>OY720422.1:14461685-15061685 GCA_963082815.1 Melanotus villosus
TGGTCGAGTTCGACAACACGGTTATCGAAATGTAAATCCAACTTACTCTGCCTTTGGGCCTTATTTCAAAAGTCTTCTTATCAACAACTTTTCGAAAGTACATTCCTATTCGGCAAATTGTGAACGTGATGAAACTTCTGGCCTCCTTGTTGCTGTCAAAAATTTTATCAGTTATCGCGCTACTAATAAGGAAACAATTAATTTTGAACTATCTGTTGGAATTTATGGTGCAAACTGTACACAAAAATGAATCCACATGTTATACGATACGCGAGTTAATTTTATGGTTTTGTTTGGTCTTTAGCTGAACCAAAACATAGGAAAACGAACTGCTGACAAACTAATCGTAAACTGTAAATTAAGGTCTTTAGTGTTTAGTTTATCAATAGAATAATGTGTTAGTCTTAGTCTTGTGACTAGGGTGACCAACCCTCCGGGTTTGACCCGGAGACTCCGGGTTTTACTACCTAATCTCCGGGCTCCGGGTTTTAACACAAAATCTCCGGGTTAGCGTCAGTGGTATAGGATTTACTGATTTTAAAAATTAGGGTTTTGTGTTTACCGCTCTCGATTGATAAGATTATTGGTTATTTTGAATAGCGCCCCGTCCCGTCGTTTCCGGCAACCACGCGACTGGCGACTGGCCGACCGCACACATTTGAGAAATCAGCTGTAGGATGTAGTCACAGAACATAAACCCTCAGCATCAGCAAAAAATAAATAATTCTGGTGACAAAAATAGTACGCCACTGTTTTTTTTTCAAAATAGGCATTTGTTTCTTAATCGGCAACCAATTCTAAAAATAAAAAGCCTCTTTAGTTTTTCTGGTAGGCCAAACCGTCGAGTAATAATCGAAAAAGAAACTCAATAGGCCTGTCACGCACGCCACTGCTGGAATTGTCAAAACTAGCTGTATCGAAAAAGAGTCTCATCATGCCAGTAGGTATAGTGCATACCAAAGCTCAATTATTTAACATCTTAAATCGTTTTCGGGATATTTAAAAAAAAACTTATTTTCTGGACACCCTGTATCTCGAAAAGGAAGTACTTTTAGACCCTTATTTATAGGAACTTTTTTACTTATTTTTAGTCGTAGAAGCCGTCTGTGTATAGTCAGCGCACCATTTTTGTACACCCTGTATATTTCCAAAAAATCCCGACCTTTTTTATTAGTGGAAAAAATCTCCGGGTTGAGCTTCTAGAGGAGTTGGTCACCCTACTTGTGACCACTTTTGTAGGATAAAGACGCAGCTTCCGACAAATGAGTTTTTAAGAATAAAAAGTATTATCAAAGCATATTACAGTGTTTATATTTATTACTGCCCTACTGCTTATTTCTAATACTATCACCTATTCCTAAAGAGTTTCCGGCTAGTAAACCTTTACAAATTCACGTACTAAGTTATACTGGGTGGGCCATAAGTCACGTTACAATTGAAAATTTGAATAACTTATTTATTTTTAAGAATAAATCCATTAAAGAAAATCTAAATAAAAACACAAAATTGGAGAAATTTTTAATTTATTTATGGACGACAATGCCACGCGAATGATGACCATTTTCGGCATCGCAAGGACGGGCTCTTTTCAGAGTATTTTCCATTACAGATCTCAATATTTCTGGCTGTAGAGCTTGAATTTCTGCACGGATATTTTCCTTGAGGTGCTGCATACAACAATAGGCCCCAGACAATCCAGCTCTTTCAGATAAGACCAAAGAAAATAGTCCTAGTGTTGAAATGGTGACGGTATGCTCTTTGGGTCCGAATAATTGATTCCTGATTTTTAAAATAAAATTCTATAATTTTAGTTCGTTGTTCCGTTGTGAATTTCTCCATTATAAATTTCTCAACTGTCACTTACTTATTTTTTACAATCACAAAACAAAACAATGAAAAATAAATAAGTTATTCATTTTTTCAATGGTAACGTGACTTATGGCCCACCCAGTATAAGCGGATTTATTTCTAAGGGTGTTTTAGGTACAAAAAAAAATTGTCAAACTTGTAAAAATAATTTGTTACATGAAGGTTCTCCAGCTGAAATTCACCACCTTGTAAGTACAAGAGATGTAGGAGGCCAATTACATTATTGCAATGTTAATTTTGTTAAGAATATGATAACTATCGCAAATATTTGCTATTATTTATTACCAAATATTTATTTGCAAAACTGTTGATTTTAATTTTACTTTCTGTGAACATTCTAATTTCCTAAAACAGGAAATAGTAAATAAATTTGTAGATACTTTAATATATAATTATTGTAAAATTATTAATAGGATAATAACCGGCAAACAAAAAGTTCCAATAAATGCAGACATATTGCAGCTACAAGCACATAGAATATATAAACAACGACAGAAAAAGAAATAATAATATTGTTTTGTAGTACAATAGCTCATAGCGTAGAGATATAATAATTATATTCTTATTTTTTAATTTATGGTTATAGTTGTAATTTTTGTATGCTCATCGAAACAATTTGATCATTAATCCATTATGATTTTTTAAGTTTGGCTGCATTTGATATAAAGATTCTCGTATACCTTTCCATGTCGAGGCTGGTGCGATAACGTATGAGGTATTACGAGTGGAATGCACAACCCTGCCCGTCTCTGTAGGTTACGTGGTTGGTGCACCATTTTATTTACATACTGCACCATGTGTGTAGTGTTAGTAGTTATATTTATTTAGTATATTAAAATTGTATTGTCATTGTATTGATACATTATTATTTAGTTTAATATAAGATTGATGGAACATAATTATTTGTTATTTCTGTTCTGTATGTTTTATTTCGCTTTCTAATAATAATCATATCATGTTCTTTTGAAATTGTTTAGTAGTCTAGTCATTTGGTGCTCTATAAGGTTCCCACCCTACAAATTCTGAAGGAGTTTTCATATTTGGCTCCTTTATGTTTTTTGGGGTGCTGATTACGAATTTCGACTTCTCCAACACGAATTTTTGCCGGAATTTGAGTTACAAGCAAAAAACAAGTGAAAAAAGCGAATTTTTCAGGTTTTGTGCTTCTAATAATAATAATAATAATAATAAATAAGAAATAATAAAAGTCTTTTATTTCCCCATAATAACAAACATAAAAAAAACATAAAAACATAAATTTGAAAAACATAAAAAGAAAATAAGGAAATACCCAAGGCGAAGTTCAGCACAGCACGAAGGTGCATCGCTGTTCTTCCACTTAACCTTGCTAAATTTGAAATAGTAGTAGTAGTAGTATTTAAAAAATACAAAAAAAAATATATATATAATAATAGTTGATAAATTAATAGTTAATGGAGAAAAATATACGGCAGACCAAATCAAAGAGGATGACCGCATATTAATAAGTACAGAAATCGCACAGGACAAAAAGAAAGGAAGAACAGTAAGCCAACGATCCACACCTGAAAAAACAGTGACCCAAGAAGAACACGTGAGTAAAACCAAGAAGGCCGAGTACAGTGCAAAGAGTGGTAGTATAGAAGGAAATAGTTCAAAAAACTAAAGATTCCCAGGGAGGACAAGAAGGAGGGACGTACAAAAAAGACTAGGCGTGAAAATGGTAAATGGAAATTGGCAACATGGAATACGAGGAGTCTAAATGGCAAAGAAAAGGAACTAATATATGAATTTAACAAAGCAAAATTAGATATTTTAATCGTCTCCGAAACAAAAAAAAGGGGCAGGGGGAAATAGAGTTAGAGGGAGGGCATATTTTGGTATATAGTGGAGTAGCAGAAAAAGAAAGAGCAGCAGCGGGGATAGGATGTATTATTAATAAAAAATTAATGAAATATATAACAAATTGGAAAGCATGGTCTGAAAGATTATTAACAGTAGAACTAACAATAGATAGAGAATCGAGAATGACTATAATAGGAGTTTATGGACCAGATGAAGATGCAAGGAAGGAATTTAAAGATAAATTCTGGGAGGACTTAGAATTGGCAACAGAAACAAGTAAAGGGATAATTTTTGTAGCTGGAGATTTTAATGCTAAAGTAGGAATCAAGGATAATGAAACAGCAGATGTTTTAGGAACATATGGAAGAGATAAAAGAGATACGAATGGAAAGAGCTTAATAGATTATTGTATGATACAAAACCTTATAGTGGCAAATTCATTTTATAAACACAAAATGATTCATACATACACTAGACAGGCACCAAATAACGCAGGAAGATCTATAATAGACTACATATTGATAGAGAAAGATAGCAGAAAACTGATTGAAAATGTAAGAGTGTACAGAGGGGCAGAGATTTACAGCGATCACTTCCAATTAGTAGCAAAAATTAAAAATATCCAAAGGGAATATAAGTCAGTATATAAAGAAAACATAACAAAGCAGCAAGTAACAATAAGAACATATAAATTACAAGATAAGGAGATAGCAAGAAAATACGAAGAGAAAATTGAGAAAATAATACAGATAGAGAAAGAAGACATACACAAAATGGATGTAGAACAAACATGGAACAGATGGAAAGAAATACTCATAGAATCAGCAAGGAGCACATGTGGAATATGTAAAACAAGCAACCAAAGAAAAAATACGTCATGGTGGAACGAAGAAATAGAAAAACAAGTTAAACTAAAGAAAAAGAAATGGAAGGAATACCTAGGACAAAAAACGGAAGAAGCTTACGAGAAATATAAATATCAGCGAGAAAGAGTCAAAAATATGATTAAAGAAGCAAAAGAAAAGTCGTGGAGGGAATTTGGCGAAAAAATGGAAACAAATAGTAAAGAAAATCAAAAACTATTCTACAAAATACCGAAAAGCCTAAGGAAAGGAGTAACAATAAAAACCAATACAATAAAAAATAAAGAAGGAATAATAATCACGGAAACAGAGGGGGTGATGGAAAGATGGAAAGAATATTTTCAAGAGCTACTGGGTACTCAAGAAAGACAGGCAGAGGAAGAAAAATGTAATGAACAGGAAGAAGAGGTAAGCCTAGGTGAAACAGAAGATCAGATAACCGATGAGGAACTAAAAGATGCATTGAAGAAAACAAAAAACGGGAAATCGCCGGGGCATGACAAGATTACATCGGAAATGGTAAATTAGGCAAAGAAGGTATGGCAATGATGTTAAAACTTTATAATAAAGTGTGGACAGAAGGTAAAATCCCTAAAGATTGGGATAAAGGGAAGATAGTGCCAGTGTACAAAAAGGGAGATAGGGGAGATTGTGCGAATTATAGGGGCATTACGTTATTAAGCATACCGCTGAAAATATATGAACACATAATTATTGGAAGAGAGACTACGTAAAGTAATTGAACCAACACTACTGGAAGTACAAAGCGGATTCCGGAGAGGACATAATGTGCAGGATCATATATTCACAGTAAAGGAAATAATACAAAAAGTGCACCAGTACAATAAGAAAGCGTATTTTGCCTTTGTAGATCTGGAAAAGGCTTTCGATAGAGTACAGCGAAAGCGGTTGTGGCAGATTTTAAGAGGTAGGGGAGTTAAAGCAAAGTTAATTAAAGCAATTAAAAGTATATACTGCAAGACTACAAACTATATCATTAGAAATAACAGCACATCAGAAATGTTTAGAACTGAAGATGGATTGCGACAGGGAGGGGTGATGAGCCCAGTATTGTTTATATTATTTATGGATGATATAATAAGGGAGTGCCAAACTAAAGTGAAAAAGTTAAACATAGGCGTAAGAAATCTGCAAAATGTACAGATATCTGAATGTGCATTTGCAGATGATATAATAATAATGGCAAATAATGAACGAGATTTACAACATAATATAAAGATATGGAATGAGGTGTTAAATAAGAATGGTATGAAAATGAATATTAACAAAACGAAAGTGATGGCAATAAAAAAAGAACCACAACACATAAATATAGAGATAGAAGGAAAACTTATAGAACAAGTGAGACAGTTTAATTATTTGGGAGTTATAGTTGAAGATACTGGAAATCAAGAGGTAGATTTAAACGAAAGAATAAAAAAAGCCAATAAATTATACTACACAATGAGTAACACCTTTATAAACAAAAAAGAAGTAAGCCGGAAAACAAAATTAAATGTTTACAAAAGTATCTTCAGACCCATATTAACCTATGGATGTGAGACGTGGATAGTATCGCAACGAATGAAGAAAAAATTAGAGGCGGTTGAAATGAGATACTTAAGAAGAGTCAAGGGCATCACAAGAAGGGATAGAATACGTAATACCCAAATCAGAGAAGAACTAGAGATGAAACCTGTAACGGAATTTATTGAGACGAGACAGCTGAGTTGGTGGGGACATTTGCAAAGAATGGAGAAAAACAGACCAGTCAGACAAATATGGGGAACAAGAATACCGGCAAAAAGAAGCAGAGGAAGACCTAAAGACACATGGAATGGCATAGTAGCAAAAATATTAACAAAAAAGGAAGTGAAGTGGAATGAAGCAAAGGTGATGACGCAGGATAAAAAACAGTGGAACAGATTTGTGCATGGAAACAATTAGAATTTAATTAAGTTGATATAATTTAACAAACTGTTTAACATTATAAGAATGAAATATTAAGTTTTAGATTTAAGTTGTTATGATTATGTAAATTTAACCCTACACCTAATGGTAAATGGGCAATTGATTATATATATTGAAATGATATTTTTAGTTTAATTATATAAATAAATATTTTTTTTTATTTTGATTTTGAAATGTACAATTTAAAATTATATAAGTATAATTTTAATAAAATGTAAATAATGAATAGGTTAAAATGTTAATGTTGTTGTATGATTTAAAAAAAAATGTACAAATATTAGAGTTAAGTGAATTTTGTTAAATTAACGTTTTAATTGATAGAGGTTTTATTATATTTTAAAAAAATAATAAATAGTAGGTAAAATAAAAAATATCCAGGGAGATGAGAATGTTTAAAAAAACTGAAAGGTGGTTGAAAAATACAGTTTTTGAAGTGAAGATTCTTTTTTCAAAAATTCTAATTTTGATAAAGAATTATAGTTTAAAAAAAAAAAATTAATAAAACCTTTATCAAATGTATTAAAGAAGATGTTTAATAATATAAATATAAAATATATGGAAAAATATTTATAATTTTGAAAAAATATATTAATTAAATACAATTATTGAAGTTGGAAGTTTCTTTAATGGATAAAAATTGAGTGTGGGATAATATTGATAGGAGTAAACGAGTTTGCAGCGATTGTGGAGATCGATAAGAAGTTGGGATAATATTGATAGGAGTAAAACGAGTTTGTAGTTGTGGATATCGATAAGAAAGTGGGATTACAGGATTGTTAGTGTGATGTTTAAATAAAAGTGATTAAAAAGGTATTTATTAAATAACAAATTTTGGTATTTAATGACAATTTAATTAGATAATAATTTTGTGTGTTAATTTATCAAAAGATTTGCATTATTTTTTTAATTTTTATTTGGTTTTCGTTAGATTGTAATGAGACGATCCCTTTAACGTCCTTTGATGAGAGTCCTTATAAAATAATAAATTGTAAAATACAGGCTGAGCTAACCGGAGCAATATGTGTTAAATGTGCTAGTTTTTCAAAAATAATTAATTTCAAAGAGGTAGCATCTAATATCATTACAAATGTCGAACCCAACGTGGGGCGATATCATCACAAATGGCGCCAGCAACGTGAGGCTCATTACAAATTGTGCTCAAAACGTAGGGGCAATTCAATTGAATTTGAAAAAAGCCAGTAAATTTATTTATATTAATAAATATTATGTCATTTTGACAAGTAAAAGTCAAGAAATAAAGTGATTTTAAAGGGATTTATCGAGTCACTGTCAGTGTCAATTTTAATTGTCAAGGTGAAGTATTGTGCATATTTTAGTTTAAAGGGTATTAAGTTGTTTATAAAGGTAATATTGTTGTTTTGAAAATTTATATCAAAATAATTATTCATTTGAATGAAATTTTGATAAATTTTTAAATATGTCTGAAAGGAGATCTTTGAGAAGTGCAAGTAGGAGGAATGAAGGGGAATCGGAAGTCGAAGAGGATTTAGATCGTGAGATAGAGGCCGAAGTTCAACATTTAGGGGATTATGAAATAGAATCTACTAATCCTATAATTTCAACACCACAAGCTCAAATTAATGAAGATTTTATGTCAAATTTTATGCAAAAATTATATGAAAAGTTAGATGCAGATCAGAAAAAACAAGAAGAACAACGACGAGAAGATGCAAAGAAGCAAGAAGAACAACGACGAGAAGATGCAAAGAAGCAAGAAGAACAACGACGAGAAGATGCAAAGAAGCAAGAAGAACAACGACGAGAAGATGCAAAGAAACAGGAAGAACGAGAGAATAACCGAGATACAAAATTAAATGAACAGCTTAATGAAATTAAAGAAGAGTCAAAAAAGTTATTAAATGAAATAAAAAATGATATCAAAGAAGATTTGAAGAAGAGACACGAAGAATTAAAAGAAGAAATTCAAGAGAATAAGAAGCAAGTCGAAGAATTAAAAGAAGAATTAATTAGAAATAAACAAGAAGTACATGAGGAAATAAGAAAAGAAGTCATAGCTGTTACAAAAAAGATTAATGAACAAAATAGTATAATCCAAACTCAAATGCAGAAAGATAAAGAAGATTCACAAAAGAATTTTGAACAAGTGCAAAATGAATCTAAGCAAAATAAAATTGAGATTTCACAATTGGAAAAAGAAATAAAAAATACGAACGAACATGTTAAAATCAATGAAGAACAGATTACAATTATCAAGAATAATACTAGTACATTATCTGGTTCTTCAGATATATTTTCATCTTGTAAATTATTTAATTCTGAGATGACACCAAAATTTGATGGTTTTAAAAATGAATTTCCTATGAGATTTTTATCTAAAGTTGATGGAATAGTAGAGTCTATTTCAAATGAAAAGAAAAAGTTAACATTTATAGGATTATGTCTAAAAGGGTATGCAGAAACGTGGTATAATCTTATTAAAGAAGAATGTAAGACGTATACAGAATTTAGAAAATATTTTATAGAACAATATTGGAACCATACACATCAAATGAGTATCAGAAATAAGTTAACAATGGGATGTTATGATACAAATAAACAGATCACACGAGAAAATTATGTAATAGATTTATACAGTAAAGCTCGATATTTAGAACCACCGATGACTGAAGAGGATTTAATCCTACAATTATCTTTACATCTTGAAGAGGAAGTAACGAGAGCTGTAGCTTTACATAATATTAAAAAACTTAAAGATTTTCTTGAGATATTAAGAAATTATGATTCAGCTACCAATAACCTTAAGAAAGTTAATAGAAGTAAAAATATAGAAGATCAAAGAATAAATAATTACAATAAATTAAATTTTAATACAAGAGGGGATAACTATAAAGATGGTAAAAATGATTCTAAAATGCAATCAAATCAGTATCAACGACAATATTATAATACGAATTACAATAACAAATATGATGAAAATAATAGGAGTTTACAATATCAAGATGAGAAGAATCAGGAAAGAAAGACGTACCAACAAATGATAAAAGACAAGAATCATCAGAAGATGTTAAATCAGGTTTACATTAAGGAAAATCAAAATGAATTAGATAAAATTGAAACTGCAGAAGTTTATAAACCTCCTGACATATATAAAAAAAAAAAAAATTGAATTTTAAAAAATTATCAAAATCCTTAGTAATAAATTTTAATTATATGCACCCTAAAGAATTTTTAATTGATGATGATAATGATATTGAAACACAGAATTTACCATTCTTAAAAATAAGTTTCCTAAACAACAATTATATTACTTTAGTAGATACGGGGGCACAAGTTTCTCTTATAAAAGAAGATTTAATAAAGTTATACGGAAATGTCCTAGATAAAAACATTTTTAAGATTTCAAAGTTAGAATTGTTAGCAGCAACTAAAAGAAAATTAACTTTTATTGATAAAGTAATCAATGTAAAAATAAAAATAGCTGATAATGAATATTTAATCAGATTTTTTATTGTGCCTGGTTTGCAATTCGATTTTATATTGGGAATTGATGTTATTGAACAGATAAAAATGATCATTGATGGTAAACAAAGATGTTTTATTATAAATGAAGTCAAAATACCTTGGTTAAATAATGTAGATTTTATTAAAGAAGATGTTACATTAAATACTTGTTTGGTCGAAAATTTAATTCAAGATGAGCAAATAGGAGAAGAATTTTATTATATGAAAAATGAATTATTAATATTATTGAAAGAAAGAATTAGATTAATTAATGACGAACCAGGTTTAGCTAAAGGTTATATACACAATTTGAAAGTAGATAATGAAGCATCTTTCAGTGTGAAAAATTATCCAATTCCTTTTAAATATAAAGATCAGGTAAGGCAGGAGATCAAAAATATGATTAAGAATAATATTATTGAACCGGCTGTTACTAGCTATATTAATCCGTTGGTAATTGTTAAAAAGAAAAATAATTCTATAAGAATTTGCCTTGATGCAAGGAAGATAAATTCAATCACAAAACCTCAATTTGAAGCTCCTCAAGCAATTGATAGTTTGTTAGGTAGAATTTCTAATAAGAAGATCTTCTCAAAGTTAGATCTTAAAAATTCTTTTTGGTTGATTCCACTACATGAAGAAAGTAGAAAATATACTGGTTTTAGCGTAGATGGTGAGATTTTTCAATTTAAAGTTGTTCCATTTGGTTTATCCACGTCATGTGCAGCTTTAGTTAGGGCAATGCAGAAAATATTAAATGTTTATGAAGAATTTTGTGTTCATTATGTGGATGACGTACTTGTTTTTAGTGAAAATCTAGAAAGCCATTTTAAACATTTAGAAACTATTTTGATCACATTAGAAATGAATGGTTTAAAACTTAGCTTAGAAAAATGCGAATTTTTTAAAAGTCAAGTGACATATTTAGGTTATAAAATTAGTGACAGGGGTGTACATATCAAAGAAGATCGGATTATAGAAATTAAAAATTTTCCAAGACCTACCAATCTGAAAACTTTAAGACGATTCTTGGGAGTTTTGAATTATTATAAAAAATTCATACCGAATTATTCTGAACTTACTATTTCTTTAGTTGAATTATTAAGAAAGAATGAAAAATGGAAGTGGGATGAAAGGAGAGAATCAGATTTTATCAAAATTAAAGACAATTTTTATAATGAATTACTATTACGTTTTCCAAACTTTGAACAAACCTTTATACTTAGGACGGATGCATCAAATTTTTCTATAGCTGCTGAATTAATTCAGATACAAGAAGTGTTAAAATTAGTTCTTTTCTTTATACCAAATATTTAGATACTTGTAGCGCCCCCTAGTAGATATACAATGTATAAGACGCTGTATGCAATAAATTTAGTTTCACGCGAACCACTGAACTGTGCGTATTATTTAATAGGTTATGGTACCAGACGTAAACACGTGGAACTCGTAAAATTGTGTAAAGAAATCGCAGTTAGTGAATAGTGGTGAAAAGTTTCATAATATGGCATCGAATAATTACATAGTTAATGTGCCGAAACTAAAAGGCCGCGAGAATTACGCAGAATGGTCTTTTGCGGTTGAAAACTTCCTCGTCCTCGAAGGCTTGTTGAAGTGCATCACTGAAGTGATTGAAGATCAAGATGCGAAAGCAAGGGCAAAAATTATACTAACAATAGACTCCTCGTTGTATGTACACATAAAAGAGGTAAAAACGACCGTGGAATTGTGGCAAAAGTTGAAAAGACTATTTGATGATTCCGGTCAAACCCGTAAAATTAGTTTGCTGCGCAAGTTAATGGCGACCCGTCTGGATGAATGCGATTCAATGACAAATTATGTAAATCAAATCGTGGACATAGGACAGAAACTAAATAGCACGGATTTAGAAATTAGCGATGAACTTTTGGCGTCCATTATGTTAGCCGGTTTGACAGAAAAATATCAACCTATGGTGATGGCGCTAGAAAATGGTGGACAAGAAATTTCTACAGATTCCATCAAGATGAAGTTGCTTGATATGGATAGTGAAACCACAGACACTGGGATGGCGCTAGTAGTCGCTAGATCTAAAGGTCGGTCCAAGATGGCGGTGAAAAAACAAGTTGACAGCTGGGATAAAAACAAAAATGTAAATAATGCAAACTTCGATAAAAGTGTAATAACTTGTTGGTATTGTAACGAAAAAGGACATTTTCGAAGTCAGTGCCCTAAATTAAAACAATCAAGAGGTGATAAAAATGTGGATAAACAACAAAAAAATAAAAATTTTATTTAATGTTGTGTTTTCAAGTGGAAATTTTAGCAGTCAAGATTGGTACATTGACTCAGGGGCAAGTTGCCATTTTACCGCAAATGAAGATTGGGTAAAAAATAAAGATCATTCTAATTTATCAGAAATAATGGTGGCTAATAAAGATAAACTTACTGTTAAATGCGTAGGTGATGTGGAACTAAAAACATTAGTGGGTACTGAGTGTTTAGACATAACTGTAAGAAATGTTATGTGTGTTCCAGGACTAACAACGAACTTATTGTCTGTGAGCCAAATTATTGATAGTGGGAACTTGGTAAAATTTAAAAATGAAAAGTGTGAAATCTACAATGCAGAAAATAAACTGGTTGCAACAGCGGACCTGCAAGATGGTGTTTACAAATTAAATCTACCAGAAGAAAATTCACTACTAGTAGCACCTGCAGTGGCTTTAGCATCAGGACAAACTTGGCATAGGAGATTGGGTCACATAAATACAGCATACTTGAATAAAATGGTGAACGGGGCAGTTGAAGGAATAGAATGTCAAGGACAAACGCAGTTTGATTTAAAAAATTGCGTTACATGTTGTGAAGGTAAGCAATCTAGATTACCATTTAAAAATGTTGGCAGGAGGGCTTCTTGTTTATTAGAAGTTATTCATACTGACCTCTGTGGACCCATGCAGAAGCGATCACTTGGAGGATCCAAGTATTTTTTGACTTTTAAAGATGATTATAGTCGAATGGGGTTCGTTTATTTTCTTAAAAGTAAAGGTGAGGTTTTCGAATACTTTAAGACGTTTAAATCTATGGTTGAAAAACAACAAAATGCTTCGATTAAGTATTTACGCTCAGACAATGGGGGAGAATTCTGTTCGAAAGAGTTTGAAAACTATTTAAAGTCAAACGGCATTATACATCAGACTACTAACAGCTACACACCAGAGCAGAATGGTATGGCGGAAAGACTTAACAGAACTTTGGTCGAGAAAGCTAGATGTATGTTGTACGATGCAAATCTTGGAACTGATTTTTGGGCTGAAGCTGTACATTGTGCCATGTACCTGAGGAATAGATCCGTGGCTTCAGGCATTAAAGAAACCCCATTTGAAGTTTGGTACAAAGTAAAACCCAACTTAAAACACCTAAGAATCTTCGGTAGCCGTGCTATGGTTCATGTGCCAAAAATGTTAAGACGGAAATGGGATAAAAAGTCTAAAGAAATGATATGTGTTGGATATGATGAGCAAACAAAAGGCTATCGTTTGTATGACCCTGAAAAATGCAAAGTTCAAGTCAGTAGAGATGTGATAATTATGGAAGCAATTAGTAAAAGAGATGAAGTCTCAAAAATTGTTGAAATGCCCATACAAGATAAAAAACAAAATGAATTGCCAGATGAGCAAGTTTCAGTGGGGGCTGAAATTGCATCAGTTCTTGAGTCTGAAGCTGAAGAATCAGACAGCGGACAGAAAGAGGACCCCGATTATATTTATGAAAAGAATGCTCCAGTTCCAGAAAATGTAAGGAAGTCTCAGAGAGAAAAAAAGCAGAAAGTGTCTGAAGATTTTGTGACGTATATGATATCCCATAAAGTTCCTTATGAGTCCGATGATGATCCTATCACCATGGAAGAAGCTTTTTCAAGGTCAGACGCTGAAATGTGGAATCAGGCTGTAAAAGAAGAACTAGACAGTTTCGAAGAAAACGACGCTTGGGATCTGGTGGATCTACCCAGTGATTCATCAACAGTAGTGCCATGCAAGTGGGTGTTCAAAAAGAAACACAGTTGCGATGGTGAAGTTCGGTATCGTGCGCGATTAGTGGCGAAAGGGTTCGTTCAGCAACCCGGGTTAGATTACGACGAAACGTTTGCACCAGTTATAAGGTTTTCTAGCTTGAGATTGCTATTTGCATTAGCTGTTAAATTAAAATTAGACATAAATCACTTAGACGTGAAGACTGCATTCTTAAATGGCCAGTTAAAAGAACGTTTGTATATGCAAGCACCTGAAGGTATGAAAACAAGCGAAGGTAAAGTTTTAAAATTAAAAAAGGCTATTTACGGACTAAAACAGTCTTCACGAGCTTGGAATGAGAAAGTTCATACTGTCTTATGTAATTTAGGATATGAAAAGTCACCACATGAACCATGTATATATAAAAAGAGATCAAATGACTTTCATACAATAGTAGCATTGTTTGTTGATGATTTCTTTGTTTTCTCAAACGATACAAAAGAAACTATTTTTCTAAAGCGAGAATTAGCATGTAAATTCAAAATAAAGGATATGGGCATGATTAAGGAGTGCTTAGGAATGACTGTATCTTTTGATAAGGATAAAAATATTGTTTTAAATCAAAAAGAGTATATATCTAAATTGTTAAATAAATTTAACATGAAAGATGCCAAACCTGTTTATACTCCTATGGAAACTAAAGTAGATTTAAAAAAGGTATTTTTAACAGAGGATAATAAAAATAAATACCCCTATCAGAATTTAATAGGAAGTCTCATGTACTTGTCGGTGTTAACAAGGCCTGACATAAGTTACAGCCTAAGTTATTTGAGTCAGTTTAATAACAATTATGATGAAAACCATTGGAAATGTGCCAAACGCGTTCTTAGATATTTGGGGAGTACTGCTGATTATTCCATTAAATATTCTGAAAATGAACATGGGTTACAAGGCTTTGTTGATTCTGATTGGGGGAGTGACAGTGTAGATAGAAAATCCTATACAGGTTTTTTCTTTCGACTATCTAGTGGTCCTATTTCTTGGGAGAGTCGAAAGCAGAAAACTGTTGCCCTGTCCAGCACAGAGGCTGAGTACATGGCACTATCTGAAGCTGCAAAAGAGGCTGTATATTTAAAAAACTTAATGAATGATTTGATAGATAGTAATGATTGTGTAATAATATATAATGATAATATGGGAGCACAAAAATTGTCAAGTAATCACATGTACCATAAGCGAAGTAAGCATATAGATATAAGATATCACTTCATTCGAGAAGTCATTGCTAGCAATCAAGTCACTTTAAAATATTTACCAACTGCAGAAATGCCAGCTGATTTATTAACTAAAAGCTTATGTAATATTAAACATAATAAGTTTATTCGAGATTTGTATATGATAGAACAGACTTAATTCTAAATATTTGTTAAGTGGGTGTGTTAAAATTAGTTCTTTTCTTTATACCAAATATTTAGATACTTGTAGCGCCCCCTAGTAGATATACAATGTATAAGACGCTGTATGCAATAAATTTAGTTTCACGCGAACCACTGAACTGTGCGTATTATTTAATAAGAAGAAGGTGAAGTACCGATTTGTTTCATTTCAAGAATATTAAAAGGATATGAAATAAGATACACTGTATCAGAAAAAGAAATGCTTGCAATTATATTTGCTATAAATAAACTCAAATTCTACTTAACTGGCAATAAATTCATAATTGAAACTGATAATTCAGGCTTAACATTCATGAAAAAGAAAGATTTTTTAAGTAATCGTTTGTATCGTTGGGCATTGTTATTGCAAGAATATGATTTTGAAATTAGACACAGACCGGGAAAAGATAATATATCTGCTGATTTTTTAAGTAGAAAGGATATAATTCCTAAAACAAATCAGATAATAATTGCAAATCAATTAATATATGAAACAGGAAGATTTTCCTTAATAACAATTAAAAATCAACAAGATCATCTAGAAATTGTTAAGATAAAGGATGAGCTACAATTGAATAACAATTTAGAAAATAGAGGTTTTAAAATAAATCAAGATAATATTTTGATTAAAATTATAGGGGAAAAAGAATTATATGTGATTAATAAAAATTTAGCAATTGAAATTATTGAACAACTTCATTTAAGTTCTGGACATGCAGGAATTAGAAAAATTTGGTTGATGTTTAGGGAATGTTTCTATATAAAAAATGATCTTCAGTTAATTAAAGATTATGTTAATAAATGTAGAATTTGTATTTTCACTAAGGATAAGAACTTTAAGAATGCAAATATAATTAAAAGCATAAAAGTTGAACAACCATTAGAGTTAATTGCAATTGATTATATAAGTAATTTAATAACAGGTCAAGGTGGTTATAAACACATTTTGATATTTTTGGATGTATTCACAAAATATGTTAAACTTTATCCGAGCAGAAAGTGCAATACAAATCATGTTGTTAACAGTTTAAAGAAATATTTAACAGAAGTAGGCAAACCTAAAAGAATTCTTGCAGATAATGCAACATATTTTCATAATGAGAGGTTCAAACAAAGTCTTAAGAATATGGGAATACAATTTTCATGCTGTAGTATACGTCATCCACAGGGAAATCCAGCAGAACGTTATATTAAAGAAGTTGTAAAATATTTACGAGTAATAACTTTTGACAAACATAATGCGTGGGTTAAATACTTAACAAAAATAGAAAAATTCATTAACGATGTACCTAATACTGTAACAGAAATCTCACCAGTTACCTTAATTAAAGAATTATTACCAAAAAGACCATGGAGATCTGAACAATTAGCTACTGATGTAAATCATTTATTACAACGAACTAAACAAAGAATTATTAGAAATAATCTAAAATATGAAGCCAAACAGAATTGTAAAATCAAGAAGAAAAGTCAATTTAATGTAGGAGACTTAGTGATTGTGAAAAATATGAAAGTTGCTAATAAACAAGAGAACCGATGTGCAAAATTGCAATTATCTTATATAGGACCTTTCAGTATAACAAGAGTAATTTGTGAAAATTCATATGAATTAAAAGATATGGTTACTAATAAGATTAGAGGAATTTTTCATGTGTCTATGTTATATCTGTATTCGGAAACATTGGAAAATCAAATTTAAAAAAAAAATAAGGGGCAATTTGAAATGATATTTTTAGTTTAATTATATAAATAAATATTTTTTTTTTATTTTGATTTTGAAATGTACAATTTAAAATTATATAAGTATAATTTTAATAAAATGTAAATAATGAATAGGTTAAAATGTTAATGTTGTTGTATGATTTAAAAAAAAATGTACAAATATTAGAGTTAAGTGAATTTTGTTAAATTAACGTTTTAATTGATAGAGGTTTTATTATATTTTAAAAAAATAATAAATAGTAGGTAAAATATCCAGGGAGATGAGAATGTTTAAAAAAACTGAAAGGTGGTTGAAAAATACAGTTTTTGAAGTGAAGATTCTTTTTTCAAAAATTCTAATTTTGATAAAGAATTATAGTTTAAAAAAAAAAAATTAATAAAACCTTTATCAAATGTATTAAAGAAGATGTTTAATAATATAAATATAAAATATATGGAAAAATATTTATAATTTTGAAAAAATATATTAATTAAATACAATTATTGAAGTTGGAAGTTTCTTTAATGGATAAAAATTGAGTGTGGGATAATATTGATAGGAGTAAACGAGTTTGCAGCGATTGTGGAGATCGATAAGAAGTTGGGATAATATTGATAGGAGTAAAACGAGTTTGTAGTTGTGGATATCGATAAGAAAGTGGGATTACAGGATTGTTAGTGTGATGTTTAAATAAAAGTGATTAAAAAGGTATTTATTAAATAACAAATTTTGGTATTTAATGACAATTTAATTAGATAATAATTTTGTGTGTTAATTTATCAAAAGATTTGCATTATTTTTTTAATTTTTATTTGGTTTTCGTTAGATTGTAATGAGACGATCCCTTTAACGTCCTTTGATGAGAGTCCTTATAAAATAATAAATTGTAAAATACAGGCTGAGCTAACCGGAGCAATATGTGTTAAATGTGCTAGTTTTTCAAAAATAATTAATTTCAAAGAGGTAGCATCTAATATCATCACAATATATATACAAATTAATACAAAATTAAATAACACATGCAAATACAGCTCACTGTGCACCAAGTAATAATTGCTTATAAAGGTATTTAAAACTGAAATAATTTAATGTTTTAAGAGGGCAGTTTAATTTATTAAAGATAAAAGCAATCTGATATGAAAAGGAACATTTGAATTTTTCAATTTTGTGCTCTGGGATAGTTACAGAATCTTTGTATCGAATATTAACATTGTGTAGATCCAATCGAAAATTAATTTTATTATACAGATACCTAGGACATTTGTTTGTGATGATCTTATGATAAACACATGCAGAGTGTAGAAAACGTCTGTTTTGTACATTTAACCATTTAGCTGAGTGTAATTTATGGGATATCCTTTGATACTTCCGTATTCCGTATATATACCGAAGACAAGAATTTTGTAGTTTCTGTAATCTGTTACAATCGTTAATACTCAGACATGGTCCATAAACTACATCACAGTAACTAATATGTGAAAGTACCAAAGAATCACACAGTAATTTTTTAACATTCACACTCAATACATGTCTATGAGGATATAAAACCTTCAAAACAGAATATGATTTGAGTATATTGACCACATGTTGCTTAAATTTTAAATCAGAATCCATTGTAAGACCCAAATTTTTAACTATTTCCACAGGCTTAATTAACTTATCCTTTACTCTGATGTTAATAAAAGGCAGAGACTCACGTTTACATTTAGCTGACCCAAACAAGACTACAGAGGTTTTGCTGGCGTTAATTATTAATGAATGTTTTTCGGCTTGGTCAACAATCCTATTAAGATCCTCATTTATAAGATTGTTCGCTAGAAGTACCTCGTCTGGTTTAAACGAATAATAAATTTGTGTGTCGTCTGCGTATTGGTGAGATTTACAATATCTGATAGCTGTTGAAAACTTTATAGTATACATAGTATAGAACAACGGCTCCAGCACCGATCCTTGAGGAACACCTCTTTCTAATTTAAATGAATCTGAGAAGGTAGTACCAATTTTCACACACTGCGATCTATCTTTTAGATAATTTTGTATTAATTTAATTGAAAGTTCATCAAAGCCTATGTATTTTAATATTGTAAGGAATATGTCGTGATTTAACGTATCAAACGCTTTGCTATAATCTAATAATACAACTAAGGTAGTTTTATTTTTATCATTCGCTCTAAAAACATCATCCGTTATATTAAGTAAAGCAGTAGTGCAACTAAAACCAGGTCTAAACCCAGACTGTGTTTCAGGTAGAATATTATTATAAGTAAGAAATTCTCTGATCTGTTCATTGATTACTTTTTCAATTATCTTAGATAGAACCGGTAATATACTAATTGGACGAAGGTCTTTTAACGAATTTGGTTTGCTGGTTTTAGGCAAAGGAACAACTACCGCTTTCTTCCACGGTTCAGGAAAAACTCCTTCATTCAAACAAAAATTAACAATGTGTCTAATGTAAGGTAATATATGAGGGCAACACAATTTTATTATATCTATATTGATGCCATCAAGGCCCACAGCTTTGGACTTAATGGAATTAATAATATTGAAAATATGATTTTCATCAGTTTCATTGAAATTAAACCTTTTATTTGTATGAATCAAACTATTACTATTATAATATTCCAAAACTGCATCTATGTCAATGTCCGTTTTTGGTATAGAGTTAATAAAATAGTTATTTATAGTATTCGGATCAGCCAAATGTTCCGGAATCTCTGGTTGAACTTTGGTGTGAATACCATATTTAGACAGTTTTTTCCAAAGCGTTTTACTATCTGAATCTTTAAGCTTAGATTCCAGAAAAGCTCTTTTTTCATTTTTAATTGCCTGAGTTGTAAAATTGCGCAATTGCTTGTAATATTCCCAGTGATGCGGATTCTGAGATTTCTTAAATTTTTTAAAAGCTTTATCCCTCATCGACATCATGAGTCTAATGTTGTCTGTAAGCCAGGGAGCAAAATTCTTACTGTGTCTCTTTGATACGTATGGAGCATGTTTATCTATCAGAAAATTTATCTGCGTAACAAGATAATTTACTTTATCATTAACTGTATCTAAATCAAAAATTTCGAAAAAAGGAATTTGCTGCAAATCTGCTAAAAATGTGTCATAATTAAAGTTTTTAAAAGAACGGTATGTAGAAAATCGCGCTTTTGGCCTTTTATTTTCAAATGACATGTTACAGTAAATTAACTCGTGATCTAAAAAATCTAAATTAGTTGTTCCACTCAGAACTACACTATTTTTGTCCGAAGTAATTATTATATCCAAGAGTGAAGCAGTAGTTTTCGTAATCCTGGTAGGTGCATTGATTATTTGCGTTAAACTGTAACTATCAATCAACGATTGAAACTGGTTTGCTGCAAAATTATCTTGACTTAACAAATTAATATTAAAATCTCCCAAGCAGAACAATTCATCGCAAACAGGCATTACCAAAGACAATGTGCTATCAAATTCGTTTATAAAATTCTTATAATCTGAATTAGGAGCCCTGTAGACTACCCCAAAAGCATAGTTTTTCCTATTAAGTTTAACATTAAACCATAATTGTTCAATCGTATCAGATGTATTTATTATGACTGTATTAAGGTTATTTGCTACATAAAAAGCAACTGCTCCACCTCTTCCAGAATTACGATCTTTGCGCAATATTCTATACCCTGGAAGATGTAAATTTTTATCTGGTACATTAATTGTTAACCATGTTTCTGTGACAGCAATCACATCAAAGGCATTTTTCTCAAAATAAATTCTCAAGTCATGAATATTTCGTGACAGCGAACGGGAATTCACATGTGCCATTCTAAATTCATTCATTATTAATAATTAAAATTTTAAACAACTAAATAAGTAAATTAATTAGGGTAGTATCTTATTAGAATTAATTAAAGTAAAATGGTTGAGGTCCTGCCACAGAGTTAAAATAGTAAACTAACCAGCTAAATATAAACTTAAAAATAACGATACCTAGTTATAAATCTGCATTTGAAAGTATACGTTTCTAACTCGGAAACTATCAATTTTTGGTAAAATACCATCCTACACAAAAATAAACTAGACAAAATTTCTACAATTTATGTCCTTACAACTTTTTACGCCAGGTGAACCGTTTAGGCACAAAAGCCCGTTGAGGTTTGATGAAATTTTGACTTTTTGCTCAGCGCTGCTCGAATGGACTATAGCTGTATAAAAACTGGTTTTATCATCTAAAACCACACTTAAATAATAATAATAATAATAATAATAATAATAATAATAATACGAATAAAATAAGTGTAACTGTTTTATGCTGTCATGTCAAAGTGTTTTATTTGTGATAGTGAGTTGGAAGAAGGAAGTGGAGTGACAGTAAAACAAAGAGGAATAGAATCACTTCGCCAGGCAAGTGTAAAAAGAAAGGATGGAAAGGTCAGTGTCTTGAAAGGTATGACATCAATCGTGGTGCATACTAAGTGTCAGAAAGCGTATATTAATGAAAGAATGATAGCTGCCCACTTGAAAAAAGCAGCTACAAGCAAGCAAACCACTACCCTACAAACGCGGTCTTCTTTACCTACCTTTAGTTTCAAAGCGAACTGTTTTCTTTGTGGATTGGAAATAACAAAAGAGTTTTTAGAAGCACAAAAACGAGCTCGAGTTTCTGAACGTAATAATGTGTATCCTGTCCGATCAAATACTGTCAGGGAAACTGTTTTGCGCCAAGCTGAAAAACGGGTGATGATTGGGGGAAAGCTATTATTCAACGGATTCTACCAGTTAGCGAATTGCCTCCACTTGACGCACAATATCATAACCAATGTATGAAAAAACTCTACTGCCGCCCTCAAATTAAAGAGAAAAAGAAAGGCGGTCAATTTTTCACTGAAATTGAGCAAGCTATGCAATGTATTTATTCTTTTTTAGAGAATTCGGAGGAGTGTCAGTTTTCCATGAATGATTTGCTGGAGCAAATTGAAGGTGATTACCGTCCTGATTACCGTACTGTCAAAAGTCACCTTATCAAGAAGTACGGAGAAGATGTATTGATATCTACCACAGCTAATAAAATACCTGTAGTTTGCTTCAAAAACACAGGTTATAAGATCCTGACAGACACCTGGTACCAACAGAAAAGTTTATCTCAAGAAGAGGAACGCATTCGTATTGTGAAGACAGCTGCAGCAATAATCCTTGAAGATATTCGCTCTCAGGTATATGAAACGCAGCAATACCCTCCGTCCGATCATTTCTTGGTAGCAAATGAATCAATCATTCCTGATACTCTTCGTGTATTAATAGAGACTATAGTCATGACAAAAAAGCGGGGAAATCTAGTTAAATGGAAAAAAAACTGTACTTCAATTTCAAATTGCATCATCACAGCCGTGAGACCAAAATCATGTCTATCACCATTGCAGCTTGGATTGGCAACTTTTCTTTATAAAAAGTATGGTTCTAGGAAGTTGATAGATGTTCTGTCATCTCTGGGCTTTTGTTCCTCCTATACCGAAGCTGTGCAATAGATAAAACTATTAGAAACCACATTTTGTTTATACATGCAATGAGTGGTTGTGACACCACGTCAGCGGTGTTTAACCAGGGAAAAATAAAGTTTGTACAGACATTAAAAAAAATCCTTGGCTCCATGAGGTTATTGAAACATTCAAAAGCCCAGATGCCACTTCAGCGGCTATTGCTGAATCTGGAAAACGTTTTCTTGTAGCCTTGTATGGCTACACTGGGATGGATGCACCATCATTAAATGATATCCGCTACAAATCCTACATTAAAACCTCTTTCAAGAAAACCACCAATATGGCCTCTCTTCCTCCAACAGAAGCTGCCGCCCACCAACATTCGTTGAGAGTTTATTACCAAGTCCAGCAATGGCTTGGAAACGAAAAAAGACCAGAAGACTGGGGCTGGGAAAAAACAAGTAGTGGCCTCCAACCAGTCACAACTCTGCAGCCCCCAGCACCTGATTCAATTCTCAGTAATATATCTTGCAAGTGCAAAAAGGGGTGTAGAGGAAGTTGTGGATGCAAGAAGGCAGGCCTCAATTGTTCCATCATTTGCCTCCACTGTGGTACCGATACTTGCGAAAATATGAAAGCTCAGACATTTGAAGATGAAGAAGACGTGGATGAAGATTTAGTTGAAGAAATACAAGACGCCCTTAGAAGTTGATTTATTTTCACCATTAGATGTGGAACAAGAAGAAGAAGAATGGGTCAATGCAGGACCATCAACTTCAAAGAGGGCGAGATTTGAATAAATTGTTCATTTCTATTATTATGTACCTACAGAATTTTTGTTGTCGTTAATTTAATATTACATTTTAGTGTCCCATCGAAAGTAAGTTTTGAAGCCGTAACCGAAACCGAATTTCGGCTTTCATCGCAGTTTCGGCCGAAACCGAAACCGAAACATATCTTAATTTAACGAATTTTTTACATAGAAGTTAGTAAACGATTACTCCTACTTGTTTTAAATACAGGAAAACACATAGTTTTATTCCACTCATTTATTTTGTATTTTTTCAGTAGTCATATGGTTGCTTTTTAATTGACTAAATCAAATGTCAACAAGAAAT
This sequence comes from Melanotus villosus, assembly GCA_963082815.1. Classification (NCBI taxonomy): domain Eukaryota; kingdom Metazoa; phylum Arthropoda; class Insecta; order Coleoptera; family Elateridae; genus Melanotus; species Melanotus villosus. Next base: position 14,485,406 of record OY720422.1, read on the forward strand.
TAACGATAATTATAATTATTCTTTTATACATATTATTCCTTTATAACTTAGATTGTATTTTTATACTAACGTATTATTTGAAACGTAACCTTTCAGTATATTTGCTAACATATTATACTCTTAACGTAAAAAACTAATTTCATTACGTGTCGCTCGGGCTGGGGGTCTTTAAACAAAGACAGTTTCGGTTGGACCGAAGGTTCGGCTGTTTGTTGGCCGAAACCGAAACTCAAGCCGAAACTCGTATTTTTAGGCCGAAACTGGACGAAACCGAAACCGAAACTACGGTCGGACACTATTACATTTAATTCGCTGTTTTTAAGTTTTGCCATTTAGTAGTATATTTTTCTGAAATTTTAAAACACGTAAACTTTGTAATGACAGCCACGCCATATTTAGAGGCCACTTACACGTTAATTAAGTTAGGTTAGAGTAGCTTACGTAGTTCGTAGTTAAATTGATTTTGAAAGTTATAAATAAAAATTAAATAACGAGATCTGTCTATTGCAATATTATTGTTGACCATCTTGTAAAAGTGACCTCTGAATACGAGTTGGGGTTCTTTCATCATCGGGGTCGCCCACGTTATACCTGATTTTTTAAGAGATTCTTGCTGAGCTAGCCGCGTGCAAGGTAAGTGCCCCAACATATAAAAGTACCAGAGGGTTACAGTTGGCACATCAACGTGGGGCCCGAGTCAGCCTAATTTAAAAAATATATATATTGCGAAAGTTTAGTCGTACCTACGCAGTTACCAATATTTTAGTTAGCCATTGTTGGTATAAATTTTATGTTAAATAACGAGGTTAGATCAAACGATAAATGAGGTCTTTGAACTAATAATAGGGTGTATGGAATTGAGATCGGGAGTAATTAAAGGTAGAAAAAGTAGTAATATGGGATCTGAAAACAAAAGTGATACGGAAATGGTAGAACTATCACAAAAACAAGACGCAGCAAAACAGTCATTTGAGATGGATAATCTAACTGCGTTAATTACCGACAAATTTAGCGAGATGCAAGTAGTGCAACGCGAATTACAAAATGAAATTAAAAGCACGAATGCGGCAATAGAGGCGTTAGAAAATAAATTAGGGGACAAGATAAATTACGAAATAGCTATGCGTTTAGGACCGGTTCAAAATAAAATTAGCGGCCTAGAACAAAGTCTGGCATATCAAAACGATTTATATGAAAGTTCAGTAAAAAATATTGAAAATAAATTAGGTAGCACTAAAAACGAGTCGTTAGAGATCAAGCGGAAATTAACGGAAGCGGAGGCTAAACTAGGCGAAAAAATTGAAGTTTTAAATCACCGCGTAGATGAATGTGCGCAAATAAAATCCACTGGGGGGGTAGTTATCAACCCAATGAGTTTTAACGAAAAACCTAAGTTTAATGCGAATAAACGGGCGAGCAACCCAATGAAATTTTTGCAAGACTTAGAACAATTTTTTGAAACCCATAAAATACCGGAGAAAAATAGGCTGTTCACCGCGATCAGCGCTACAAATGATCAAGCTAGAATTTGGGCTAACTGGAAACAAAAGAATTGGGGGGGTTATGGTGACTTTAAAAGGGATTTTATTATGGAATTCTGGTCCCAACAAGTGCAGGAAAAAATTCGCTTGCAAATTTACGAAGCGCGAAGTTATGACGCACAGGCCGGTAGTCTGGAGAGTCACTTGTGGCACTGGATTGATAAAACGTTATACAGGGTGTCTCACTATATTTTGACTGATTTTACAAGCTTCTATTTTCTAAATGGGATGAAGTATTAAGGTGCTGTTTTCACCAATGAGTTTTACATGAGCCCAAGTTTTTTTTATGGTTTTTACGAATATGCTATTCCTTCTTTTGTCAGTCATGGCATGCTAAATGTTTTGTTGTTTACGTTTTTGATTTACAGTAGTATCTTCATAAGCGTTTATCTTGGTCATTTCTCATCCGATTTTAATTTTTAAAATATCGTTTGAACGCTAAAATATGCGCCTATTCTTATTTCTACAAATAAGTATAGGGTTGCATTTAAAAAAAAATGAAGTATCTGGTCTGCCAAATAATGCCATTTTTATTTCGGTTTTTAAAGAAGGAATAGCATATTCGTAAAAACCATAAAAAAAACTTGGGCTCATGTAAAACTCATTGGCGAAAACCGCACCTTAATACTTCATCCCATTTAGAAAATATAAGCTTGTAAAATCAGTCAAAATATAGTGAGACACCCTGTATTTAGATCCCCCTATACCTGAGGGAAGTTTTGTTACGACAATCACGAAACATTTCCCTTATGAGGTAGAAACCGCATTAATTGCATCGGGAGTTAAAACCATAGTCGCATTGTTAGAAATCCTAAGGAGCTTGGATGACAGGAATGGTAGAACAAACCGAAACCGAAACAACCAAAGAGGTCTGGAGAATTCTGGTGGCAATACGCGCCGGCAAGAAGAGCGTCACGATGACCGTGTAAATGTGCGAGTCAATACGAATCAGGTTTATACACCACCAGCTCATAACACTAATGCGGGAACATCAGCAGGGCATAGTGCTCCAAATTTCCGATCAAATTCGGGAAATGCACAGATGTCGGGAAACTAGTTGGGACTGGACACAGCGCTCCGACTGTCCAGTGTAGTCGAAAAAGGGAGCAAATAGAACATGTAAAATTTGTGCACAAATTCTTTGAAGCCGGTAAAAAAGCGCAAACGCAACCAGCGTCTATAAAATGCTATCTCGAAAGTGACGCTGCGCCCGCGACAACCGGTAGCGACGACGAACGCGTATGCATCTCCCAATATCTTCCGAAAGTCTCGATTAATCTAGGGGGAGTTGACACCGAAGCATTAGTTGATAGTGGTAGTTCTGTTAGTGTGGTATCACAAGAGTTTTTTGAGGCAAAATTGGAGGGAAATAAATATGCGTTAATACTACCGGCAGTAGGCTTGTCTATTCAAGGCATTACAGGGCGCGTGCGAAAGGTAAAAAGACAAATTCAAATTCGGGTATGCGTCGGTGGCATAGACCAACCTGTTATATTTTTGCTGGCCAATAGACTAAGTATACCAGTTTTATTAGGCACAGATTGGATGTTAAGTAAGAAAGTCGAACTTGATTTCAATATTAAAATGCTGCGTTTTATACATGAAGGTTGTGTCTATACGGAGAAGTTTTTGGACGACGAGCCACCTAAGCTCGGCTCACCGGCTTTAAAGTTAGAAAGATTCCAACAAAATACAGAAGATTTGTGCGATTTAGAGGCAACTAAGCTGTATGAAGTCTTGGAAGATCTGCGCCTGCAAAATGAAGTAGAACCGACTGAAAGGGAACCGCCAAATCAGTCAAACTTCAAGTGTTCAGAATGCCCGGCCGTATTACCTTTCTCGGAAGCTTTGGAACAACATTTCCAGCGACATCAAAATGCGGCAAGGGGAAATGCGATAGAGCAGGCGAATTCTGATGTGCAAATAATTGAGGAGGTGAAACAGAAACATTCACAGGTGTTCTCGAACCGACCAGGTATATGTACTAGTTTTGCCTGTAAGCTTCAAGTATCGCGTGACAGCCCGTTTTCACAGAAATCTTATCCAATACCCTACTCCAAAAGGGAGGCAGTTAACAAAGAAATCGAGCGAATGTTAAAATGGGAAGTTATTGAAAAATCTAGTTCACCGTTTTCCAATCCGATCGTAGTAGTGCAAAAAAAAGACGGTTCGGTGCGAATTTGTTTAGATGCGCGTAGACTAAATAAAATTTTAGTCCCCGATAGGGAGTCACCTCCTCCCATCGAAGAATTGCTGCAAAAGTTCCATGGAACCAAATATTTATCTTCATTGGACCTAACTTGCGGCTACTGGCAGGTACAGTTGTGGACAGAAAAAAATAGGACAGTGTTTTTTTTCTAGTTTAAAATGGTCCCTGTTTTGTAATTTGATTGCAAGTCAATGTGACAAATATCATAATTATAAAGCCAAAATCAAGTAACTAAATTTTATAGAATAAAGTTTACTTGATTTTTCGAGTTGTCCTATTTTTTTCTGTCCACAACTGTACCTCTTCACCCAGAATCCCGAAGGTACACAGCGTTTTTAGTAAACGGTCGCAGCTACCAATTTCGGGTGCTACCATTCGGATTGAATGTATCGGTAGCCGTTTTTAGTAAATGTTTGGATCAAGTATTGGGCCCCGAGGCACTCTCGTTTGCCACGGTATATGTAGATGACATTTTAATTGCGTCATCCACAATAGAAGAGCACGCAAGTCAATTAGATATTGTATTGACACAATTGCGAAAAGCAGGAATGACAGTAAAGGAAAATAAATCGGATTTCCTGAAAACTGAAATTAAGTTCTTGGGCCATATTATTAGTGCTCAAGGAATTAGCACAGATCAAGAAAAAATTAGAGTAATACGGGATTGCCCGGCGCCCTCCAATAAAAAAGAGCTTCAGTCTTTTCTGGGGTTTTGTAATTTTTACCGAAGATTTGTGCAAAATCATTCAGAGATGGTTAGTGAACTAGCTCCTTTGTTACGCAAAGACTCTAAGTGGGTTTGGAGTTTGCAACAGGAACAAGCATTCAACCAAATCAAAGAAGCTTTCACTAAAACAGTAAACTTAAAACACCCAGATTTCTCCCGCCATTTTCTTTTAGAAACGGATGCATCGACTAGAGCTCTGGGTGCTCACTTGTTTCAGATTGGTAAAGATGGGGAGGTAGAAAGTATTGCGTTTGCCAGCCGTACCCTAAACTCAGCCGAACGAAACTATATGATAACAGAACTTGAGCTTTTGGGGGTGGTCTTTGGCTGTAGTAAATTTAGAACTTTTATTCAAGGGTATCCTGTAATAGTCTTGACAGATCATAGAGCCCTTGAATTTCTATTTAGTTGTAAAAACCTTAGCGCTCGGCTAATGCGGTGGTGCCTGCTACTGCAAGAATACCAGCTCGAAATTCAGTATCGGAAGGGAAAGGACCAAATCGTGGCGGATTTTCTCTCGCGTTACGGTTATGAACAAACCCGAAAAAACCTTATAACTATAGGCGCCACGAAAAGGGTTGGTCAAAGAAATCCGCTAGCACAATTGTTAGATGATTTAGAAAATAAACAAAAGGAAGATGAGCATCTTAACTGGGTTGCAAATGAGCTCAGAACCAACACTCATGGAAAACAACGGCAATTAGCAAACAATTATCTGTTACATGAAGAGTTACTGTTTAGACGAAGCAAACGTGGAGAAGAATGGTGGCTTATTTGTGTGCCTGGGAGTATTGTCATTGACCTGATATGGGAATATCATAAATTATACGGTCATTTTGGGGTGCGCAAGTGTATAGGGTTAATAAGCGAAACGTGCTATATACCTAATCTAGAAAAGAAGGTGCGTGCTAGTCTAGCGGCTTGTGATCTCTGTCAAAAGGCTAAAATACAAACTAAAAAACATGAAGGATTAATGCGAAATGTCATAGCCGTCCGACCACTCGAGTTGGTCTCGGTAGATCTATTCGGACCCTTACCACCTGGCCGAGGTGGAGTAGCTTATATTTTTGTAGCCCGCGATGTGTTCACTAAATACGTTAAGCTCTATCCTATAAAGAAAGCCAATTCCAAAACCGTATTAGCGAAAATCTTAAATGATTTTATACATTCGGTCGGAAAGCCAGAACGCATACTATCTGATCACGGAACCCAGTTCACTAGCGACACCTGGGTTAGAGGGTTGGAAGAAATAGATGTAAAAGTACAATATTCCGCAGTATACCATCCGCAATCAAATCCGGTAGAGAGAGTAATGCGGGAGTTAGGAAGGTTGTTCCGGTCGTATTGTAGTGAAAAGCATACTAGCTGGCCAAAGTACATAGAAAAAATTGAGAGGTGGCTAAATTGTGTTCATCACGAGTCCACGGGGTACACTCCTGCAGAATTAGTTGAGGGAACAAGGGTCGGTCAGGAAATTGAGAAATTAATTCCTTTTCCGGTACGTACGGATCAGGACATTCAGGTCAAACTTACGCTAGCTCGGGAAAGATTTTTAAGTAAAGCCGAAAAACGTAAAGCCAGGCACGATAAAAATCTTAAACCGACGAGGTACAAAACCGGAGACAAGGTGTTAGTAAGGTCGCATCAACAATCATCTGCACTAGATAGAACTATTAAAAAATTCTTTCTGTTGTATGAAGGACCTCTTGAGGTGGAAAAAGGTTTAGGGGAAAATGCCTATGTATTAAGGGATTTGCGTACTGGAGCGTACCATTCTACGCAGAACATTGTTAATCTGAAACCGTATGTGGTGGACCCCACTAACTAGAACTAGGAAAATGTTTGGGCCATAGCTAGTATTAATTTTTCGTTTAGATAACTTGTAGGATAGGTGCAGAGCTGAAATAGATACTTGACAAAAGTAACTCGATACTTTTAAAGATACTTTCCAAAAAAGTAACTTGAGATACTTTCAGATATAGATACTTGTCCTGAAAAGTATCTAAGTTACAAGATACTTGAAAAAGTAACTTGAATTAATATAAGATACCATTGAAGTATCTTATTAATAGCTATTAAGACAACAAGTGTTTTATAGAAGGTTTAAAAATCAAGGTCGTAGTTCAAATCCGAGCGAACGAAGTGAGCCGAGGATTTGATAGACCGAGATTTTTAAACTATAAAACACGAGTTGTCTTCAAGATTTTTTCTAACACTAATATCAGACATTTTTTTTCAATAATATATTATTAGAAATTTTAATAAATTATTATTTGAGACGCGTCATAATGCACAAAATGCGCAGATTGCTAGGCAACGACGTATTTAAAGGCCTATAAAATACGTTGTTATTGACGACGTATTTTATAGAGAAAGCGTATTTTAAAGGAAACATAACAAGTGAGCTCTTATGCACCATAGAAACAGTATAAGATATTAGTGTTAGAAAAAGTATCTAAGATATCAAAAAAGTATCTAAGATACTAAAAAGTATCTAAGATACCGAAAAGGTATCTAAAATACTATTAAAGTATCTAAGCCAAAGTAGGTACCTCCTGTTCCTGTCCTATCTTCCTATTAATCCTATTCCTATCTACTCGTAATATGCCTTCTAACTTCCTGAGTTTCAACATTCCTATTACATATATCATATATGAATATGATAAAAAAATTTATTAAAATTTTGAAAATGTCTTTGTTGTAATGTTGTAATTTAAAACAAAATGTATTTTAGAATGTGACATGTGAGCATTTGAGTAATTATATTTTTCAGATGAGTGATCAGGGAATATTCCAACGTGAGTTTTAAAATTCTTTAAAAGTGGTGACTAAAATTAGAACAATAATTATTATAATTGTTTTTATTAAAAACATAATAATTCTTACAAAAAAACAGAATTTATAAAATTAATATAAAATATAAAATAAACATTAATTCTCAATTCTCATCACAACTTCACAACACAACATAAGCAGTATCTAGTCTTAGGATAAAAACAACCTTAGGATCAAAACAGCCTTATCCTTAAAACAAAAAGGTAAACAAAAACAAATTCTTAAGTGCAAGGTACAAGCTACAATAACATAAAAAAGAAAATGATAAAATTATTACACTGCACCATTTGCCTTCAGCAGCACCAAGTTCTCAAAATTCTGATCTGAAAGTGCATTTCGACGAGGTGCATTAATAAATGTGGCAAAAGAAAAGAGCCTTTCTACAGGTGCCGACGAAGGTAAGGGCGTATTGAATTTTAAAAATACTTGTAAAATATTTGGATATTCCCTTAACATCTCCAAACTTGATCTGGGATCTTGAAGAAATTGGAGTAGTTGTAGTTCTAGTTTCCTCTTGATGGTTATACTGGTAATAGTGCTAATATCTTCATCTTGCTCTCTCACGTTAACAGTTTCTTGAAATTCAAAAAAATCCATGTTTGCTGAAGATGAAGAAATGTCCTCCTGTTCATTGGTCTCCTGTTCATATAGACTTTCGGCTTCTTTTAAAACCAAATTTTTACATCGGTTAATAAAATTATCCAAGCCGCCTTGATGCTCGAATGCATTATTAAATAAGGACACCCATCGTAATTTGAATAAGGGATGAGTCGTGGTTGCAATAATAGCATTATTTGCTTTATGATCATTGACATCAAAGTAATCGTGAAATCTTGAATTTAGAGATTCTATACACCTGATAAGTATAGGACCCATGTATTTCAACTCACGTTCCTTTAGTCTAGTAAGTTTGACCCTTAAGCTCGCCAAAGAGGGAAGTAAATATCCAAAAAAAATGTTCTTTTAACCCTGCAGGACATCCAAGGTCATGGCTAAGGGTTTCAAAATCTGGCAGTATTCTTCCAAATAACCAATTTCTGCCTCTTTCAGATATTGATTTTTTACGTCCAATTTTTCATACAAAGATGGAAGATTATTTTTTGACTGCAAGATTTGGTTAAGAGAATCATATAGTGAATTCCAGCGTGTTATAACTGGATAGCTCAGCGTATGCCCCAGGACGCTCTTTATAATCTCTGCCGATTTTGGTCGCCCCGCTTTGTTCCATAGAACATTACATTTGTTAATAATATTCGTGTGGCGTGTTCGTAAACTATGATTACTGTTTATGGTTTTCATTATGTCGCTGGTAGCCAGAAGACTCAGCGAATGGCTGGCACAGCGAATATGCCGTGGCAACGCAAAGCTCGGTGCAGTGGATTCTTCCTCTTCCATAGTCGTTGGAAGAACCAGGTCTTCGTTATCAAGAGAAGAATTTCTTCCCAACAAAGGTTCGGTTTGATTTTCACGATCCATGATATCTGTAATGTCTTGGTTATTCGACTCAAGTTCAAGTGTTATTCCAAATGTCTTGAACGCCTTTACAAAATTGGAACCGTTGTCGGTCACCGTTGCTGTAAGTTTGTTGTTATCAAGGCCAAAATTTATATGAATATCTTCAAGCAATTCTGCGATTCTGTCATATGTATGTGACCCACTGAACCTTTTGCAGGCCAAGGCTGCCGACTTTCGTTCAAAATTACCATTAATCCAATGACAGGTGATTCCCAAAAAACTGCGGGTTTTACCTGATCATATATCCGCAGTAGTACAGACATATTTCATGTTTTTTAGTTCAACTTTTAACTTTTGAAATTTATCTTTAGCTATCTCTGACATTTTTTTTATTGCGGTAGGACGACTCATAACGTTCAACTGCATGCCTTCAAATAATTCGACGAAACTTTTGCGTTCAATGATAGAAATGGCTGACATTGTATCGACAATAAAATGGATCAAGCGTTTGTCAAATTCGGATTGGTTTAATTTAACACTAGACTTCAACATTAATTCTTTAACATCAGTTTGTCTACTGCTTGTGGTTTGTTTCATTTCTTTTGATTTGCTACTCTTATTTATTTTGTATTCAACATAATTTTGATATGAAGCGGTGTGTGTTTTCTTCAGATGTTTTAGGAAGTTAGCTGTTGTTTTTGTTGAACCTTGTAAGATTTTTTCAGCTGGAAGGCAGAGTTGGCACTGGACACAAAGATGCGTACTTGATGTGGCGCTTGACTTGTTCTTGTTACCAATTATTTTGAAAAATTTCCCATCCAAAAGAGCAGAACCAGGCGAATAGTCTCTTGACGTGGTTGCTTCTATTTCTGCATCATTCTCAGAAACTGCACTACTTGATTCAGGTTTTTTAGACTGACCGGGTATCGGAGATAATGAGGATAGTTTTGTCTTGGCGGTCGATAAATAGGATAGCAAAGTATTGCTTGTTTTCCTTTTTTTCTGAGTAGGGACGTAGTCTATATCTCGGTCTCGGTCGTCATCAGTTTCGTAGGGGTCTTTTTCATTATCACTTGAGCTCGAAATTGCTTCTACATCGCCAACGCCGTCATTCTCGCTAATGCTATCCATCTGACTATGTCAATGTCTGAAATGAATATGCATTTTAAATTATTAATAACAAAAAAATGTGGAGGCGTTCTTACGAGGATATAGGACTCCAAACTTTACTCAAAACGGCAACACTGCAAGCTATACTTTATATATCTGCGAACTAAGAAACTAAGTTAAATTGTTATCTAGACGTTGCTAAGAAAAATTTAAAACTGTAAACTGTACTGAAAGAACTCAATTCGTATAAATAATAGTAGATTATTAGTCCAGTCAAATGGTCGAAATAAACAGGCAAACTTTGCATTTTGGGTAGGCAGCTATGTTTTTTTATAGGTATGGTGGGGGGACAGCGGTGAGCATAAATCTGGGTTTTCGGGGTGGTAACCCCCTCCATTCGGCCGCCATCTTGAAAAGAAGGGTTGGTTGGTTTTTGGACTATATCTCTGTAGTCGGAAATCTCAAAAAAAATTAGCATAAAGCTTTTTTGTAGAAAATCGTATTATGTACAATTTTTATTCATAACTTTTTTACATAGCATTAATAATAAGAAAGTTATAAGCCGGAAAAGACAAAAACTTAAGGGCTTATAACTGTTTTATTATTAATGCTACGTAAACAAAGTTAGTAATAGAAATTTTAGAGAATATGGTTCTCTACAAAAAAGCTTAACACAAACTTTTTGTAAGGCTCACGACTACAGAGATATAGCCGAAAAGCTAATTAACCCTTCTGTTCAAGATGGCGACCGAAAGGGGGGGGGGGTCATATGAATAAAAGTTGTAGATAATGCAATTCTCGACAAAAAAGACTTGTACAAACTTTTTGTAAGACTCACGCCTCACGGCTACAGAGCTATAGCCGAAAAACGAATTAACCGTTCTTTTCAAGATGGCGACCAAATGGAGGGGGTTACCACCCCGAAAACCCTGATTTAGATTCACCACTGACCCCTCTACATAACGATTAAAAAAAATCGCTGCCTACCCAAAATGCAAAGTTAAAATACCATTTGACTGGACTATATGTTATTAGGAGTAAAAGTGATAAGTACTGTATGAGGCAAATAATTCATCCGAATAACAAACATTAACATATACTATTTTATCCGCAAACGTATTCAGATAAATTAAAAATTGAAAACGTCACAAAAGTGACAACTTATGTGTCTTTATTGACAATGTAAAAGTGTCACTTTATCGGATTAGGCACATAAAGTACACAAATCTGATAAAGTGACACTTTTACCATTGCGTACTTTATGTGCCTAATCCGATAAAGTGACACTTTTACCTTTTCAATAAAGACACATAAGTTGTCACTTTTGTGACGTTTGCGGATAAAAGCAATTTGTTTTGAATTTTTTTTTTTTTTTTAGTTTCTTATTTATTAGCAAATAGCGTATTCAACGCGTAAGAAAAGTGGTTTTCTAGCTCGTGAATCAAACATTTTCCACTCGCTAGAAAACTGCCACTTTTCTTTACTTGTAGAATAATCTACTATTATTTATGGAAAACAAATAGTTATTTTCGTATCAAGTGTCGAAAGTAGCAAATATCATGCGAGTGTTTATAATAGATATTATACGAGTGCGGAGCGTAGCGGAGCACGAGTAGATGTATTATAAACACGAGCGGAGATATTTGCCTTTCGAACGAGTTACGAACACTATTTTTCCCACGACCAAAAATGTACATGTCAAAAAGTAACAATGACAGTTTAGATAAAACGACCGTCATTTTATGTTTTGAACCGGCCGCAGCTTTCTATTATTGCGCAAACTGTGCGATATATCCCTATACGTGTTCATATCGCACGGGTTCTTCATTTGTTTTGCGAAAGTAAATCGCACAGACGATATTGTCAACTTTCGCGCCTGCTTTTTTGTGCGTAAGGAGCGACTTTCTTATATGGTCGTGGGAAAAAATAATAACCACACCAATAAAGAAATTAGAACTTGACGAATGACGACTAAAGTTGTTCCAAATTTTTGCCACCTGCATTTTCGAATATGCACGCTGCCTGCCTACCTGATAATATTTTGTGTAGCTATTCCCGACATTTCGGCATCAATAGTTCGGTGACAGCAAAAATGCGATTCGGTCATTTTCTGCGGGTGTCTCGTAAATCGATATTTGAATAGAAAGGCAATCATTTGAAGTATAATAAATAATACAAACCGCAAAATTTTAAATTTGAAACCAGCCCAGTCAAAACAGTTTACTGTTTAAATTCCAACAATAAAAACAAAAAGTCTCCTCCACACAAATTTTAATAAACCTTATTATTTATGGTCGAAACATAATATGTAGCAATGTAGCTACTATAATTCGAGCCCTTACATATTTAGTTTATTAAAATTTGTGTGGAGGCGACTTTTTGTTTTTATTGTTGGAATTTAATCACGTGATCACGTCTTATTTTACTTTAAGACGTCTGTGTACTTACCCCATAAGAAATGGATTTCAAGTTTAGTTTACTGTTCTGTTAATCACTTAACTAATCGGCGCACAGATAAAAACACAAGTGATAAGGGCCTGAAAAGTGCACATAGACATAGATAACACTAACCACTAGCACTAGGGGTCGGATGATTCATGGAACTCGACACATGCCGCTAAGATACACAAATGTGTATAATGCGTGGGCCGCGCCGCGCCGTCTGTGAAAATCGCAGCTGGCTCGGCTTTCGGCTGCACGTGTTTTAAATGAGTTTCTACAAGCCAAGTTTGTTGTTAGAGGTCTACGATATCTCAACTAAAATAGTAATTAAGATACTTTTCAAGTATCTAAGATAGTTCTCAAGTATCTAAGATACTTTCAAGCAACTAAGATATTTTCAAGTAACTAAGATACTTCTTTCGATAACTAAGATACTTTTTTAGATACAAGATACAGATACATTTGAAAAGTATCGACGATACAGTTACTTTTCACGCAATAAAAAAAGTATCTAAGATACAGTATCTAAGATACTTAAAAGAACTAAGATACTTGAGAGTATCTTATTTTGTAAGATACTTTCAGCTCTGGATAGGTGTAGGTTACAAATAGTGTCATTTTAAGAACATGTAGGAGATAGTTAGGAAAAAGAGCTCATTTGTCAAAATATTTAAAGGCATAAAGTAAGAAGGAAGTTGGTAACTGTGTCGTAACGAACCGTATCAAAATCTCATTCAAAACAATGTACACTTATCTCTAACGCAAAAGGCTTACGCATGAGGTCTCTAGGTATATCCGGAGAATTAATTTGTTTGTCCTACCTGAAAGTGGCTACGTGCAAAAAATTAAGGGGGGGTACTGTAATGACAGCCACGCCATATTTAGAGGCCACTTACACGCCCTCTGTTATTAAATTAGATAAGCAGTCTTGTGACGCGGTGGTGACCAACATGATTAAGAACGTTTAAAGCCGGGGAGGTGCTGCCGTCTAGGAAACTTAGAGGCAACTAAGAAAAACATAACGAATAATATAAGGTTTTTTTTTTAAAAAGCAAGCAAGCGAAGCGTATGCGACGCTATCGGCCATCTTTTTAAGGTTACTAAGTGTGACAAAAATAAAATGTAGTGCCCAAGTTTGGATGAAACAAACCAAAAAAGTAATAGCAAGTGTAATTATCCGCTACTGAAACGAGGTTCTTTGATTGATAATAACCTCGTACGGAATTCCGTCGATGCGTCGATTGAAGTAAGCCGACCAAAAAGGAAGAACAGCAGCGGGAAAACAACGTGTGGTTCCGTTGGTGAGCCCCTAAAAGGCCTGAGAATCCAAAGGCGAATCCTCCTTTTGGCGATTGATGGAAAATGCATAAAAGTGAGTGAAGACAAAAACTTGTACTTATTAACTGAAGTAAATTTGGCGCCACGTTAATTAAGTTAGGTTAGAGTAGCTTACGTAGTTCGTAGTTAAATTGATTTTGAAAGTTATAAATAAAAATTAAATAACGAGATCTGTCTATTGCAATATTATTGTTGACCATCTTGTAAAAGTGACCTCTGAATACGAGTTGGGGTTCTTTCATCATCGGGGTCGCCCACGTTATACCTGATTTTTTAAGAGATTCTTGCTGAGCTAGCCGCGTGCAAGGTAAGTGCCCCAACATATAAAAGTACCAGAGGGTTACAACTTGTTCAAAAAAATAAAAGTGGTTTTTAGATTACAAAACCAATTTTTATACAGCTATAGTCCATTCGAGCAGCGCTGAGCAAAAAGTCAAAATTTCATCAAACCCTCAACGGGCTTTTGTGCCTAAACGGTTCACCTGGCGTAAAAAGTTGTAAGGACATAAATTGTAGAAATTTTGTCTAGTTTATTTTTGTGTAGGATGGTATTTTACCAAAAATTGATAGTTTCCGAGTTAGAAGCACAAAACCTGAAAAATTCGCTTTTTTCACTTGTTTTTTGCTTGTAACTCAAATTCCGGCAAAAATTCGTGTTGGAGAAGTCGAAATTCGTAATCAGCACCCCAAAAAACATAAAGGAGCCAAATATGAAAACTCCTTCAGAATTTGTAGGGTAAAAATACCTAATGACTAGACTATAGTTAAATAGTTTCAAAATGACGTCTTATTTATTAGAAAGCGTAATAATCCATGAAGTATCAAAACTAAATGAAAACCAAATATTCATTTATAATCAAAGTAGTATTTATATTTCGCGCGCTTTGTAATTAGTACCCCCGTCATCTGTAGATGGCATAATGTGGATAAAAAATTGTATTGTAGGTTGCCTTCTTTTATATTCTTTTTTTTAATTCTGTGATCGGTATATCCTCGATCCTCCATCTTGTCAAACGCTATTGTTTATTATTTATTAATACATCCATACATCGTAATGAGAAGATTGTGTTTAATATATTTTGGTTTTCTTTGTTATATTGATGCTAATGGATTTGTACCTACACAAGCTACAAGAATCTAGTGTTAGAAAAATGTAAAACTTCAACACCGATTTACAAATTTGTGAGTGCAACAACAATCAACAATAATCTGTTACCTGATTACATTAAAGGAAATGCGAGTACACTCCGTAACTTCTTACGGTAAGCTTTATTTATAGCAACATATTACAAAGTAAAAACTGGGTAATTATTGAATATCTTCTAATGGATTGCATTTGTTGGGAATCAACTGCTATATTTCAGATACCGTATTTGACAACGTTCTAACAGAGGCGTTCTTTGCACATTATAAGTTGAGAAAGATCAGTTGCTATACCAAGTGTAATTATTTTTCTCGATAAAAAACATAATCTTCGTATTCTGTGACGCCACATTTGTATTCTATGCAATAAATAGATCAGACTGAAGCAGACTTGAAAAAATGCAATTAGGACCTGTCAAAGGATATGCAATAATTACTCCTACAGTTCATATTTATAATTCATTTTGTGTATTTAAGTAATTGCTGGTAAACATAAAGTGCCGAATTGCTATAATAGCTAGTGTTTTTGAAAATCGGTTGATAATGTTTCTGAACATGCACCTCACATTAATTGTAATGACTTGTTTTTGCTTCTGCTGTCTCAATATTTCCTCATAGTACAACACTATAGCTGCTTATTGAATGTCTGTCTGTCTGTATCCGTAATCTCTTACCTTTTGATGTCGAGGCTGGTGCATTAATGTATGTGGTTTTTTACAGGTGCAATGCACAACCCGATTCGTTTATGCAGTATGAATGTTTTAACACAAAATAACAAGATATTACACACTTCTCATTAGGTATTAATCTCAAATTTCTTATTAAAAATATAGTAGTGGTAGTTTTTTACTTAATTGATCAATATGCGTATACCAGTTAAACCTATCGTCTAAGGTTACACAAAGCAATCGTACTGAAGTGTCATTAGTTACTGAAGTATTTGAAGAAAATTGTTTTTGTTGCATTGCATTTTAGTTTATTAATATTAAGCCATTGATTTACTTGTTAGTCGGTTGTAGCTGTTAATGTAAGTAAGTTAACTACCTGAATACAAAATTGTGCGAACCGTATGCCTGCCAGAGCTCATAGTGGTTTTTTCCCCTGATGCCACAGTGTGTTTTCAGTTTTATTGTTTACTTTTATAATAATAATTATTGTATTTCACATTCTACAGGCCCCAGACCCAATTACAGAATGCTACACATAGCAAAATAATAATAATATTAATAATGTAATAATAAACAAATAAGTAAACATAAATGAATGAGTGAATGAAAAATGAATGAATAAATGCATAAATGACCGGAGAAATTAATACAAATTATAAGAGAAGACAAAGCTGCAGTTGCACGCACTACTCGTATTATCTGATTAAATTTGAAATTGTAATTTGAACTTTTGAATTGTTATATTAAATATATCTAGATCATTAGAGATTTTATTAAAGTTTTTACATATTCTAATAATTGGAGAGTTAAGCTGATAGTTTGTTTTTGTATTTTGACATCTAAATGTTAATACTTTCCTTGAGTTAAATTGGGGGACATAGAAGTTTAATTCTTTTAGGACGTTTGGATAGTCAATTATATTATGAACAATCTTATATAAAAATAGCATATCCTGTTGATACCTTCTGTGTTCAAGTGATATAGTTTTAAACGTGATTGGCAAATTCTCGTAGCCGCCTTCGTATTTTTCTCTATGCTGTCTATAGTAACAGTACCTTAGAATTTTTTTTTGAACACGTTCAATACGTAGCCTTTGGTAGGTATACATAGGGTTCCAAATAATTGAAGCGTACTCTAATTTTGTTACAATTAATGAATTGAAAATCACTTTGAGAGTGTCAGTATTTCGAAATTCTTTAGAAGTTCTAATCAAAAATCCCAGTAGTTTGTAACAATCATTAATTTTTTGTTCAATGTGTTTATTAAAGGTTAAATTACTTTCAAATGTGATTCCCAAATCTTTCATTTCATTTTTTTTAGGTAAAATTATATTATTAATAGCATAATTGTAAGATATTTTATCCAGTCTTCTACTATAAGTCATTACAAAACATTTGTTTATGTTAAACGAAAGTTTATTTGAGACTGACCACTCATATACGGACCTTAAGTCGTTCTGTAACTGGTGGCAATCACCTGGACCACGTATTACTCTATACAGCTTGAAGTCATCCGCATACAAAAGGCAGCGAGAAGATGCTATACAGTGTGTTATATCGTTAATAAAAATTATAAAAAATAACGGACCTAAATTTGAACCCTGCGGTACTCCTGATGTGACTAAAAAAAGAATCCGATTTATATCCTAAACACTTGACAAACTAATACCTCTCCTCTAAGTAAGATTTAAAAAATAATAGTAGGTTATTAGTAAAACCCATTTGTGAAAATTTATTTAGCAGCAATCTATGATCTACTTTATCGAACGCTTTAGAAAAATCGGTGTATATGGTGTCTACTTGACATTTATTTTCCAAAGCGTGTGAAATATGATGTGAGAAATTGCATAAGTTCGTCGAGGTTGATCTACCTTTGATGAAACCATGTTGATGTGGGGTGATATAGTGCTGAACCTCATAAGATACATTTTGATATAAGATTGTTTCAAGTGTTTTAGCAAATACGCTTAGAATTGATATTCATAATTTGAGTTTTGTCCGACTGTTTGTATATGGGACAGATTCTACCTGTTTTCCATTCTGATGGAAAGACGCATGTTCCATACATCCTTTTACAATATAGACTGGAATAGGGATGGGCGATGTTCATCGATGTTTTCCTTTCGATATTCGATGTTTTTACATCGATGGTTACATTCCCTAGCATCGATGTCTAACATCGATGTTTCAGAAACATCGATGACGAATGCAGCTGCAGCGCTGACTCAGCGGCGCGCCGAAATCAAAACATTCACATCCAGACTCCACTACTCCAGAGCGTTTTCCAGCGTTCTCTCAAACAATTTGCTCCGAATACTTAAGTCTTTTTATTGGGATTTCGTAGAACACCAGGACGCCAACGCTATTATATTTTTCGTTATAAGGACAGTGCCAAACAAAAAGTGTTAAGTCCACTTATTTCAGAAACAATATTATCTCAAATGTAAGTTTTTTATTCTTTTGTTTAATGTTTTGTTAATTTGTAATCTGTAGAACTTAAGTACACGATACGTAAATCCACTCGCAAATTAAGAGCGATGTTGGGAAAACATCGATGTTTTCTTGCCGATATTTTCTGAGTATCGATGTCCTGCTTCGATGTTGACATCGATGTTGAACATCGATGTTTCTTATCGATGTCCCATCCCTAGACTGGAATACCATCCGGCCCTATCGATTTTGAATTTTTTAAATTTTTAATAGCTCTAATAATTTCAGGTTCTGTTACTGAATTTACATGAATAAGATTTGATATGTTATGATCCAAAGGTTCTGAATTGTGAAAGTTTTGATTATTAGTATACACAGACTGAAAATATGTTGCAAAGGCATTTACTATTTCTTGTCCCGAATTTAACGTTTGATCTTCAAAATGCATTGTGTTATGAATTCCATATGACTTACTTTTACTATTTATATATTTCCAGAAATGATTGCTGTCTTGTTTAATTTCTAGTTCAACTGACTGAACATAATCTTTGTATGCTTTTTTAATTAGTAATTTAATTTCGCGTCTCAAGCTCTTCAATTCATCAATATATGTTTGTTGATAAATGGTATTATTTTTAATTCTGTTTCTAAGACTTTCTTTTAATTTAATTTTACGGATTATGTTTTTATCGTACCACGTGGGGTATTTTTTATTGATTTTTTTTGTTTTGGGTACTGTAGCATCGAAAATATTATAAATTTTTTTATAAAAGACAGTAACCATTTCGTTTACGTCTGTAATACCGTTTAATGCATCCCATGATTCTTCCCTAAATAAGTGATACAGATGATGAAAATCGGCTTTTCTGAAATTATAATTGTGAATATTATTAACTTTACATGTGTGTTGATGTTTTAAATTTAAAGAAGGAAATAGGGTCAGAGCCGGATGGTATTTATCTTCCTCGACAAGTGCAACGTCTGCACGAATAACTGAGATATTATTATTTGAGAGTACAACATCTAATATTCGTCCTTCATGATTTAAAATTGTATTATATTGAGTAAGATTTAAAAAATGTATGAAGTTAATGTAATTTTTTGTTTTGATGCTTAAATTAGAGGGAGTAATTTTTTGAATGTGATATCGGTATATTTCATTTAAATTTAAGTCTCCTAAGAATAGAATATTACTACTCCAAATGTGCTGAAAATTACTTACAGCTTTAAACAAAGCATCATATTCTATTTCCGAGCAATTAGGAGGTAAATAAGCAACAATAATGTAAAGAGAAGTAAATTGGTATCCCGAAATTTTAACACACAATATATCAGCTAGCGTACCTTTATACTGCAACTTTATCTCCGCAGCCTTTAGCTTATTGTGAACTGCAATAAGCACTCCACCACCCCTATCACGACCTGTTATACATTTATCCCTGTCCTTCCTGTAAATCAAATAATTTTCTGAAAATAATTCTCCGTTGTAAATATTTTCATGGAGCCAGGTTTCTGTTAAAATAATTATGTCAAAATTAAACAGTAACGTGTTCAAATAAAAATCAATAGTTTTTGTTCTAAGCCCGCGGACATTTTGATAATATATTACAGATTTATACTCCTCACTCAGATTAGCACCTGCACTTAGAATCTCCTAACGTGATGGCAGGTCTTGTTCTGATGTAATTCTTAGCGGCTCTGAATTATCGTCCTTTTTTAAGAATACCGCACCTTTATTGGTCCACACATATTTGTAATCATCACTATTTTTTATTAACTTAGCTTTCTACAGCAAGTTCTTGTTTAGTTGTGTTAAATTTTCATTTATGAAAATCGGAGAGTCAGACTGGTTTTCAAGAATGTCGCTATTGCGTAATTTGTTCCTCCTCTTTTGAATAAAGAAATCCCTAGTTGTTCTGCGAGCAAACTGAGCTATTACGGGCCTGGGTTTATTGTTATATCTTGATGGCAGTCTGTGAACGGCTTCAATATCGCTCACATCAAACTTCTGAATATTTAATTTAGAGCTGATTTTCTTCATGTAGTCATAGAGATTTTCATTTGGTAGTTCAATTAGACCATGTACCTGAATGTTCTTGTTCCTGGAGTATTGATCCAAATGATTCAGCTTGCGATGTAGTAAGTTTATTTCTTTGGCATTATTATTTATATTGGCTTCAACATTAGTTATCTTTTTTTCTTGGTTATCAATTCTTGCCATTAAAGAAACCATGTCATTCTGCATTGCATCTATTCTATTTGAAATCTCTGTAATATTATTACCAAGTTTGTTAATACTTTCAGATAAGACGGGCAATATTTCCAATTTTTCGCAAATCATTGTAAACATTTCATCAATACGCACAGAGCTGTTTATGTTTACACTAAAATCCTTGATTATAGGCAGCCCATCAATCCTGTTGCCTTCAGTGTTTGCCGCAGCTGTATCTTCAGACACCACGCTGTTAAAACTTAGGTTAGATGTACAATTTTCACATACCCAATTATTAATAGTTTTGTTAAAGCGCATTGCCGTTAATGCTTCGATTGTTATATTAGCGCATAAAATATGATATAATGCATTGCACATGCCACTACATGTTATAGTATCGTCGTAACGATTAATTTTTAAAGCGCACTTAGGACACGGTACACCTCTGCCGGCCATTATTTGTACCTATTCGAATAATTTTTTTTAATTTATGCAGCCAGAGTAAAAGTTTGATCTTATACCAGACACCACACAACTTTTTTGGTACCTATTTGCCACGAGATATCTCGTAGATGGCACCCAAGTAAAGTTCGCTTTTCGAGTATACTCGTACTTGGCGTCAAAAATACGTCATCACTTATGAGTTATCTCGTAGTTGGCAGTCAACGTGTTGAGTAACGAAACGCTTTATAAATCTTTTACATACAGTAAGTGGCAAATGAAATAGACTCAGTCAAAGTTTATATATTTCGCTTAGATACTCCAGCATTTTAAAAAGATTATTCGAACGCAATTACATAATTAAATTTAAAAATTATTTAAAATCATATTAGCAAATATGTATTTATAATTATTTAAAAACATATTTAATCAGTATTTAATCCACTGTCCTCTACTTTTTCGAAGCATTTGAATTCTCCTTATCATATCTTTTCATTCCATTAATTGTAGATTTTGTGATACTTTCATTATTATTAAATCTGCTTTATGTGTTATATTTCTTTTGATATTTCTTGTTTTAGAACAGCCCATATGTTTTCAATTGGGTTCATATCCAGGAAGTTTCCATGCCAGTCCAATACTTTATTTTGTTTACTTTAAAGTACTCTATCACCATTTTGGACTTATTGCAAGGGGCACCGTCTTGCATTAATAGAATGTTGTGAGTTCTTCTAAACCTTTTCTAAGCTGCGGCCGTAATACTTTCTTTCTCTTTTTACCCTCTTTTACCTTTACAGTGTCGAGAAGGCTGGGCACACCGAGCTGCAGAGTGGTCCACCCATTTTTGTTCAGGCCAAGCAGACCGTTCTCCTTGTTGAGTTCCTTATTTGTTTTGAAGTAATCTGTGATATATCTCATATTTGTTCTTACACTACTCAGAGTATGTTCCAGTGTCATTTAGATTAGACTAATTAATTTTGTAGGTTGTAACAATTTGTTGTTAAATTGTTCTTTTCTTTAGGAATTTTAAGTTTTAATTTACAATATTGTTGATAGTTGACTTGAATGTGACTTGAAAGAGCTTGGAAATGTTGTTTCTACTTTATATTCTTGGCTTGTTGATGTTTAGGCTGATCCTTCTTTAGCAAGTGATAATTATTTGTACTAATTTTAATCAAAGGATGTAGAAGTCATCTTAAATTAAGTTGCTATGTTTATTTCAAAATATTTAAAGTAGCAAGGGGATTCTTTGTTTTATGGGTAGTAATGGAAATGGATAGAAAAAACAGGAGGTTTATCTTCAACTAAAAACATCGATAGACGTGAATTTTTTCTGTGGTGAATCTTTAAAGATTTTCTGGAAATCCATGATGAAGTATCGAGAGTTGATAGTTTTTCAGTGGTGTTGAGGACTGCTCATCAGATTAAGGATGATTTAAAGTCTTCTGACTTAAGTTTCAGTAGGAGGTTGTTGTCGTTGATTTGGATTCAAGGAGTACCGAGAGAACATACTTCCCAGGGGATTGGTTGGTTCCTGATGGAAATGTTTGATTGAGTTTTGGTGGTTTTTTCTTTTGTTGACTTCGGAGCCGAGGGACGAGCATGCAGTTTAGTGGATGATTGTTTTAGTGCTTCTCGTTCCTCACCGATCACCTTTGTTTATTAAGTGACACTGGGTTCACCCACTAGCTAAAGGTCAGGAATCTTTATGATTTAGAATAAATTTATATGTATGTTAATGTGAGTAATTGAAAACACTTATTAACTTAGAACCCTATTCATTAGTTTGCGTTACAAAATTATATAATATATTATTATGAACCATTATTGAATTCCCATTGAATGATCTCAAGTGTATGTAAGTTGATAATTTGGTTTGTTAATGTTGGGTCCATGATTGCCAATTTTTCCAAGTGTAAAGAGAACACAGTTTGGGGAAATGAGGTTACCGGTATGTGCCGAAGAGCTCCAGCCTGTCTTAGAAACGGTGGTGCACATTTCGAGAATGAAAATTAATAAATAAATGTTTCTTTATTTTGTTTCAAAAATTGATTTTATTACAATTAATTAGTAGCCACTTCCCAGAATTGGTGCTCTTATAAAAAATGCCGCTTTGTCTTCAATTACCTTTTATTTCAAAAATTTGCAGTTAATAATAGGATGTGATACATCACCGGAAAGGGCAAACATCAAGGAAGTTTTTAAATACATACAGGGTGAGTTACTAAGGCGTACTCGGAAGATAGCTCCTTAACTATTAATTTTAGAAAAAAATGTTTTAGATAAAACTTGCAGAATATCACGCGGGTCACATGCCAAAAATATTTTTGAATATACAGGGTGTCTCAGTTATTCAGGGTGATGCATGACTTTTTAATTTGAAATGGAAATCTTATGCGAAATTTTTTTTATAGATTAAGAATATAATTCTGAATATTTTTTGTTAATACTTCCCTATACCCAACTTTAACCGTTTTCGAGAAAAAAAATAATTTTACGAAATTTTGTGGAAAAAAGCTACTTCCAAAACAATCAATAACTTTTAACCTTGACTAAGCAAAGGAGTAAAAGTTGGGGACAAGAAAGAACGGAAAGTGTAGTTTTCATCTGTATACTAAATTAAATGAAATTTGTTTAGGAAAAGTCCAAAATATTGTTTTTTTTTGACACGTTCGGAAAAACATTAAAAAGTCCATTTTTTTAAATGGAACACCCTATATTTAATCAAACAGTTAAATAGAGATTTTTTTTTACAATTTCTGTTAAGCAAAGACTATACCTAAAATGTAAAGTAAGCGAGAAAAACTTATTTTAGTGACTTTTAGTCGCTCTATTTTTACTTACTTCTATGAATACCAATTAAAGCCGGTATTTGCTGCAGAAAAAACTAAAGAGAAGTAGAAATTACAAAATAAACGCGTTTTAAGTCAAAGTGAACGAATAAAAATTTTACACTATACAAACAACAAAAATTTTAATTAAAATGTTCAAAATATGCACCATTTTGCTGCAACCGTAGGCGTAGGCGGTTGGTGAAGGATCGGCTCACGTTTGACAACGTTTGATGATTAATGGATTGAAAGGCTTCTCGAATTTCCTTCGCTTTCGCCAAGACAATAAACAATTTTTATTTTTTTTTGTGTAGAAATCTCCATTGAAAACTTTTTTTCACCAGATTTACAGGAAAAAAACTTTCAGCTGGTAAAAGCAATAACGAACAAATTGACAATTTACTAACACAATTGTTTCAATTTTAAAGTTCAATGGTATCGTGGATTACCTACACTTTGTAAATGGAAAAGGTTGTCTAAAAACATTGTCAAACGTGAGCCGATCCTTTTCTTATATTAAAAACCGTAGATAACAATTTATTACTTGTCTTTAATTTTTTCTGCGGCAAATACCGGCTTTAATTGGTATCCACAGAAGTAAGTAAAAAATAGAGCGCTTAAAAGTCACTAAAATAAGTTTTTCTCGCTTACCTTACATTTTAGGTATAGTCTTTGCTTAACAGAAATTGTAGAGAAAAAGATCTCTATTTAACTGGTTGATTAAATATAGGGCGTGTTCCATTTAAAAAAATGGACTTTTTAATGTTTTTCCGAACCTGTCAAAAAAAACAATATTTTGGACTTTTCCTAAACAAATTTCATTTAATTTAGTATACAGATGAAAACTACACTTTCCGTTCTTTCTTGTCCCCAACTTTTACTCCTTTGCTTAGTCAAGGTTAAAAGTTATTGATTGTTTTGGAAGTACCTTTTTTCATCAAAATTTCATAAAATTATTTTTTTTCTCGAAAACAGTTAAAGTTGGGTATAGGGAAGTATTAACAAAAAATATTCAGAATTACATTCTTAATCTATAAAAAAAATTTCACATAAGATTTCCATTTAAAATTAAAAAGTCATGCATCACTCTGAATAACTGAGACACCCTGTATATTCAAAAATATTTTTAGCATGTGACCCGCGTAATATTCTTCAACTTTTATCTAAAACATTTTTTTCTAAAATTAATAGTTAAGGAGCTATCTTCCGAGTACGCCTTAGTAACTCACCCTGTATATCTGAACATATCTTGTATTGCAATTTTTGTTTATTAATGGCTTACTAAATCAAAGTTTGATATTGGCACAATACATTTTTGAACTTTATTCACTTCCCATTGTTTTTTATCACATGTAGAGTGTATGAAATAATTTTATTTGATAGAATAGATACCAAAGACTATTAAAATAAAAGTTACAACGAATTAAAAACTTACTATAGTGTCTAATTAAAATTTATAATGGCAAAAATAGTCTAATTTAGTTAAATCTTAAGCTGGCTATATCTTAGAAACCGTGACACTTTGTATAATGGTATTTTTGATTAAATAAGTTCCAAACCGACTCACCTACCGCCTCCTTTCGAATATAAGTCGGTGAACCAAACACCCTGTATATAATGCTGGGTATTCGTGTTTTGTCATACGTTTGATGTATCCCCACCACCTTAACTTTTGGGATTTGATAATCTTCACTATGTCTTCCCCATTATTTGCTTGTACTAATTCTAAATTCATTCGCTGTAGTACTTCCTGTTTCTCTAATGGATCTCAATATATCCGTTAGGATTCTCCCACATTTCCTTAGCTTTTCTTCTTTTTCTGTTGTTAAACTCCCAAGTTTCGGCACTGTGTTATTACTGGCATTATTGTATTAAATACTTTCAATTTAGTTTTGTTATTTAGATATTTGATTTTCAGTAAATGGTTGTATATGTTATAGTTTTTATATCCTAAATTAATTCTGTTATCTATTCCATTTTTGTTACTATTATTTGAGAGTAATTGGGACCCCAGATAATTGAACGTATGCACTTCTTCAAACTTATAATTTAGCACATTAACTTATTTATTATTGGCTTTTGCAGTTTATTAAATAATCTCATATATTTAGTTTTAGCCTCATTTATTGAAAGTCCGTATTCTTTTGCTGTTTTTTCCAAATTCATGAAGTTTTCTTTTAGGTTTTGTTGTGTTCTGCTTATCATTACAATATCATGTTGTTTGGGACATTCACATTAATTATGCACTTTCAGTTTGCTTTTCTTACTATTATTTCCAGTATTGCCGTACTCCATTTTCCTTTTATTTCTTGTGTTAAATCGACTGGTGTAAGTGCTCTATCCCTATTTTCACGCAATGTCATATTTATTAAGTTTATTAATTTTTTTTGAATGTTTAATTCGTGTAATGCCTTTGTTAGCTTAGTTCTTATTATTCTGTCGAATGCTTGCCTAAAATCTAAAAATAGAGTGTGCATCTGCAAATCATATTTGCAACTTTTTTCTGCAATCTGCCTTATCGTAAGTATTGTGTCTATTGTACTTCGGTTAGTTCTGAACCCTTGCTGATATTCGCTCAGTTCCTTTTCCACATAATTTTGTAATCTGTTATACAGGGTGATTCATTAGCCTCTTTAAAAACTTTGGCAATGAAAACTAGATGTAATTTCATGAGGAAATGTTCATATGAATGTAGGTTCTATCTTTCTTTGTTAAGAAGTTATAGGGTTTTTAAAATAATTATCTCTTCGAACACTAATGCTAATGAGTAATCATATTTTAAGAAAATCAAAAACATTTATTGTAACAAACAGAAAGCAACATTTAGACTGCAGTAAATGTCCAAAAATTAGTCCATTCTCGTGAATACACAACTGGCAACGACGAACTAAACTCTCTTGCATGCGTAGTAAATTCATATTATTTCTAATATGAGTTTCAGCATCTCGAATCCTCTGCAATAATTGATGACGATCATTTATTTCTACGGCATAAATAAGTTGCTTGAAGTGACCTCCATAAATAAAAATCGCAAAGATTTAAGACGGGTGATCTAGGTGGCCATGGTATACGACCTCCGTTACCAATCCATTTATTTGGAAAATGAGTATGCAGCCATTCGGCAAACTATTTTTGACAGGTGATTATCTTTTACTAAATTTTGTTACGCTAAAGCTAAACCATGGCTACTACGTTTTTTCAACTTAAAAATTGTTAAAGCCTTATAACTTCTTAACAAAGAAAGATAGAAAACGTTTCCGGATTGGGACCATGTCATTTTGAGACAAAAGACTCAACGTTTCGCCCACTTTTATAAGAGGCTTCTTCAGGAGGAAAGGGAGCACTAAAAGAGCACGGTAACTCAACGTGTTAATCACGCCAGAGGCGAAACTCTTTTAGCAAGAGGCAGAAGGGTAGCGGTAACTCAACTTGTCAACCAAGCCAGAGGCGAAACCCTTCTGGTCCCAATCCGGAAGACGTTTTGTTAATACTGACACTGCCCGTGGAAGTCTTCGAATTCATTAAAGAAAGATAGAACCTACATTCATATGAACATTTCTTCATGTAATTACATCTAGTTTTCATTGCCAAAGTTTGTAAAGAGGCTAATGAATCAGCCTGTATATCAGGCATGCCATAATTTTATATATTGTGCTGAGTAATGTTAGGCCCCTCTAGTTGGCACAATCTTCTTTGTTCCTTGCTCCCACCTTTATACTGGGTTACTGGTAATTTGATACATTTCTTTGGATATGTGATGGGATAGGAGCTAAGAAACAAATTTAGCCCTAACATACATTATGCAAAACTCGATAGTTTTTGAGATATTTCAATTCATTTATATCTTCTAGGTTATCGTGCTCTCTGTCATCCATTATTTCATTTTGTGTTGTATCTTTTCCTTAATATTATACAGTTCTTTGTAATACCTCTTCCACTCTGCACACATTTCTTCTACTTCTACCATTTTTTGAATAACTTTATTTCCTTTCTTCTTAGTTTTATTTTTCTCCTTTTCTTTTCCGAGTTCCCTATAAAATTTCCTACTTCTGTTAAATTTGTTGTGGTTCTCGAGTTCTTCTACTTTACACTTCCACCATGCATACTTTTTCTTTTTACACATTTTTCTGCATTTATCGTATTTTGTTTTGCTATATTCATCTTGGGTGGCTATCCATTTTCTTCTCCATCCATTCTTATTTCTTATTGCTTTTCTGCATTCCTCACCGAACCGTTCCTTTTTTTTCTCTTTTCATTTTAGGTACCTACTGTTTCCTCTGCGGCGGTTATTATAATTTCTTTTAATTGTGTCCACTCTGTTTCAACACTTTTCCCTATAGTTTTTGCTCTTTTACACTTGTGGTTAACAGCTTCTCTGTATTGTCTTTGGCAGTCAACATCTTTTATCTCCTCTCTATTCCACTTTCTTCTTCCTGTCTTTTCATGTGTTGTGCAGGCTATTTTTTCTCTTACTTTTGCTCCCACTAAATAGTGGTCCATTCCACAGTTTGTCCCTCTGTATGATCTAATATCCAGAACTGCATTTTGCCTACTAACTTTTGTTAATAAGTATGCGGTCAACTTGTGTATGGAATCTCGCCTCTGGTGATGTCCATGTGATTTTATGATTAAACCTGTGTTTAAAGTTTGTACTGCTAATAAACAGGTTTGTTACAGTTGCTAGATTGCATAGTTTAATTCCATTTTTCTATAGCAAATGTAAAAGTGTGCTTTGTTCTACTCAAATCAAAAGGTCAAATAGCATTTTAAATTGCGGTTAAAATGAATAAACATTGTTTTTTCACTACTAGTATTAGAAGATGTCATTATTGACCTTATTTTCGAGCCCAGAAGATGATTTTCTCTCCTAGTGGTCAATAATTTTTTATTATTGACTACTGGTTAATAATAGAAACAATTGCTCTGCGCTCAGGTGCCTATTTTAAATATGTTTTACCCAAATGTCAATTGAAATTAACCTCTCCCCTTGTTTTCAAGCAAGGCTATTTGATTTTTGTGGATATTTAGAAATAAATATACGCATCTGTCATTTTATTTTTTATTTATGTAAAAATGATTAATTAAAAGGAATAAAGGTGCTAGTAGTGAAAAAAATAGTATATAAACCACGGTAGAGAAGACTTTTCTCAGCCTCACAACTTATTTCCCTCCATGCTTCGCATGTCGGGAAATAATACTGCTCGGCTGAGAAAAATGTCTTCTCTACCTTGGTCTATAATATACTATTATAACCCTAGCAACGCGCATACTAATGAGAGCTCACTTGTTATGTTGCCGTTAAAATACGCTTTCTCTATAAAATACCTCGTCAATGACAACTTATTTTATAGGGCTTTAAAATACGCTTTTCTCTATAAAATACGTCGTTGCCTAGCAATCTTCGCATTTTGTGTATTGTGACGCCTCTCAAATAATAATTTATTAAAATTTCTAATAATATATTAGTGAAAGATATTAGTGTTAGAAAAAATCTTGAAGACAACTCGTGTTTTACAGTTTAAAAATCTCGGTCTATCAAATCCTCGACTCACTTCGTTCGCTCGGATTTGAACTACGACCTTGATTTTTAAACCTTCTATAAAACACTTGTTGTCTTATAGCTATTAAGACAACAAGTGTTTTATAGAGAAAGCGTATTTTAAAGGAAACATAACAAGTTAGCTCTTATGCACCATAGAAACAGTATAAGATATTAGTGTTAGAAAAATAGCTATAAAGGTCAATCTCAAATGTTTCCTTTAAAATAAATAATGCCATAGAAAAAAATAGAATATTATACACGACGATAAAATTTAATTATCTTCTCGAGCGTAATTAGCGTCTCGACTGAGGGTGCTGAAAGTGAAAGTTAATTAACACCCTGTATCTCTTTAACCTGTAACATTTTACTTAGGCAAATTTTGGCTCAAGATACCTATTTTTATGTCTATTATCTCCGGTTACTCTATGGCCCATAAGTTATGGCAGATTTTTAATGGTGCATTGGTCATTGTTGTTCGTATTTTTCTCTGTTTCTACCATGTCTGTGTCCATTTGATAAGTCCATATGTATGAGTGGGTCAGTATTGGTATTGCATATTCATTCAATGCTTTGGTTTTCCTAACTTGTTGTAAATATGCTTTCAAGAATTATTCAAGTCTTGTTTGAAATGCTTGTTGTGGTTTTTGTTTTATTATAGTGTGATTTATACCTCTCAACTGACTGAATCCCAGATATTTATAACTTTCTGCTGTTAGGTTTTCTATTATCTGGTTGTTGTTAATTTGATACCTTTCTTCTTTCGTTAATGATCCTCTTTTAAGATGTATTGCTTTACATTTCTCAATACCAAAGTCCATGATGTACTAAAGTTTACTTTCAAATCTAAAAGTTGGTCCATCGTCTGTGCCTTTGATTTCGCATATATTTTTAAGTTGTCCATGACTGTAAAGATGTTTCTCGTTATTTTTTTCCATTATGAATCCATATTCTGTGCGATTTAACATACGGCTTCAACGATTTAGACACATGCAGAACCACAAGGCACTTAACGAATCTTGTTGGAAGATTCCTCTGTTTATTTTTCGAGATATCTGTATTTGGGTTCCATTTAATATAAAAAGTCTCGTTGCGCATTGTTTCATCAGATGTTGTAGAAGGTTTATTATGTTAGGAGCTATTTTGTAAATTTTAAGCATTTCTATCAAGAATGTGTGCGGCACTGAATCGAATACTTTTCGATAACCTATAAACACATACTTAGATTTCCCTTTTTTATGACAGCATATTTAGTTATAATTTCATCGATGATCATTTGATCTTTGCATCCTTTGGAGTGTCTGCTGTTCAGTTAGAATATCGTTGTCTTTCAGCTGTTGATATATTTTGTCTGTGAGGACAGATGCCAGTATTTTATATACTGTTGGTTAGAAAAGGCAGAATAGTTTCATTATTACAAAGCATTTTATTAAAGCATCTTGCTAAACCTTTGTGTGTACTTGAAATCATTCTAAACCAGTAGTTATGAATACTGTCCATTCCTGGAGCTTTCTAGCTGTTTGTCTTTCCAATTATACTTCTTACATCCTCTGTAGTTATAACCATTTCTTCCATGTTGTATATGTTTGTGGACCTTTCTTTTTCTTTTGTTATCCAGGCAAACTTCTTAAGTATCGTGTTCCTTTGATTGCTCCCATATTTCTGACCAAAACATCTTTAATTGCAGGAATTCCTTCTTCATAGTTTGTAGTTTGAGTACGCATATTTCTTTGGAAATATTTTCTATTTTGGTTAGGTATGTTGTCTATTTTTGTTCTTTACGTTTCGTGCATCCATTGTATCTATGCAGCCTTTTTGAATATACAGCTAGTTGTTGTGTATGCAGATCTATAATTTGGTTAAATTTTTCCGTTTCTAGTTGTTTTATCGTGATAGGTGAAATTATCTTCAATATTTAATACGAGTAGTTTATGGGTTCTTATTCCTCCTCTTTTATGTTGTGTTAACTGTCCAAGTTTCGCTCGAAATAAATTAATTCTGTTTTGTAGCCGAATTTTCCAAGGTTGTGTTCTGGTTTTCTTTGATTTTATGCTTTCTGTTTCAGATGGTTTTGTTCTAATACCCATAACCTTCAATGTACTAATAGCTGGACAATATATAGTTAAGTGAACATATTCAACATTGTCACAGTCCTCCAAGTGTTTCTCTAAAATATTTTCATTGATTATTTTTATAATTTGTTTCATGTTTGGGATTTTGTACCACATGGAGAGATCAGTTCCATTAAATTCTATTACAGCTGTATTGAAGCGGTCTTCTATTTTATTCTTTAAGGTTTGAGCTTCATTGGTGTTATCAGTTTGTGTTTCGTCAATATCAGTATCTGTGTCTGTGCCAAGATTTTCTTCAGCAAATATTTCATTCTCTGGGAAAAGATTTAACCACAAGGCCACTCCTGCGATACATAATATTTATGTAATAAAAATATTATATTGAAATTGTATCTCACCAGCAGGACTGACAAAATAATTTTTAAAGGTTTCTCTTTCTCTCACTTCATTCGCTGTTTTTCCATAATGATGAAAAAATTGGGTGAAGGAGGAGGCCCTGTTTAAAAAACGTCATTGCCTTATTTTACTAGTATGATGTTTTTAAGAGATCAATTCTTGCTAACCCCACTACCTTGACTTCGTATTTTTCTTCACATGATCTTCAGTTTTTTTTTGCTATACATTTACTATGTAAAACTTAAGACATTAGAGTTAGTGTAAGAAATATTGTACTTCAGTTTTTGATATTACATATTAAAATACTATGAATAAATTAATGTTCTTGCCTTAATGTAATGAATGAAAATTTGATTGCTTATAGATACTTGTTTCAATTCCATTAAGTATTAAGTAATGTTTCTGGTAACATTCTGAAATACTCTGAAAAGTTATTTAGTTGATTCAATAATTCCTGAAATAATGTGTGATATTCCCCATTTGTTTCTCTTGAAACAAACACCCTATTCGTGCATTCACTTCTTTAACTCAAGAGTAACAATTTCAGCAAAGGACTTTCCAAAAAGTAATTATCAATATCCATCTTACAAACTAGGACTACTGATAGTCGTCAGAATACGCATTCACTGTATTCACACATTTCAGAAGTAATGTTATGACGAATTATTATTTGTCCGAATACGCATTACTTTAACCGTAGCCTAATTCAAAACAGCTATATCTGAAACAAAATTTGCACGGCGAAATACAGTTGTGCAAATTTTTAGTTCTAACCCGTTACTACTGACCAGAAACAACCATGCTTTACTTTCCTGATCGTACTGGGCTGGGAGCACCTAGCTACCGCAACTTGGGACCTGGCTTTGTGGTATAGGTAATTGTGAAAATTTTATGCATTCTAGGCATTGAAGAGTATTACCAATGTTCTATCAAGCTATTGGAGGGTTAATATTTTTTGGAACATATTTTATCTCAGGTGTGCAGTCGTTGCCCGTGCATAATGACATGACACATTGTGTGGCTAGAAAATGTAACATTCTTTAGGGTAATTTTTTTCGGTGAATTTTGATGATCTTCTTTCAATACATTCTTTGCTATAAGTACACTTCGGCATTAATTGTACATTTTGCAGGCACGAAAGACGACTCAGAGTACCCTCTTTCCCCACATGCACAATTTCTTTTCGAACTTCGATACCTTCTTTAATCGTACGCTCTCATCGACTTGGCTGGGGTCGATACATGATACATTCCAGTGTATTTCTTGATAATGGAAAATGATTCATCATCGTAACTTGTGTCGTTTTTGCAGTTAATTGAAATAACACCATTTGCCAGTTTTTTAAGTCATAGGACTTATCGCTCAGTTTGCTCAGGTGTCGATTTCGACGTTTTTTCTCTCTAAAGGTTGTATTGTCTTTATTCTATAGTTTAGAGACACACCCAAGCTTTATTTCAAATTTTGATGCCAATCGTCGTTGAGTTCTTCCCATGATACTACGACTACTAAAGATATGATACTCCGGTCGCGCTAAATCGGCAATGTTCGCGCATGACGTTGACGTCACGCAGTGACAACGTTTATGCGTCAAGCTTTGTATCTGTTTAAAACTAAAAATAAGAATTTCCCTACAAACTAATAAAATAGAATTCCATACCTACAGTATTTTTCACCTAGGATTTGGGTTGTGTCGTCAGTTGGATTGTGAATTTATCAACACTGCGTTGATAAATTCACAATCCAACTATACTCTACACTTCATCTCTTTCTAATCTAGGTTTTCATTACCTACTGCGCACGAATGCGTGTCTAAACAGACAGTTTTTGGACGGGGCAAGTTGACGTCAACCCAAATGCTAGATGAAAAATACTGTATTATGTTTGTAATATTGTCATAAAAATTGTGTGCTTCGGCTAACATAAGTTCGTGTAAATGTTTCCATTTAGTCCAGTCAATAAAGGGTTTGTAGAATGCATGGAGGGTGTCACAATTTTTGACTTGAGGGCATTGTTTGGAGTCGTTAGGAGGTAAAGATACTAAAAGTCCCCGGACATAGGCGGGAGCGGGGTGCAGGGGGGGACTGAGAAGGTCTCTGTTTTTGGTTTTGTGCTTATATCTTGAAGACGGTGCATCTTATCAAAAAAGTTATTATATACAAAACCAACGCCAACAAAATTTCCTACATTTTTGTTTTTTTAAGTTTTTTTCTATCTCCAACCGTTTATGAGATATCCGCTATCAAAAATCGCTAATTTTCGAAAGAAAATATTTTGCCTCACTTATCTCTTTAGCACCTCATCTCTTCGGTTTACAGAAAAATCCTTAAAAATGGTATATACATTTTATATATTTTTTAGAAAATTGGGGATTTTTGATAGCGGATATCTCATGAACAGTTGGAGATCGAAAAAACTTAGAAAGAAAAAATGTGGGAAATTTTGTCAGCTTTGATTTTGTCTATACTGATTTTTTCGTTAAAACGCACCGTCTTCAGGATATAGAAAAAAACCAAAACAAGGGATCTTTTCGGTCCTCCCCTGCACCCCGCTCACTTCCTATGTCCGGGGACTTTTAGTATGTTTACCTCCTAACGACTCCAAACAAAGCCCTGAAGTCAAAAATTGTGACACCTTCCATGGCCTCCATGCATTCTACACCCCCCTATTGAGTGTTCGTTGACTGGACTAATTCGGATAATTTAATTCTTTGTTAATTTACTACAGCCTGTGGGTTACGACCAATTAGAATGTGGGTTACGTAAATCTATCAAATTCTGCAAAAATCCGATTTTTGTAGAAAGTGTAGGTTGCGACGTAATATTAGCTAAAGCAGTAAGCCATTGATATTTTCATATTAAAGAATAATGGAAAATAATATACTACACAAGTTTATTATTAATTTGTTATAAGAAATACATTACTTTACACTTACAACATTAACTAATAATATTATAAAAATAAAATGGGAAACTAAAGGATATCAGTATTTATTATCGTTGTTAATTAGTAATCTTGATAATTTTTCATTTAGAAACTGTATGCTTTTCTTTTAAATTCTGATTCAAAAAATTTATTCTAAAGTACATTTAGCACCTAAAGAACAATATCTTTGCTTCTTCTGCTAAATCGATATACAGTGTGTCCCCGGATGGAGTTGACAATAGGTATGATTTACCAAAAATTTTCGAATTGGATTTTCATATTTTGGGATTAATCCCTGCTCGGTCTGAAACTTATTTTTAGTTTACTATCGATTTTTTTAAATCAAGTAGGCCTTTACAGTTGAGCAAAAACTCTTTTCTTTTCAGGTAAAGTACCTTTTCCGTTCACAGTACGCAAATGTGTTACTAAGAAAAGTTGTTCAGAATGAAAAGTTATGGCGTTATGCAAATTTTCAGAACGATCGGCCTACTTTGATAAAATTCATTATTTGTCAATTTCGTTTCAGTTAAAGTACTGTTTCCGTTCACAGTACGCCAATGTGCTACTAAGAAAAGTTGTTCAGAATGAAAAGCTATGGCGTTATGCAAATTTTCAGAACGATCGGCGTACTTTGATAATAGAAATTGACAATAGGAGAAAAAACTTTATTTTGAAGAATCCATATGAAATTTTAAATAATCCTTACATGTCTTTATTTTATCTCCATTGATCAGTTTAAAATTTTTTTTTGTAGTTGTACTATTTTCTCCATAAAGCTACTAGTAGGTTTATAAGGTCCTCCTTCCGATAATTGATTAGCCCAAGTCCAAGACTTATTTCAAACAGATAATTAAAATTTTGTAGAAAAAATAGCGTTTACTACTCGACATGAAATACGTTTTTTTCGTTCGTGCGATTGCCCTACTCGCTGCTGACGCAGCTCGTGGGCATATTCTCACCTCACGAAAAAAACGTTATTTTCATGTCTTGTTGTAAAATATACTATTTTGAAATGGCAACTTAGTCTTCCGTTTACCTACATGCATATTGTTTACTAACGTACTCATCTTATTCAAAACTGCTTCGTGGCTTTCCAAACAAAGTCCGTAAGCTTTAATTCTCTCTCTACTGTCATTTTCGGGAACTAGAACATTGAATACATCGAACCAGTCGTTCACAATTTTTAACATATCGGCACACTCCATCCAACGTTCACATTGTGCTAAACCTAATGTCCCAAATCTAGCAAGAGCACATGAATTTGTGTGGGAGAATAACTGTGGCCAATTTCACTTTTTGACGTTCAGCCTTCTTTGGTGACAAATGATTCACCATTCACCGTCAGCTTATGAGCTATGTTTAAGTCGGATTTTGAAGTGTGGTTAAATAGCTCATGCAGTGGATTTGCATTTACCATCTGATCAGAAATAAGAAAGCCACTGTCTAAAAAATGATTTCGCAACAATTTCATCAAATGTGGAGCATCACCAAAAACATGTATTCGTTTGTGTGTAGCTGAATTTTCAAACTAAGGCTTAGCTTCATTGATACCCAACTCATTCCAAAATCCGCGGTTACCTCCGCCTAAATCCGTTACTAGACCTACAACTTTATAATTTATATTTTCCAAACTCGCGATTATCTTGAAGACAATGTCCTTTGACAGTTTGCAGTCATAGCTGTAAAATAATTAGTATAACATTTTTTAAATTATAACATCTCATAAGTCGTTACTTGTAATAGAGTGGTTGTTTCCAATTACCAAAAAGACCTCTCGCCATGAAGACTTGCGCATAATTCGCAGGAGCCATGGTACTGTCTTTCTTTTTATCATACTCATAACTTTGTTGAATTTTCATTTCATCCGCTGATATTATGCACACTTCCTGTAAATCAGTAAGGTTTGCATGTTTCATTAGCTTCAAAACAGTTTCCAATATTCCTGGTTCCATTTCTACTTTTGCAACTCACTTTCTCAAAGTCGACAAAGCGGGAAGAGGATGGCCTTTTTTTAATAACCAATGATAAGCACGCGGACCTGCTGCATGCAAAGCAATAGCACTAGAAATATCTTCCACGCCCCAAGTTATTCTCTTATTCTCATTTTGTAATTTTCTTAATTGATCAGGGCTGAATATTTTTTTAACGGATTCAAGCAAAGCAACGTATTTGTTTGTTTCTGTCCTTAAAATTTTAATTTCATTTTCGTATTTCGCTATTGTATTTTTCAACTCTAAAATTTCATTACTTTGTGTGTTTAATTCTAGGTCTTCTTCTTTTGATATTGAACTGAATTTTTTTTAATTTAATTAAGTGTAATTGAAAACAAGTACGGTAAGATTAACCAAATTCATACATATTTAATTCAATTTGACTGGTATGATTTTGTTCCAAATGAGGTGGTTCAGAAGACAAATCTGTATGCGCTGTTTCAGACTGGGTACAGAATTGCGTTAAAGTTCGTTTTAATAGTCGTTGCTTCTGTCTGTCGATGGACAACTGGTTTTATCTTTGGGCACATTTAGCGAAGGAACTGCATCCGGCTTCAACCTCCTTTTTGTCAAATTATCCGAATCCAGAATGTCGTATCTTTTTAAGTAATCGTAAGGAGTGAAATGTAACGAACATATCCGTGCGTTTTTTATAGTGAATTTCTCCTTACGACAACAGATTTCTACCCATTTTCTGCAAATGCTGCTTTTCTTTGGAAAATTTAAATAATTGGGCAAAGTGGTAGTTCCACTCGGTTTCTTTTTTAGCTTTTTATTATTGTTGCTATTACAACCGTAAACTGCACATTGTACCATTTTGCTTCGCAACTGAAAATTATACTCGTAAATATAAACACTTCGAAACAAATATAGTAAACATCAACTTGCGGAAAATAATAATTCAAAGTTGAATAAATTATTACTATATTGCATATTGTGAGATATTTTTAGTTGTAATCACATACATACTACTTTATAGTAAATTGTTAAATTTATTATTTTAATTTATTATCACACTTAAATGTTTAACAAACCACTGCAGTTATTGTAGGATTGCACGTGTAGACACAAAATAGCAGCGGTAATTTGGTGCCTGAAGACCGTGCGCGAGAGTTGGCACTGCCTGACGTCACGATTGATAGAGTGAGACAGAGCAACATGCGCAAGAGCATATCTTTAGTAGTCGTACGTAGTATCATGAGTTCTTCCCATCTTTTGGCTAACTTTTTCTATCTTTTGTTACCCTTCTTTTTTTCAACCAAATCACCCTTTCTTACTGATGTAAATTGGGATACTTTAAAACATAAGCTTCGATAAGTTTTTGACGTTTTAGTTCATTCAAGGCGATAACTATACTAATCCTCAGTTCAACAATTCAAATTTCTAATGCAATAATGTACGAATAATCATATAACTGCTAAACAAAAGTTAGTGAAAATCGGTTGCGCCGTTTGGGCAATTAGAATGAAGCATCTTTATTT
This sequence comes from Melanotus villosus, assembly GCA_963082815.1. Taxonomy (NCBI): domain Eukaryota; kingdom Metazoa; phylum Arthropoda; class Insecta; order Coleoptera; family Elateridae; genus Melanotus; species Melanotus villosus. The sequence continues at coordinate 14,523,188 of OY720422.1, forward strand.
AACATTTGCAATATAATAAATACGTGTGCGAAGCTTAGGCCTTTAGCCTTATGTGCTGTCTGCTAATAATAATAACATGTTGACTATAAACAATAACCGAACAATGATTAAGATTTATGGTTTGCCTTTTTTAAAACTACAATCTTTGAAAATATTTAATGCAGTAGAGAGAGCTGTAGTATTAAAGTACTATAAGTATTTAAAAAATGTTTAGAGTTAATTAATAATAGTTTTCTATTGGTTTCAGAAATACCAGCAGTGGAACTTCCAGCTAAAATTACATAGGAGTTACCGATCCCAGTGATGTGGAAATTGACATGGTATTTGTTTCGTCTGTGAATTCAAAACTGGTCAACGTCACCATGAAATTTATCGAATCTAAAATTGGAGTACATTCATTAAACAGTAACAAACTTGTATTTATCAAGAGTACGTCCACATCTGGTCTTCTACAAGCATCTTAGCACCTTCTTCTAGAAGTGGCATACCCTTTACAAGGCGTTGCCGGTTTTCCCTCCATATGCCCGTGGTGTGCGTGTCAAGTAGCCTACAGACATAGGGAACCTACTGCTATACGTGGGCTCAGAACCACGGAAGTGCAACTACTCCAGAATCGAATCCGGGCCAGTACCAACTGAGCCACGACTGTGACCTTATTTTATTACCAATGAATTTTATTAAAAGTGATGTCTTGAAAATGATTCTGAACTGATGCTGCCATGGGCATTCTAGAATTTTCTCCGCCAAAAACTGGGATGTTTATAAAAGTTTTAAAAGTTTATATATATAATTTAAAGTTCTACGGCGACTTACTAAAACATTAAGCAAAAATTCAAAAATGCAACTAAACTGATTGATAATAAAATAGCACAGAAATGATCGTAGAAGTTAAAATGGCATGTTAATCATGAATCAAGAAGTGCATTTCAAATCAAACATAACAAGTGACCTTAAAAATACGAAGTGTAATAGAAGGTCTTATAACAAAGTGTTCAGCTGTTCATCAAAATGTGTTGATTTTATTGTCATCGTTCCAGTGGTTCACTTTGTAACTATTGTTTTTAGGTCGTTGGTCATCTTTTCACCTAGATATCTTCAGTACGTTGAAGGATTTGCTTTTATTGGTTTTATTCATTTTTTATTCCTCTGCAGTTGTATACGTATAATATTCATTTTAGAAAATAAATTGTCTGGTTGAAGCTCTACTTCTTGTGTTCTTGTTAATGATTACTTACTAAAACAAGTTACATATCTTCTTATCTCGTGAATAGCCTTTGTGCTATGGTTCAAATTATTTCAAAACTAATAATTTTGTCAATAATTAATGTTGCTGTCCTAATATACATCATTACTTTTAAATATATGTTTATTGCTCTATTTTTGTCAAAGTGTGATGTTAACTTTGCCAATGGTTCTTTTAGCAAAAAAATATTGTTCACGTATGAATAGCCCTCAACATGTATTTTATGTTAGAAGGGAATAAATAAGTTCTCACGGCACTTTCTAATATCTGGTTTTCAAGGGAAAAGTCATTTTACACTTGCACCCTTAACATTTTCTTCAAGGTTGAGTATTATTATTTCAAGGTGATCCGCTTTAAGGATTGCGCACAAAATGCTACAATTTTTTTAATCTTTTTAATGAAAGACAAGATAGATTTTTTGAACACAATTTTTTCTTGTCGTATGGATACGCACATCTACAGTGCACAGTTCTTGTTGCACCATGAATCAGTGTACAAGGAAAAAAGACAAAATGCTAGATTTCTTATGTATTTTACAGAATAGATTTTGTCCTAAATGGTTAATAATCTATGTATTCTAAATTCCTCCATTCGATGCACTGGGAACAAAAACCTCCAAAACATAAGAAATCATTGTATATACATGTTCGAGTTGTACATGATTAAGGGATGGTGCAGTTTATAAAAAACATTTCACCGCTTTGAATGTGAGTGAATGTTATTTTAGGATTTACCTTAAATTCAAACGATTTACGTAATTGTATTAAACTCTTTACTCGCACTTGAAGTTTCCGGAACTCAATTTAAGTTTGAACGTACTAATTTGAAAACTCACCTTGAGTTCGAACATTGATTGAATCGTACCCGTTTAATATACCGGCCCTTGAAAAAATGCAGTTTAGTGACTTGTGTTTGAAGTAAGTGCAGTTGTTTAGTGCTGGAAGAAGAATTACTCAAATCTACTGAAACTGGTAGAGCCTTGTAAAGAAGGCTTGTTATTGAAAAATCAATTCATTTTTAACCCTATGCTAATTTACTAACGTAACAGGGATGTGTGTGTTTATTCTGCTAAGATGATTTTTTTAAAGATCTGTGTCATTTTTGTTATTTACAGGTTTATTAGTAGTCAGAATTACAATTCTATGGGCTAATGTGATAACTTCAGTATTAACTACAGTACTTTCACAAAAAGAAAACAGCTGGGTTTGAAGTTTGGGAAAATGTACTGGCTCCTAGGACGCAATTCACAGTTGTTTATTAAGAATAAAATACTACTATACGAAACGATTATTAGGCCTATTTGGTCTTCCAGAATACAACTATGGGGTACAACAAGCAGATCAAATAGAGACATCATCCAACGATTCCAATCAAAAGTGTTGGGATATTTAGTAAACGCTCTATGGTTCGTTCCGAAGGAAGTAGTACGACAAGACCTAGGTATTTCAACAGTAAATGAAGAAATACAAAAGTGCAGTGTTCTCTACTGCAATAGGCCTACTGCTCATCCAAACTCATTAGTGGTGTCTACTGGACTCTGATGAACAACCTAGGCTCAAAAGATTCAAGCCGATGGACCTACCAAACTGTTTTGTATAAGGCAAAGTGTCATGATAAAAGTATTTGTCAAACCTGACTGTTAATATAAGGAAATTTTCGTTTGAAAACTTTCTTCATGTTCTATCTTTTGTCGAAATATTTACTGAATGTCACCACGTAACAGATTGTAAAGTTATAAATAAACTAAAAAAAAAACTACAGTGCTAATTTATGACATGATGAGGTCCTTTTCGCTGAAGTGTCCTCTTCAACTATTTATTAGGTCAGTTGGTGAGCATCTTTTCAACTGTATGTCGTTGCAATCTTCTAGTAGTGGATGTTGCAGTGGCTTCCAATTTTTCATGGTGGTTCGTTCCCTGATAACATCCTTGACATACAGCACATTCAAGTCATCGTGTAGAGCTTGATTAGTAACTACCAAGGTGCATTTCTAATGGTACCTAGTATTGTGGATTAGCATCTTTGGATTTTATTTAAATTGGTATTACCCGCACATCCCCAAAGTTCTGCTCCGTAAGTCAATGTAAATTTGATGATGGTTCATACAATAATAATTTGTTCTCAAACGATTGGTTTTATTTCTTTCCAAACATACATCTTTAACCTTCAAATTCATCTGTCTACCCCTTTTATCTTGGCTAATATGACGTGCATTAACATGTTTGAGGTATCTGATACCCTTGCTGCATAGCCGTCGTCCACATGCCGGTGTTCCGTTCGATGGTATGTGAATCAAAGCCGAATGTGAGAGATATTACACATGGTAGACGAGTATATTCGGCAGGCACGCATTTTTCGTGGATTAAATCGCAGGCTACAATTGCTATGTGCGAATTCACATCCCCAAAGCTCTGCTACGTGTGCCCATATGAGTTTGATAACGGTTTATACAATAATAATTTGTTCTCCAAGGATTGGTTTTATTTCCTTCCAAAAACATCAACTTTCAAGTTCATCCGTTTACCCCTTTTATCTTGGCTAATATGACGTGCATTAACATGTTTGAGGTATCTGATACCCTTGCTGCATAGCCGTCGTCCACATGCCGGTGTTCCGTTCGATGGTATGTGAATCAAAGCCGAATGTGAGAGATATTACACATGGTAGACGAGTATATTCGGCAGGCACGCATTTTTCGTGGATTAAATCGCAGGCTACAATTGCTATGTGCGAATTCACATCCCCAAAGCTCTGCTACGTGTGCCCATATGAGTTTGATAACGGTTTATACAATAATAATTTGTTCTCCAAGGATTGGTTTTATTTCCTTCCAAAAACATCAACTTTCAAGTTCATCCGTTTACCCCTTTTATCTTGGCTAATATGACGTGCATTAACATGTTTGAGGTATCTGATACCCTTGCTGCATAGCCGTCGTCCACATGCCGGTGTTCCGTTCGATGGTATGTGAATCAAAGCCGAATGTGAGAGATATTACACATGGTAGACGAGTATATTCGGCAGGCACGCATTTTTCGTGGATTAAATCGCAGGCTACAATTGCTATGTGCGAATTCACATCCCCAAGGCTCTGCTACGTGTGCCCATATGAGTTTGATAACGGTTTATACAATAATAATTTGTTCTCCAAGGATTGGTTTTATTTTATTTCCTTCCAAAAACATCAACTTTCAAGTTAATCTGTTTACCCCTTTTATCTTGGCTAATATGACGTGCATTAACATGTTTGAAGTATCTGATACCCTTGCTGCATAGCCGTCGTCCACATGCCGGTGTTCCCTTCGATGGTATGTGAATCAACGCCGAATGTGAGAGATATTACACATGGTAGACGAGTATATTCCGAAGGCACGCATTTTTCGTGGATTAAATCGCAGGCTACAATTGCTATGTGCGAATTCACATCCCCAAAGCTCTGCTACGTGTGCCCATATGAGTTTGATAACGGTTTATACAATAATAATTTGTTCTCCAAGGATTTGGTTTTATTTCCTTCCAAAAACATCAACTTTCAAGTTCATCTGTTTACCCCTTTTATCTTGGCTAATATGACGTGCATTAACATGTTTGAGGTATCTGATACCCTTGCTGCATAGCCGTCGTCCACATGCCGGTGTTCCGTTCGATGGTATGTGAATCAAAGCCGAATGTGAGAGATATTACACATGGTAGACGAGTATATTCGACAGGCACGCATTTTTCGTGGATTAAATCGCAGGCTACAATTGCTATGTGCGAATTCACATCCCCAAAGCTCTGCTACGTGTGCCCATATGAGTTTGATAACGGTTTATACAATAATAATTTGTTCTCCAAGGATTGGTTTTATTTCCTTCCAAAAACATCAACTTTCAAGTTCATCCGTTTACCCCTTTTATCTTGGCTAATATGACGTGCATTAACATGTTTGAGGTATCTGATACCCTTGCTGCATAGCCGTCGTCCACATGCCGGTGTTCCGTTCGATGGTATGTGAATCAAAGCCGAATGTGAGAGATATTACACATGGTAGACGAGTATATTCGGCAGGCACGCATTTTTCGTGGATTAAATCGCAGGCTACAATTGCTATGTGCGAATTCACATCCCCAAGGCTCTGCTACGTGTGCCCATATGAGTTTGATAACGGTTTATACAATAATAATTTGTTCTCCAAGGATTTGGTTTTATTTCCTTCCAAAAACATCAACTTTCAAGTTCATCTGTTTACCCCTTTTATCTTGGCTAATATGACGTGCATTAACATGTTTGAGGTATCTGATACCCTTGCTGCATAGCCGTCGTCCACATGCCGGTGTTCCGTTCGATGGTATGTGAATCAAAGCCGAATGTGAGAGATATTACACATGGTAGACGAGTATATTCGACAGGCACGCATTTTTCGTGGATTAAATCGCAGGCTACAATTGCTATGTGCGAATTCACATCCCCAAAGCTCTGCTACGTGTGCCCATATGAGTTTGATAACGGTTTATACAATAATAATTTGTTCTCCAAGGATTGGTTTTATTTCCTTCCAAAAACATCAACTTTCAAGTTCATCCGTTTACCCCTTTTATCTTGGCTAATATGACGTGCATTAACATGTTTGAGGTATCTGATACCCTTGCTGCATAGCCGTCGTCCACATGCCGGTGTTCCGTTCGATGGTATGTGAATCAAAGCCGAATGTGAGAGATATTACACATGGTAGACGAGTATATTCGACAGGCACGCATTTTTCGTGGATTAAATCGCAGGCTACAATTGCTATGTGCGAATTCACATCCCCAAAGCTCTGCTACGTGTGCCCATATGAGTTTGATAACGGTTTATACAATAATAATTTGTTCTCCAAGGATTGGTTTTATTTCCTTCCAAAAACATCAACTTTCTAGTTCATCTGTTTACCCCTTTTATCTTGGCTAATATGACGTGCATTAACATGTTTGTGGTATCTGATACCCTTGCTGCATAGCCGTCGTCCACATTCCGGTGTTCCGTTCGATGGTATGTGAATCAAAGCCGAATGTGAGAGATATTAAACATGGTAGACGAGTATATTCGACAGGCACGCATTTTTCGTGGATTAAATCGCAGGCTACAATTGCTATGTGCGAATTCACATCCCCAAAGCTCTGCTACGTGTGCCCATATGAGTTTGATAACGGTTTATACAATAATAATTTGTTCTCCAAGGATTGGTTTTATTTTATTTCCTTCCAAAAACATCAACTTTCAAGTTAATCTGTTTACCCCTTTTATCTTGGCTAATATGACGTGCATTAACATGTTTGAAGTATCTGATACCCTTGCTGCATAGCCGTCGTCCACATGCCGGTGTTCCGTTCGATGGTATGTGAATCAACGCCGAATGTGAGAGATATTACACATGGTAGACGAGTATATTCCGAAGGCACGCATTTTTCGTGGATTAAATCGCAGGCTACAATTGCTATGTGCGAATTCACATCCCCAAAGCTCTGCTACGTGTGCCCATATGAGTTTGATAACGGTTTATACAATAATAATTTGTTCTCCAAGGATTTGGTTTTATTTCCTTCCAAAAACATCAACTTTCAAGTTCATCTGTTTACCCCTTTTATCTTGGCTAATATGACGTGCATTAACATGTTTGAGGTATCTGATACCCTTGCTGCATAGCCGTCGTCCACATGCCGGTGTTCCGTTCGATGGTATGTGAATCAAAGCCGAATGTGAGAGATATTACACATGGTAGACGAGTATATTCGACAGGCACGCATTTTTCGTGGATTAAATCGCAGGCTACAATTGCTATGTGCGAATTCACATCCCCAAAGCTCTGCTACGTGTGCCCATATGAGTTTGATAACGGTTTATACAATAATAATTTGTTCTCCAAGGATTGGTTTTATTTCCTTCCAAAAACATCAACTTTCAAGTTCATCCGTTTACCCCTTTTATCTTGGCTAATATGACGTGCATTAACATGTTTGAGGTATCTGATACCCTTGCTGCATAGCCGTCGTCCACATGCCGGTGTTCCGTTCGATGGTATGTGAATCAAAGCCGAATGTGAGAGATATTACACATGGTAGACGAGTATATTCGGCAGGCACGCATTTTTCGTGGATTAAATCGCAGGCTACAATTGCTATGTGCGAATTCACATCCCCAAGGCTCTGCTACGTGTGCCCATATGAGTTTGATAACGGTTTATACAATAATAATTTGTTCTCCAAGGATTTGGTTTTATTTCCTTCCAAAAACATCAACTTTCAAGTTCATCTGTTTACCCCTTTTATCTTGGCTAATATGACGTGCATTAACATGTTTGAGGTATCTGATACCCTTGCTGCATAGCCGTCGTCCACATGCCGGTGTTCCGTTCGATGGTATGTGAATCAAAGCCGAATGTGAGAGATATTACACATGGTAGACGAGTATATTCGACAGGCACGCATTTTTCGTGGATTAAATCGCAGGCTACAATTGGGTCGTTGCATCAAATTTAAATTTACTTAAAATTATTTTTTTTGGATACATCTTGGCATATAAGAACTAGTAATACAACGGAAATAACATAGTACTTCATAACTTCTTGTTAAAAGTTAATCAAAGTTTCAAAATTTTAATATTCCCTCTAGAATTATACAAACGCTTTTCATTGGCTGTCGGGCTATACGTCATCGTGTGACGTCACATCTGGGTAAGCTGAGGTCGCTGCTACTGTCCGCTGCAGTATAACAGTAGAAAATGGTTGATCCAGGTTTCGTAAAAGCAAAATCTGATGCTTTGCCTAAAGTAGACATATTTATGATTGGCGAATTTTTAAAAAATGATGACCGGTTTAATGCTGCTGAAATAAGAGGTGCAAAAGCCTCCATGTAAGTAGTAAACATTAAAATAATAGTGTAAGTAGGACAAATTATATTCTGATGTTATAGGGCTTGTCGTGAAGCATACGGTGATCAAGCTGTAGGCTATGTTCAGCTGAAAAGAGATGGTTATAAATGCATTGTTAAAGGAAGAATATGTCCCGAACATAAAGTTCATAGCAAAGCATATTCAGTGTTGCTGGTTGTAGATGAAACTGAAGAAAAAATAATTAACGTAGAGTGCTTTGACTGTGCGGCGGCTTCTGGTAAGTTTAACTTTTTAATTAAAATGTAGGTAATCGAAAATGTTATTATATTTTTTAAAAGGGGGATGCAAGCACGCCTTGGCATTTTTAATGTGGGTGCATCGCAGAAGCGAAGATCCTGCACCAACAGAAGTAGCATGCTACTGGAAAAAATCAACATTGTCTGGTGTGGGAACACACAAGCAGTATGTCGAAGTGAAAGAATTTTCAAAACGAAAAACAACAGTTACACTACCAGACAACAGTACTTTTCTGCGCGATATTGTCGCATTAGCAAAAAGTAAACAGCTGTCAAGTGCACTTTCCACGCATAATTTTCAATTGCCTAGTGACAAACTGAAATGTTTGTCAATTTATCAACTAATGCTGAAATTTCACGCCGAAGGAGGGCACAATGCTAGTAGATTTTTAAATTTTGCGGAGAACTTCGTAACGAAAGAATTTTGCGATGCAGCAGAAACTGCTACCCAAAAACAGCGAGAAGAGCCGTTGTGGCATGAGCTACGTTATGGTAGAATCACGGCTTCTAAATTTCACGAAGCAGCTCACTGTCACACTGCAAATGGGTGTTTAATACGACAAGTTATTGGCGCAGCCAAAATTAAAGACACAAAAGCTATGCAACGCGGAAGAAAATTAGAAGCGCAAGTTCTTGATATCTTGACAAATAAAAACAAATTACAATTTGGCAAGTGTGGGTTACAAGTAATTAAAAAAAATCCTATATTTGGTGCTTCTCCTGATGGAATCGGTACAGATTTTGTAGTCGAAGTAAAATGCCCTATAAGTGACAAAACTTTCAGTAATTACTTGTGCGATGGTGTCATTAAAAATAAATTTAAAGCGCAAATGCACTTGCAAATGTTTGCGGCAAACAAAAAAAAAGGATTATTTTGTGTCGCAAACCCAGATTTTGAAGAAACTGAAATTATTCATACTGTATGGTTAGACTATGATGAAACATACTGTAACCGTTTGTTGGCCGATGCTACTGTTTTTTGGAAAGAAAATGTATTTCCAAAAATACTTTCATCCGTAGCTAAATAATACTTCTAGTTTTAAGTACCTACCCACTAAGAATGAAATAAAAATTTGTGAAAACTTGTAAACTACTTGTATTTATAAGCTTAACATTAAAAAGTTATAATGTTTTTCTACAACATAATAAGTATTATTGTCTTAATTAATCTAATTCAACGAATTCCCTAAAATAGTAGTAAATTTTTTTTCTTAAACAAAAGGTAATTGTTAGTTTAATAACATTTTTGCTTGTAGAATTTATTAAACTTTTATTATGTTTGACTGTGTATTAGCTAAAGCACAGGCAACTACAATAACGTCGTTAGTATAATCTAACATATGGTGATGAATGACGCTATGAGGTTTTAAAAACGCAAATTCTCGTAATCTTCTAATTATTCGTTCAATGTGTATTCTTACACTGGCTATACACTTGCTTTCTAATACCTCCTCTTTAGTAGATTTCGTTGTCTTTGAAACGGTGGGTGGTCTGATTAATTCACAATTTTTTCTTTTTAGTACATTTTTTATATGTTTAAATCCACGATCTGCCACAACTGCGCAACCAGTGGGAACTACGTCCATAAAGCCACATTTTTCAAATATTAGTATGTCACTTATACGACCACCATAACCAGTAGATATAAAATTAATGAATCCATCTGGTGTGGCTGATACAAGATATTTAAGTGTGTTGCAGTTTTTGTAACTAGACCATGTTAGTGATTGCATTACTGGATCAGTTGGTTTTTGTATTTCAATTTCTAAGCAGTCTATTATAGATTGAACGTGACTGTACTGTGGTCGAAAAGCTATGGGCAATGCTTCTTTTATAGAGTCCTTGGATGGCCAATAAATTAATGTTTTAAGAAGGTGGGCCGCTTTTGGCAAAGTTCTACTAAATATTCTACCAGCGGTAGCTGCCGACATACCAAACTGATCGCCAAGTCTTTCAAATGGATCATTTAATTTGATTTTTGTTAAAGTTAAAAGTATATTTTCAGTTGAACATGTTTTTCCGCATTTACTTTGAATAAATTCTACTAACCAATACCATTTTTTTGGTATTCCAAGGTAAAGTTTAGGTTTTTTTAAAATAAAAGTAAGTATTTGTTTGTTACATGAATCAGTTTCTTCATCATCCTCCTCAGAGGTAAATATACTTTCTTCATCAGAAGTAAAACTGTTTTCACTTTCCGATTCTTGTGACGAGTCTTTTGCAGAAGTACTCTCTGATTCCTCACACTCGCTACTTGTACTACTAAAATCACAAGGGTATATTACTTCGATTGGGGACGACGCGTCTGTGATATTCTGCATTTTAAAAGGTGAAGTAGCATTATCAGTAGTTTTTGGAGTCAAATCACAATGAACATACTTGCTTCGATAATGTGGTCGAACGTTACATCCTTTTTCTGCTGTTGATAATAATTCAGTTTGAACAGCCACATCAACAGGTACCTTGGATGCAGCAATTTTACTGGAAGGGTCTACTTCATCAGACTCCAAAGTGACTTCATTTGTTTCTTCCAGACCTAATTGTTCAATAGGTGTAACTAGAGTAGATGTACTAGCTGCACCTATAGCTTCTTCAACTAAGAATTTTCTACTCCTTTTTTCAAAGGCTGGTCGCATTGGTTTTGTGGCTGCTCGCTTACGATCAGATTGGCAATTAAATAAATGAGGGATACAAGATTTTTTAGGTATTAGTTTGACCCCCATAAGCGTATGATACATGTAATTTTCCATATCTTCCTTCATCTAAGTTAACAATATTTTATTTAATTACAATAAAATCATAAACCAAACTCACTTACATTAAAATGGTCCTCACAACAGTATAACTCGGCTGTTGGTACTTTTTTAATATCACGACGCGCGGCTTTAAGCCATGCTTTCCTTCTTTCTACATCCTGCGGTACATACACAAAAGTTTTATTTGGTGTACATACACTAGTGTTTGTACATTGTGGTACGTAACACCACTTATATCGCTTCGTTTTGGCCTGCATTTGTAAAACGTTCAGAACTAAGAAAAATATTATATTTAGCCGACCCTTAAACTGCAAATGCTAGCTTATTCAGCTGGGACGCGACCCGCCCCCAGTTGTGACGTAGCGTATCCGATGAAGCGAGCCGCGAGATTCGGCAGGTGGTCGTGCATTTTCGGAAGGAGCGTAATTAAAATCGCTATAAAACCTTTATCTTTGAGATTTAGTAAAAAAGAAAAAATACGTACCCTAAAACTTGGGCGTAAAAAATCTCTAGACGAAATTTCAAAAATAGGTGCAACGACCTAATTGCTATGTGCGAATTCACATCCCCAAAGCTCTGCTACGTGTGCCCATATGAGTTTGATAACGGTTTATACAATAATAATTTGTTCTCCAAGGATTGGTTTTATTTCCTTCCAAAAACATCAACTTTCAAGTTCATCCGTTTACCCCTTTTATCTTGGCTAATATGACGTGCATTAACATGTTTGAGGTATCTGATACCCTTGCTGCATAGCCGTCGTCCACATGCCGGTGTTCCGTTCGATGGTATGTGAATCAAAGCCGAATGTGAGAGATATTACACATGGTAGACGAGTATATTCGACAGGCACGCATTTTTCGTGGATTAAATCGCAGGCTACAATTGCTATGTGCGAATTCACATCCCCAAAGCTCTGCTACGTGTGCCCATATGAGTTTGATAACGGTTTATACAATAATAATTTGTTCTCCAAGGATTGGTTTTATTTCCTTCCAAAAACATCAACTTTCTAGTTCATCTGTTTACCCCTTTTATCTTGGCTAATATGACGTGCATTAACATGTTTGTGGTATCTGATACCCTTGCTGCATAGCCGTCGTCCACATTCCGGTGTTCCGTTCGATGGTATGTGAATCAAAGCCGAATGTGAGAGATATTAAACATGGTAGACGAGTATATTCGACAGGCACGCATTTTTCGTGGATTAAATCGCAGGCTACAATTGCTATGTGCGAATTCACATCCCCAAAGCTCTGCTACGTGTGCCCATATGAGTTTGATAACGGTTTATACAATAATAATTTGTTCTCCAAGGATTGGTTTTATTTTATTTCCTTCCAAAAACATCAACTTTCAAGTTAATCTGTTTACCCCTTTTATCTTGGCTAATATGACGTGCATTAACATGTTTGAAGTATCTGATACCCTTGCTGCATAGCCGTCGTCCACATGCCGGTGTTCCGTTCGATGGTATGTGAATCAACGCCGAATGTGAGAGATATTACACATGGTAGACGAGTATATTCCGAAGGCACGCATTTTTCGTGGATTAAATCGCAGGCTACAATTGCTATGTGCGAATTCACATCCCCAAAGCTCTGCTACGTGTGCCCATATGAGTTTGATAACGGTTTATACAATAATAATTTGTTCTCCAAGGATTTGGTTTTATTTCCTTCCAAAAACATCAACTTTCAAGTTCATCTGTTTACCCCTTTTATCTTGGCTAATATGACGTGCATTAACATGTTTGAGGTATCTGATACCCTTGCTGCATAGCCGTCGTCCACATGCCGGTGTTCCGTTCGATGGTATGTGAATCAAAGCCGAATGTGAGAGATATTACACATGGTAGACGAGTATATTCGACAGGCACGCATTTTTCGTGGATTAAATCGCAGGCTACAATTGCTATGTGCGAATTCACATCCCCAAAGCTCTGCTACGTGTGCCCATATGAGTTTGATAACGGTTTATACAATAATAATTTGTTCTCCAAGGATTGGTTTTATTTCCTTCCAAAAACATCAACTTTCTAGTTCATCTGTTTACCCCTTTTATCTTGGCTAATATGACGTGCATTAACATGTTTGTGGTATCTGATACCCTTGCTGCATAGCCGTCGTCCACATTCCGGTGTTCCGTTCGATGGTATGTGAATCAAAGCCGAATGTGAGAGATATTAAACATGGTAGACGAGTATATTCGACAGGCACGCATTTTTCGTGGATTAAATCGCAGGCTACAATTGCTATGTGCGAATTCACATCCCCAAAGCTCTGCTACGTGTGCCCATATGAGTTTGATAACGGTTTATACAATAATAATTTGTTCTCCAAGGATTGGTTTTATTTTATTTCCTTCCAAAAACATCAACTTTCAAGTTCATCTGTTTACCCCTTTTATCTTGGCTAATATGACGTGCATTAACATGTTTGAAGTATCTGATACCCTTGCTGCATAGCCGTCGTCCACATGCCGGTGTTCCGTTCGATGGTATGTGAATCAAAGCCGAATGTGAGAGATATTACACATGGTAGACGAGTATATTCGGCAGGCACGCATTTTTCGTGGATTAAATCGCAGGCTACAATTGCTATGTGCGAATTCACATCCCCAAAGCTCTGCTACGTGTGCCCATATGAGTTTGATAACGGTTTATACAATAATAATTTGTTCTCCAAGGATTTGGTTTTATTTCCTTCCAAAAACATCAACTTTCAAGTTCATCTGTTTACCCCTTTTATCTTGGCTAATATGACGTGCATTAACATGTTTGAGGTATCTGATACCCTTGCTGCATAGCCGTCGTCCACATGCCGGTGTTCCGTTCGATGGTATGTGAATCAAAGCCGAATGTGAGAGATATTACACATGGTAGACGAGTATATTCGGCAGGCACGCATTTTTCGTGGATTAAATCGCAGGCTACAATTGCTATGTGCGAATTCACATCCCCAAAGCTCTGCTACGTGTGCCCATATGAGTTTGATAACGGTTTATACAATAATAATTTGTTCTCCAAGGATTGGTTTTATTTCCTTCCAAAAACATCAACTTTCAAGTTCATCCGTTTACCCCTTTTATCTTGGCTAATATGACGTGCATTAACATGTTTGAGGTATCTGATACCCTTGCTGCATAGCCGTCGTCCACATGCCGGTGTTCCGTTCGATGGTATGTGAATCAAAGCCGAATGTGAGAGATATTACACATGGTAGACGAGTATATTCGGCAGGCACGCATTTTTCGTGGATTAAATCGCAGGCTACAATTGCTATGTGCGAATTCACATCCCCAAAGCTCTGCTACGTGTGCCCATATGAGTTTGATAACGGTTTATACAATAATAATTTGTTCTCCAAGGATTGGTTTTATTTCCTTCCAAAAACATCAACTTTCTAGTTCATCTGTTTACCCCTTTTATCTTGGCTAATATGACGTGCATTAACATGTTTGTGGTATCTGATACCCTTGCTGCATAGCCGTCGTCCACATTCCGGTGTTCCGTTCGATGGTATGTGAATCAAAGCCGAATGTGAGAGATATTAAACATGGTAGACGAGTATATTCGACAGGCACGCATTTTTCGTGGATTAAATCGCAGGCTACAATTGCTATGTGCGAATTCACATCCCCAAAGCTCTGCTACGTGTGCCCATATGAGTTTGATAACGGTTTATACAATAATAATTTGTTCTCCAAGGATTTGGTTTTATTTCCTTCCAAAAACATCAACTTTCAAGTTCATCTGTTTACCCCTTTTATCTTGGCTAATATGACGTGCATTAACATGTTTGAGGTATCTGATACCCTTGCTGCATAGCCGTCGTCCACATGCCGGTGTTCCGTTCGATGGTATGTGAATCAAAGCCGAATGTGAGAGATATTAAACATGGTAGACGAGTATATTCGACAGGCACGCATTTTTCGTGGATTAAATCGCAGGCTACAATTGCTATGTGCGAATTCACATCCCCAAAGCTCTGCTACGTGTGCCCATATGAGTTTGATAACGGTTTATACAATAATAATTTGTTCTCCAAGGATTTGGTTTTATTTCCTTCCAAAAACATCAACTTTCAAGTTCATCTGTTTACCCCTTTTATCTTGGCTAATATGACGTGCATTAACATGTTTGAGGTATCTGATACCCTTGCTGCATAGCCGTCGTCCACATGCCGGTGTTCCGTTCGATGGTATGTGAATCAAAGCCGAATGTGAGAGATATTACACATGGTAGACGAGTATATTCGGCAGGCACGCATTTTTCGTGGATTAAATCGCAGGCTACAATTGCTATGTGCGAATTCACATCCCCAAAGCTCTGCTACGTGTGCCCATATGAGTTTGATAACGGTTTATACAATAATAATTTGTTCTCCAAGGATTGGTTTTATTTCCTTCCAAAAACATCAACTTTCAAGTTCATCCGTTTACCCCTTTTATCTTGGCTAATATGACGTGCATTAACATGTTTGAGGTATCTGATACCCTTGCTGCATAGCCGTCGTCCACATGCCGGTGTTCCGTTCGATGGTATGTGAATCAAAGCCGAATGTGAGAGATATTACACATGGTAGACGAGTATATTCGGCAGGCACGCATTTTTCGTGGATTAAATCGCAGGCTACAATTGCTATGTGCGAATTCACATCCCCAAAGCTCTGCTACGTGTGCCCATATGAGTTTGATAACGGTTTATACAATAATAATTTGTTCTCCAAGGATTGGTTTTATTTTATTTCCTTCCAAAAACATCAACTTTCAAGTTCATCTGTTTACCCCTTTTATCTTGGCTAATATGACGTGCATTAACATGTTTGAAGTATCTGATACCCTTGCTGCATAGCCGTCGTCCACATGCCGGTGTTCCGTTCGATGGTATGTGAATCAAAGCCGAATGTGAGAGATATTACACATGGTAGACGAGTATATTCCGAAGGCACGCATTTTTCGTGGATTAAATCGCAGGCTACAATTGCTATGTGCGAATTCACATCCCCAAAGCTCTGCTACGTGTGCCCATATGAGTTTGATAGCGGTTTATACAATAATAATTTGTTCTCCAAGGATTGGTTTTATTTCCTTCCAAAAACATCAACTTTCTAGTTCATCTGTTTACCCCTTTTATCTTGGCTAATATGACGTGCATTAACATGTTTGTGGTATCTGATACCCTTGCTGCATAGCCGTCGTCCACATTCCGGTGTTCCGTTCGATGGTATGTGAATCAAAGCCGAATGTGAGAGATATTAAACATGGTAGACGAGTATATTCGACAGGCACGCATTTTTCGTGGATTAAATCGCAGGCTACAATTGCTATGTGCGAATTCACATCCCCAAAGCTCTGCTACGTGTGCCCATATGAGTTTGATAACGGTTTATACAATAATAATTTGTTCTCCAAGGATTTGGTTTTATTTCCTTCCAAAAACATCAACTTTCAAGTTCATCTGTTTACCCCTTTTATCTTGGCTAATATGACGTGCATTAACATGTTTGAGGTATCTGATACCCTTGCTGCATAGCCGTCGTCCACATGCCGGTGTTCCGTTCGATGGTATGTGAATCAAAGCCGAATGTGAGAGATATTAAACATGGTAGACGAGTATATTCGACAGGCACGCATTTTTCGTGGATTAAATCGCAGGCTACAATTGCTATGTGCGAATTCACATCCCCAAAGCTCTGCTACGTGTGCCCATATGAGTTTGATAACGGTTTATACAATAATAATTTGTTCTCCAAGGATTTGGTTTTATTTCCTTCCAAAAACATCAACTTTCAAGTTCATCTGTTTACCCCTTTTATCTTGGCTAATATGACGTGCATTAACATGTTTGAGGTATCTGATACCCTTGCTGCATAGCCGTCGTCCACATGCCGGTGTTCCGTTCGATGGTATGTGAATCAAAGCCGAATGTGAGAGATATTACACATGGTAGACGAGTATATTCGGCAGGCACGCATTTTTCGTGGATTAAATCGCAGGCTACAATTGCTATGTGCGAATTCACATCCCCAAAGCTCTGCTACGTGTGCCCATATGAGTTTGATAACGGTTTATACAATAATAATTTGTTCTCCAAGGATTGGTTTTATTTCCTTCCAAAAACATCAACTTTCAAGTTCATCCGTTTACCCCTTTTATCTTGGCTAATATGACGTGCATTAACATGTTTGAGGTATCTGATACCCTTGCTGCATAGCCGTCGTCCACATGCCGGTGTTCCGTTCGATGGTATGTGAATCAAAGCCGAATGTGAGAGATATTACACATGGTAGACGAGTATATTCGGCAGGCACGCATTTTTCGTGGATTAAATCGCAGGCTACAATTGCTATGTGCGAATTCACATCCCCAAAGCTCTGCTACGTGTGCCCATATGAGTTTGATAACGGTTTATACAATAATAATTTGTTCTCCAAGGATTGGTTTTATTTTATTTCCTTCCAAAAACATCAACTTTCAAGTTCATCTGTTTACCCCTTTTATCTTGGCTAATATGACGTGCATTAACATGTTTGAAGTATCTGATACCCTTGCTGCATAGCCGTCGTCCACATGCCGGTGTTCCGTTCGATGGTATGTGAATCAAAGCCGAATGTGAGAGATATTACACATGGTAGACGAGTATATTCCGAAGGCACGCATTTTTCGTGGATTAAATCGCAGGCTACAATTGCTATGTGCAAATTCACATCCCCAAAGCTCTGCTACGTGTGCCCATATGAGTTTGATAACGGTTTATACAATAATAATTTGTTCTCCAAGGATTGGTTTTATTTCCTTCCAAAAACATCAACTTTCTAGTTCATCTGTTTACCCCTTTTATCTTGGCTAATATGACGTGCATTAACATGTTTGTGGTATCTGATACCCTTGCTGCATAGCCGTCGTCCACATTCCGGTGTTCCGTTCGATGGTATGTGAATCAAAGCCGAATGTGAGAGATATTAAACATGGTAGACGAGTATATTCGACAGGCACGCATTTTTCGTGGATTAAATCGCAGGCTACAATTGCTATGTGCGAATTCACATCCCCAAAGCTCTGCTACGTGTGCCCATATGAGTTTGATAACGGTTTATACAATAATAATTTCTTCTCCAAGGATTGGTTTTATTTTATTTCCTTCCAAAAACATCAACTTTCAAGTTCATCTGTTTACCCCTTTTATCTTGGCTAATATGACGTGCATTAACATGTTTGAAGTATCTGATACCCTTGCTGCATAGCCGTCGTCCACATGCCGGTGTTCCGTTCGATGGTATGTGAATCAAAGCCGAATGTGAGAGATATTACACATGGTAGACGAGTATATTCCGAAGGCACGCATTTTTCGTGGATTAAATCGCAGGCTACAATTGCTATGTGCGAATTCACATCCCCAAAGCTCTGCTACGTGTGCCCATATGAGTTTGATAACGGTTTATACAATAATAATTTGTTCTCCAAGGATTGGTTTTATTTCCTTCCAAAAACATCAACTTTCTAGTTCATCTGTTTACCCCTTTTATCTTGGCTAATATGACGTGCATTAACATGTTTGTGGTATCTGATACCCTTGCTGCATAGCCGTCGTCCACATTCCGGTGTTCCGTTCGATGGTATGTGAATCAAAGCCGAATGTGAGAGATATTAAACATGGTAGACGAGTATATTCGACAGGCACGCATTTTTCGTGGATTAAATCGCAGGCTACAATTGCTATGTGCGAATTCACATCCCCAAAGCTCTGCTACGTGTGCCCATATGAGTTTGATAACGGTTTATACAATAATAATTTGTTCTCCAAGGATTGGTTTTATTTTATTTCCTTCCAAAAACATCAACTTTCAAGTTCATCTGTTTACCCCTTTTATCTTGGCTAATATGACGTGCATTAACATGTTTGAAGTATCTGATACCCTTGCTGCATAGCCGTCGTCCACATGCCGGTGTTCCGTTCGATGGTATGTGAATCAAAGCCGAATGTGAGAGATATTACACATGGTAGACGAGTATATTCCGAAGGCACGCATTTTTCGTGGATTAAATCGCAGGCTACAATTGCTATGTGCGAATTCACATCCCCAAAGCTCTGCTACGTGTGCCCATATGAGTTTGATAACGGTTTATACAATAATAATTTGTTCTCCAAGGATTGGTTTTATTTTATTTCCTTCCAAAAACATCAACTTTCAAGTTCATCTGTTTACCCCTTTTATCTTGGCTAATATGACGTGCATTAACATGTTTGAAGTATCTGATACCCTTGCTGCATAGCCGTCGTCCACATGCCGGTGTTCCGTTCGATGGTATGTGAATCAAAGCCGAATGTGAGAGATATTACACATGGTAGACGAGTATATTCCGAAGGCACGCATTTTTCGTGGATTAAATCGCAGGCTACAATTGCTATGTGCGAATTCACATCCCCAAAGCTCTGCTACGTGTGCCCATATGAGTTTGATAACGGTTTATACAATAATAATTTGTTCTCCAAGGATTGGTTTTATTTTATTTCCTTCCAAAAACATCAACTTTCAAGTTCATCTGTTTACCCCTTTTATCTTGGCTAATATGACGTGCATTAACATGTTTGAGGTATCTGATACCCTTGCTGCATAGCCGTCGTCCACATGCCGGTGTTCCGTTCGATGGTATGTGAATCAAAGTTGAATGTGAGAGATATTACACATGGTAGACGAGTATATTCGGCAGGCACGCATTTTTCGTGGATTAAATCGCAGGCTACAATTGCTATGTGCGAATTCACATCCCCAAAGCTCTGCTACGTGTGCCCATATGAGTTTGATAACGGTTTATACAATAATAATTTGTTCTCCAAGGATTGGTTTTATTTTATTTCCTTCCAAAAACATCAACTTTCAAGTTCATCTGTTTACACCTTTTATCTTGGCTAATATGACGTGCATTAACATGTTTGAAGTATCTGATACCCTTGCTGCATAGCCGTCGTCCACATGCCGGTGTTCCGTTCGATGGTATGTGAATCAAAGCCGAATGTGAGAGATATTACACATGGTAGACGAGTATATTCCGAAGGCACGCATTTTTCGTGGATTAAATCGCAGGCTACAATTGCTATGTGCGAATTCACATCCCCAAAGCTCTGCTACGTGTGCCCATATGAGTTTGATAACGGTTTATACAATAATAATTTGTTCTCCAAGGATTGGTTTTATTTCCTTCCAAAAACATCAACTTTCTAGTTCATCTGTTTACCCCTTTTATCTTGGCTAATATGACGTGCATTAACATGTTTGTGGTATCTGATACCCTTGCTGCATAGCCGTCGTCCACATTCCGGTGTTCCGTTCGATGGTATGTGAATCAAAGCCGAATGTGAGAGATATTAAACATGGTAGACGAGTATATTCGACAGGCACGCATTTTTCGTGGATTAAATCGCAGGCTACAATTGCTATGTGCGAATTCACATCCCCAAAGCTCTGCTACGTGTGCCCATATGAGTTTGATAACGGTTTATACAATAATAATTTGTTCTCCAAGGATTTGGTTTTATTTCCTTCCAAAAACATCAACTTTCAAGTTCATCTGTTTACCCCTTTTATCTTGGCTAATATGACGTGCATTAACATGTTTGAGGTATCTGATACCCTTGCTGCATAGCCGTCGTCCACATGCCGGTGTTCCGTTCGATGGTATGTGAATCAAAGCCGAATGTGAGAGATATTACACATGGTAGACGAGTATATTCGGCAGGCACGCATTTTTCGTGGATTAAATCGCAGGCTACAATTGCTATGTGCGAATTCACATCCCCAAAGCTCTGCTACGTGTGCCCATATGAGTTTGATAACGGTTTATACAATAATAATTTGTTCTCCAAGGATTGGTTTTATTTTATTTCCTTCCAAAAACATCAACTTTCAAGTTCATCTGTTTACCCCTTTTATCTTGGCTAATATGACGTGCATTAACATGTTTGAGGTATCTGATACCCTTGCTGCATAGCCGTCGTCCACATGCCGGTGTTCCGTTCGATGGTATGTGAATCAAAGCCGAATGTGAGAGATATTACACATGGTAGACGAGTATATTCGGCAGGCACGCATTTTTCGTGGATTAAATCGCAGGCTACAATTGCTATGTGCGAATTCACATCCCCAAAGCTCTGCTACGTGTGCCCATATGAGTTTGATAACGGTTTATACAATAATAATTTGTTCTCCAAGGATTGGTTTTATTTTATTTCCTTCCAAAAACATCAACTTTCAAGTTCATCTGTTTACCCCTTTTATCTTGGCTAATATGACGTGCATTAACATGTTTGAAGTATCTGATACCCTTGCTGCATAGCCGTCGTCCACATGCCGGTGTTCCGTTCGATGGTATGTGAATCAAAGCCGAATGTGAGAGATATTACACATGGTAGACGAGTATATTCCGAAGGCACGCATTTTTCGTGGATTAAATCGCAGGCTACAATTGCTATGTGCGAATTCACATCCCCAAAGCTCTGCTACGTGTGCCCATATGAGTTTGATAACGGTTTATACAATAATAATTTGTTCTCCAAGGATTGGTTTTATTTCCTTCCAAAAACATCAACTTTCTAGTTCATCTGTTTACCCCTTTTATCTTGGCTACTATGACGTGCATTAACATGTTTGTGGTATCTGATACCCTTGCTGCATAGCCGTCGTCCACATTCCGGTGTTCCGTTCGATGGTATGTGAATCAAAGCCGAATGTGAGAGATATTAAACATGGTAGACGAGTATATTCGACAGGCACGCATTTTTCGTGGATTAAATCGCAGGCTACAATTGCTATGTGCGAATTCACATCCCCAAAGCTCTGCTACGTGTGCCCATATGAGTTTGATAACGGTTTATACAATAATAATTTGTTCTCCAAGGATTTGGTTTTATTTCCTTCCAAAAACATCAACTTTCAAGTTCATCTGTTTACCCCTTTTATCTTGGCTAATATGACGTGCATTAACATGTTTGAGGTATCTGATACCCTTGCTGCATAGCCGTCGTCCACATGCCGGTGTTCCGTTCGATGGTATGTGAATCAAAGCCGAATGTGAGAGATATTACACATGGTAGACGAGTATATTCGGCAGGCACGCATTTTTCGTGGATTAAATCGCAGGCTACAATTGCTATGTGCGAATTCACATCCCCAAAGCTCTGCTACGTGTGCCCATATGAGTTTGATAACGGTTTATACAATAATAATTTGTTCTCCAAGGATTGGTTTTATTTTATTTCCTTCCAAAAACATCAACTTTCAAGTTCATCTGTTTACCCCTTTTATCTTGGCTAATATGACGTGCATTAACATGTTTGAAGTATCTGATACCCTTGCTGCATAGCCGTCGTCCACATGCCGGTGTTCCGTTCGATGGTATGTGAATCAAAGCCGAATGTGAGAGATATTACACATGGTAGACGAGTATATTCCGAAGGCACGCATTTTTCGTGGATTAAATCGCAGGCTACAATTGCTATGTGCGAATTCACATCCCCAAAGCTCTGCTACGTGTGCCCATATGAGTTTGATAACGGTTTATACAATAATAATTTGTTCTCCAAGGATTTGGTTTTATTTCCTTCCAAAAACATCAACTTTCAAGTTCATCTGTTTACCCCTTTTATCTTGGCTAATATGACGTGCATTAACATGTTTGAGGTATCTGATACCCTTGCTGCATAGCCGTCGTCCACATGCCGGTGTTCCGTTCGATGGTATGTGAATCAAAGCCGAATGTGAGAGATATTACACATGGTAGACGAGTATATTCGGCAGGCACGCATTTTTCGTGGATTAAATCGCAGGCTACAATTGCTATGTGCGAATTCACATCCCCAAAGCTCTGCTACGTGTGCCCATATGAGTTTGATAACGGTTTATGCAATAATAATTTGTTCTCCAAGGATTGGTTTTATTTCCTTCCAAAAACATCAACTTTCAAGTTCATCTGTTTACCCCTTTTATCTTGGCTAATATGACGTGCATTAACATGTTTGAGGTATCTGATACCCTTGCTGCATAGCCGTCGTCCACATGCCGGTGTTCCGTTCGATGGTATGTGAATCAAAGCCGAATGTGAGAGATATTACACATGGTAGACGAGTATATTCGGCAGGCACGCATTTTTCGTGGATTAAATCGCAGGCTACAATTGCTATGTGCGAATTCACATCCCCAAAGCTCTGCTACGTGTGCCCATATGAGTTTGATAACGGTTTATGCAATAATAATTTGTTCTCCAAGGATTGGTTTTATTTCCTTCCAAAAACATCAACTTTCAAGTTCATCTGTTTACCCCTTTTATCTTGGCTAATATGACGTGCATTAACATGTTTGAGGTATCTGATACCCTTGCTGCATAGCAGTCGTCCACATGCCGGTGTTCCGTTCGATGGTATGTGAATCAAAGCCGAATGTGAGAGATATTAAACATGGTAGACGAGTATATTCGGCAGGCACGCATTTTTCGTGGATTAAAGTGCAGGCTACAATTGCTATGTACGAATTCACATCCCCAAAGCTCTGCTACGTGTGCCCATATGAGTTTGATAACGGTTTATACAATAATAATTTGTTCTCCAAGGATTGGTTTTATTTCCTTCCAAAAACATCAACTTTCAAGTTCACCTGTTTACCCCTTTTATCTTGGCTAATATGACGTGCATTAACATATTTGAGCCATCGGTTTTCAAATCCTGCCACAGTTGCCTCAGAGCGTTTATCGAGATGCACCACCCTCTGAAACATTTTATTTGTTTTGTGACGTCCTTATCATTTCTGCCCTTGACGAATACAGCTTTCATGAAGTTGAGCGTCTCCTCCAGAAACGCCAACTGAAAAGCTGCACCCATAAACGCCAAGTTATATATTTTTTTGCACCTTTTGTTCTCGTACAATTAAACATTTTTTGTAGAATTAAGCATACCAAATAATTTGTCAAACTTTTCCAGAAATGTAGCTGTACCTTCGGCTTTATTAGGAAGTGCTTGAAAAGTTATGTACGTCGAAATTCCAACAGCCACAAATTCACTTAGCACTTGAGTTGCCAACTTCACTCGCATCTTTTCGAACTGGGTGGGGTTTACTTGACTATTACTCTATTTTGGAGCCAGACGAAGAGATTTTGCTTTATCGGAATTATAAAATGCATTCACATAATCCCATTTTGCCACATGGTTATGATAATAAATATCATACTTCATTAGGTTATTCCGTACTGATTTAATTAATACGGGGGATCAAACAAACAATATTTTTTTACCACCCACAAAAAAATATGGTTCCTCTGCTGTAATCTTTAAGTTATTTGTTAATTCAAGGAAGTTTGATCCTTGATCAGTAATTACAATTCGTGTATCAACGTCAGAACTATCTTGAAGTTTAGTTACAGCTTCTTTCACTATATTTGTCAGAGCAACACCTTTACATGTGGTACTACTGAATAAAAATGCTAATGGCTGCTTCCATTTGGAATAAAGACCCCTAGACATAATTGCCATCACATATTGAGCAGGTGACAAAAGGTTTCCTTGTCCTTCATCGTGAAACCCTATAATACTATCTTTGGAAACATTATAGAACAAACTGCACTTCATAAACATTTCATCTAATGTTATTGCACATATTTTTTCTTTTTCGCTCAAGGTTTTCATTTTCAGTTTAAGCACTTCGAACACACCATTATTAAAATCGCTTTTAAAATCTAATGTATGCATTATTCTTTGCAAACTTCTAACCGATGACAAGGTAAAACCTTTTCTGTTTAAAAGGCTGTAGGTTTGTGGGCTGCTGATATACAACTGCAACGCAAACTGCAATCAGCATCATAACGTCTTCCCTGCGGTTTTTTGTTGGATACATTAACTTGTAATTCAACAAATTTTACCACGTTTTCAGGCAGAAACTTGTAGCGCAGTTTCCGAAATTCACATACTGTCAACTCTACTGTAGAATCAGTTTTGGATTTTGTCAATGTATACAACTGTTGTTTCTGGGCTCCACATTGCCGACGTAATTTCATTTTCCTCGGAGTTGAATTACTAAGGGTCCACGAAGTTTGTGTAGGAGATGTTTTATAGATGCTGACCCTAAAAGTAAATAATTGAAAAAATAAGCAACATAAATACAAAATAATGAAATGTTACGATTCCTACCTTGATTCTTGAAATTCGTTAATTTTTTCTTGACATATTAAGTTGTCCATAGAGTGGCAAATAGCAGGATTACCGGATGATGAACTTGAATAGTTATTATGTTGAAACTCTGAGTGTGGATACACGATAGCAAATTGCACTTTAGGGTATTCTACAACAGCTATACATAAATATTTTTAAATTTGCATTTATACAGGTAAAAGTTTGATCATTATGCTGTGTAAATTTAGTTCTATTTGTAATGAATTGATTTTGTGAACAAATGTTAGGCCATTTTTTTTTTAAATTCCTACCTGGTGCATTTAGCCCTTATAGCCGGGACAAATGCAGCATACCATATTATTCTAGCCTTATGGTAGAACAAATACCCTCTGGGGTAAGTTTACAGACCACATCGCATCTATTGACCGTTGATATTGTAACAAAGACGAACGTAACAATATTAGGCAAAGTTTGAATTGCAGTTAAGTTGTTCAAATTACTACTACACGTGTGTCGATTTAACGTAATGCGAGCCGGTCGTTAACTTACCAGTGACACGCGCGGTTTCAAGGCTGCACCTTTCAATGCATGTATAGGAGGTGCAACGAACTTGACGCCTGGCGCGAGCTACTAGGTAATATGATATGCGACACGAGTTGGCGATAAGACATGTAATTCAAGAGGAGGGACTCGATTTACTGTATAAAAGCGAAACCTAGTCGTATGACCCATATGGTTATGTACGATTCGTCAAGCAGCATCAACAGTGAATCGACACCCTCCTAGACGATGATGCTAATACTGTTCATGTAAGATTGCTTAAGGTTAAATTAAATTGTAATTCTGGACTTAGAAAATAGTTCTTTAAATTTATTGTACGGACTTAGCCGTTTTTAATACAGCGTGTCCACATGGTAATGTATAAAATCGATAAAATTGTTAAAAATGAGTTTACGAAAAATCCGTCGGACATGTCGAGCGATTTGTATTAAATTCTATATTTTGACAGAATTTC
This sequence comes from Melanotus villosus, assembly GCA_963082815.1. Taxonomy (NCBI): domain Eukaryota; kingdom Metazoa; phylum Arthropoda; class Insecta; order Coleoptera; family Elateridae; genus Melanotus; species Melanotus villosus. The sequence continues at coordinate 14,549,505 of OY720422.1, forward strand.
CTGATTTTTCCCACCATTTATCTAATAGCTATGACGTCATCGATATTTTTTTTAAATGGCAACCCCTATTTTTTATTACGTCATTCGAAAGAGCGCATTTTTTTACAAACGGTAAGTTAAAATTTATAGTAGATTGCATTATAAACTTCTGTAAACGGAGCACAATTTGAGCACCTGATTTAGCTTAATTTTATTTTAATGTTACACGTGTTACTTTCTAAGAAATAAATTTTTTTTACTATAAAATAATTTTTGCAATGTGGCAAGGCCTCGCCGGACTTAGCGATCATAAAAAGGTCGCTGACATTTAGTTCCTTTTTTAATTTTGTGGCGTCGCTCAGCCATTCTTCAAATGAATATGCCCTCTTGTCTGGGTCGTAACTCGTTAATTTGAAAGTGAGGGGTGCTGACGTTGATAACGTCGATGTCCGCGCTCTCTCTGTTTGGCGACTTAATTCAGCAATTTGTTGTTGTTGTGCCGGTATCAAATTCACCAGTGTCTCCTGCCAATGAACTTTTGGTCGCTTTGGCTCCGATGGGCCAGATCCCCCTTCATCATGATCTTCCTCAACCCCTATACTATTTCACCAGCATCTTTCTCCTCGACTGCTTCGTAACTATGCTGCTCTTCCGCCATCTTGCCGGCCACACCGAATGTTTTTTTTTAACTTTTTGTCTTTACACGGTATTTATAATTTGGTATAATCTCCAAGTGTTTACAATACATACATCTAGCATTTGTGTAATAGTACGAGAGCCCACAACCAAAACCATGTATCATCGTTTTACGGCCAAAACCGTATGAAGTCGTTAGATTATATGATCCTGAACCCTACTAGGTAGGCGGTAACGGTCAGAAGTGTAGCAACTGCGTGGGAGGCCATTTCTGCTATGTCAAAAAAAAAGGCAGACGGTATTATCGTATTACGTCTGATATTGAAAATGTACATAGATTTTGTCATTATATGACGAAAATGTTCGTTTTCAGACATTTTGCGCGTAGCATATGGCCTGAGCGCATTTTTGAAAATGTCAAAAATTTTAGCCGAACTGTATTATAGCAACCCGGTTCAATTTTTTTTTAAACCTTTTGTATGGCTGCCGGGATGGCTAAAATACTGTTTTCAGACATTTCTGATGTCGCCTATAATCCCAAAAATGCGTCCCAAAATGCGTCCGACAGTGACTAAAAACACACACACATCTCGCATCTTGTATCTTCCAATAAACAGTTTTTTTAAAACTTTATCCCAGTTTCCTTTTGTTCAATTTATTTAAGTCCTTCAACTTCCGTTCGACGGTTTCGGGTAAGCTCTTTATTAATCATCAAATAATTTGAGGGTCGCAACTTATTCATTGGCTTGTAACTTTGTAACATAAACTTCAATCGCCTCAATACGATTTTTGAATGATTTCGGAGTATCGAAAAGTTGTCTGATTAGTAAGGTGCTACACTGAATTTGTCTGGTATAAATTTTTTCTACATCTGGACAACTTATTTTATCACGTCCAACAATTTTCAGACGAATTGCTATGTTACCGATCGGTAAAATTTTTTAACGTTTTCAAAATGGTCTCAAAATTTAATGTGCTCACATTTTCTTCTGAACAATGAATTTTTCGCATAAACTGACCCAAATCCACTCGTGAAAAAGATTTTCAGACGTTTTGCTGTGATACTTTTTTTTTATCTCATTTAAAAAATTTTTAAGTAGTCTCCTGGGTACACGCTACGCTACTGGCGTCTGAAAAACGTGCTTTCGATATCTTAGAGCTATCATTGAACTACATTCTGAAAATCAGACGGATTGCTATGATACAGTTTGGTAAAATTTTTTGACATTTTTGAAAATTTGGTCAGGTCAGACGATACACGGAAAATTTCTGATATTGCGATTTTCGGGTTCAGGATAATCGAATCTATCAATTTGATGCGGTTTTGGTCGTATTGCTATGAGACAAAAATTTTGGTCGTGGGCTCTCGTACTATAAATAATGGCCACCACCATTTTTTAGAACGAATTCTAGTTCTATAAAGCGAAGCTTGTTTATGTAGCATGTCCACTGTCCACCCCGCCCATGTGCGAATAATATTCCTGTATATAATATAATAATATAACTGCAATTAGCAGCAAGAAATACTGGCATATTGTCGTTCCACTTCAACACAAGAGTTTCGTTCGATTTGTCAAATTGATAATCGAAGTAACCTCGTTCTTTTTCCTTCTCCATCTGCTTTGATGATATCAAGGGACACTTCCCTGTTCGGGTTTCACGGACGGCTCCGTTGGATTTCTTTCCTAGGTCTCGGAGACGGCACATTATTTCACGGCTGGTGAAAAAAATTATCAAAAAATTATCCATGCTTTTCTTAATGGTCAGCCGGTATAGAAGAAATCAGCTTCTTAATGACACGGACAACCAAAGGACTATTTGTTTGCTCACTTTTACCAGAATATGGCTCAAAATTGTATATTATAACCACTTGAACTACGTAGGCACCAAAATTTGTAACCAAATTTTATTGGCTTCCCACGCATGAACATCTTAGCGGAATGTCGTCCATAATATCGAACCATCATTTCATCAATTGATAAATGTGCACGAACAACACCAAACTTCACAAATTTTTGCTTTAACCTATCAAAATAAGCTCGCACTTTGATCATTTTATCATTTTTATCAAGTTGTGAATTATCCACAAGATGGACATGCTTTTTAATTTCTTTGAAGAATCGTCTTCTTGGCATCGAGTTATAAACTAAAGACATTCTAGCGTCCGGAGCTTGTTGCCAGTACATGTTCTCCTGAGGAAGCTTGTGATAACCACTAAACAACAAAATTCCAACGACACTTCTTAATTCCTCGGCCGTAAGTGAAAAGTGTTGGTCATTTTTTCTGGCGGGAGTACAATATACGTTGGTGCAATGCATAATCAACAATGTCCTGACTGAAAAACTCCTCGAAAACTTCAACTGCTGTTTTCCCATACAACGCGGTTTTAATATTTTCAAAATTATTTTCGGAAAAGCTGTTTTGGCGTATTGTATTTGATTCTTCGTTCACTCTGATATAAGTATTTATATTTGTGGTACTTATTTTTGCATTTGTTTGAGAAGTCGACTTTACAGATTTGTTATGATACTCTTAAGGGCCTGGGCGATTTTCTGAAATGTGTTCATCAAGCGAAGACTGATTCGTCTTTTTACAGTAACGGTTCATCATCGCTGCTCAATTTAGATTCTTCAATTATAGGAGTAAATAACTCCAGAATACCCGCGACATCCAGTTCTTCACCTTCGACATCATTTTCCTCAAAATTTTCTGTGTCAGTCAGCTCATCAGGATCTGGAGGATCTGTTGTTTTTGCTCTTTATCAATGACATCTCGAATTGTATAAAAAATTCTCAGCATATATTATTTGCCGATGATCTAAAACTATGGAAAGTTATTACAAAAGTCGAAGACAGTTGTTTACTTCAGCACGACATTAATGCAATTTAAAACTGGAGCAAAGCAAATTTATTATATTTGAATATAAGTAAATGTAGCTCAATGTCATATAGCCGTAGTATAGATCCGTTACTGACTCGGTATAACATAAACGGTGAGTTACTGGTCCAGAAGTCTGAAATTACGGATCTAGGGGTTGTATATGATTCTAAGTTAACTTTTGTACCTCATATAACTAAAATTGCAGCACATGTTTTCAAAACCCTTGGATTTGTAGTTAGAACCACCTACGGTTTTAAAAATGTCAGGGCTATAATGAATATTTATAACGCATATATACGTAGTAAGTTGGAGTTTTCTTCCGTCACCTGGAGTCCATTTTATGAAGTTCATAAGATGACCATCGAACGAGTGCAAAAAAATTCCTGAAATGTTTGTACTATAGGATGACGGGAGATTATCCCCAATTTCTACCGTATGAGAGCGTGCTAACTCATTTCAAGGTAGTAAGTTTAGAGAATAGGAGAATTATTCTAATTTATCATTTCTTCATAAAATAATTAATTCTCATGTAGATGTTAGTCCCAAAATACTGCAACAATTAAACTTTAATGTACCAAAACTTTCATCTAGAAATAAATTATGTTTTATTTACCTTGTCCAAGAACAAACTTTTTATTAAATTCTCCGGTGTATCTATCGTATGTGTAATTTAAGTACCGTAAAATGGGGTGAATGACAACACTTTTCAACATTTCCGGTTGTATAACTTCAAAACGGTTTGAAAACCTGTTTTTAGCGCAAAACTCTTATCTTACCGTCACCTTCATCCCTGCAAATCGAAAATTTTCTACTTTTTTTGTAAATGCCCTTTTTTTAAAAAAATAGGGTGTGTTGCCATTCACCTTAAATCCGGTGTGAATAACAACACTCGCTTGATTTCACGTGTTTTGGCTTTCACACTGTCTGAGAGGTGAAAGGCAACACATTTTATATTTTTAAAAAACATTTTACACTACAAAATAACTGAAAATCGTATATTTAAAGGTAAACATTTATAAAAAAACACAAATTAACAGGTAATTCTTTTCTTTAAAACAAAATATTTTCTCATTTATAAAAAAAACACATGTACAACGTTAATTCCACTTGGTGGCGTCCACTTGAAATATCAAAATGCCTCTTCGGCCCTTTTCAGGGTCCTTAACTTTGCCAATAATTTGGTCGAAACTGAATTCGGTCACATGTGGGATGTCTGGATAAACAAAAAATGTTTTATTTAGCTGTCTTTTCATCGAAGGCTTCACTCGAAGAAAATTTGCGGTGTAATTTTCATCTATGGATTGAACTCTGCCAATGTATTTCTGACTAAAGAATTGAACCAATATCCAATCGTCTATTTTTATAGACTGCATTGTAACTGGAAACACGCCTTCAAACGTTTTACCATTCTTGGTAACAAAACACTCAATGGGGCAAGGGCGTTCATTGACACTACTGATGGTGCTTGGTTCTTGAGAAAAATCAGGAAGACTTTCTACGTCATCTTCCATGACCTTCTTCTGGTGCGCTGTGAAGGGAAAGATTTTCAATATCGTTGGAATCACTAGATTTGGTTTCGTCAAAATCTGTTCCTGCTACACTTCGACCTGGTATAACTTTAACCTTTTTCCGCTGTTGCCTTGGATTAGGGAGATTCTCGTATCTTAATGCTTTTAAAATATCAGTTACCGAATCTGTTAAAGCTTCCGCATCATTTTCCGGAACTTGTGAACCTGATGGTAGTCTTGATAATATTTCATCTGGATTTATTGGAACAATTCCACATTTTCGAAAACCCGACCTAACATTTTTAGACGCATTAGGATTAATGGCTTCCAACAATAATTTGAGGAGATGAGGAAATATGGTTTTTGGAATGCTCGATTCTCTTCGGCCTGTGCCTTTTTTCCAGTCGGTTAATATCTTACGCCAAGCCTCCTTAAATGGGCGAAAAAAAACCACATCCAAAGGCTGAGACATGTGGCTGAAATTCGCTGGTAGAAACACGAATGATATGTTGTGCTCTTCACATTTTTCTACAGCTTCCAAAGAGATGTGCGAAGAAAGATTGTCCCCTATTAACACCTTTTTTCCGGGCAAGTTTCGAAAATACGGAATGGCAATGGTCTCAATCCAATCCTGGAAGCAGTTGCTGTCGAACCATCCAGAAGGGGTTAAACTGAAACGAGCACCTGGTGGCCCCCCCCTATCTTCCAAGATTCGTACATATGTTTGGCCCTATACACGACGAAAGGCGGTAAAATTGTTCCGTCTGCTGCGGCTGCAAACATAAGGGAGGTGGCCGACTTACTGTGGTTCATTACCCTTTCCGGGTATTTCATCCCTCGCTTTGAAATTACCCTTTTTCTTCCTGGGTCGTCAGTCAAATTGGTTTCGTCGTAATTGACGATATTGGACGGACTGACACCATCTTTTGACTTTCGAAGATTTTCAAAATAAGCTCTGACATCTTCAGTAGTTACTCCAGCCCTTGACCTTTTGATGTTTTGGCAGAACCTCATCGAAAGTCTCTCTTTGTGACGCTTAACGAAACCCAATGCAAACCCCATCCCCGGCATATTGTTTTGAAACCGTTCAACTCGTCGACCGATTTTGTCCAGATAATTTTTCACTATAACTCTCAGATCATATAAATCCAATGGTTGTCCCCATTCGGAGCACTGAACTAATCTGGTTACAATTTGGAGCTCAACTTCTGCAGACAACACAGTTTGACCACCTTTGGAAAGACACTTTTCACCCTTTTCTTTTTTGTTTTTGCGTCTGCACAATACTGTATAATCAATTTTATATTTATCTGCTGCCACTCTAAGTGAAACACCATTTTGAACTTCCTTAATCGCTTTTTCGTAAACTTCTTCTGAAACCTTACGGCAAGGTTTAGTCCTCGGATCACGCTTATACTCACGCGGCATCTTCGTAACTAAGCGAAAAACAAAACAACGTGATATGCGGCGGAGCGGCAGGCGTTAACCTGTTGTTGCGATTGACCCCACTTTTCCGCGATTTGTGACCAATCAAATTTAAAAATTCATAGATTCCCGGCATTTGAGTTGAGGTGTTGCCAAATGTAAAAATAATAAGTAGGAAGGTATGTGTTATCGAGCTTTACCTCAAATTTAAATGTTAAGGAAGTTTGTCAGCTAAAGTTTTTTCAGGGACAAACTCTTATTAAAAATTGATGTTTAATTAAATATTATAACCTCAAACCTTATTCTTTCAGAAATTTGGTTTTTGTGCTTCAAGTATTAGGTAAAGGTCCCAGATACCTATAAAAAATATTTTAACCTTCTGAAAAGCATACAGACTGGTAAAAAAAATTTCCTGAAAAGTGTTGCGATTGGTACAATAGTTGCGTTTCACCCCATTTTACACAGATTTGCTGAGAAATTGAATTTCTACGAGCTATCTGTCATAAAAGTTTAAGAGACAATGTTTTGCTCTTTTTTGATCTTGCCTTTTATATATTTTTATATTTTTGTTGGTTACATAATTCTTCAATTCTTTAAGTAATTCTGTAAGTTTTTTTTTATATAAGCATGGGTAGTTTTCTGTTTTTTGTGTCACTTATTAATTAATTTTGTATTCTACTTTTGTATTCACATTGACGTGAACGATGTTACGTTTGTTTATTGTATACATATGTATTTATAACTGTGGCCTTTATTAGTTGTACTGTTGGCCGCAGTATAAACCTTGTTAATAAATAAATAAATAATTGCAACATCGTCGTTTTCCATGCCTTCCCAAAATGCAGGATCTTGAAATAAATCCTCAACGTCTTTTACGATTAGGAATTTTTTAACAGACAACCTTTCATAACTCATGACTTTGTTCTATAATAACTTCACAAAGGCAAACTCAAAATTTCGGTTCGACTGCAAGAAATGCAAACGTGCTCACTACTACTACTTTCAGCCAACGTCCCAAAAATGGGAGAACAACTTAGGTTGCGCATTAGCAATCCTTGATAAAAATAGGGACCTACTATAATATCGCCTAATACGCCAAGCCACACATTAATGGAAAATCTGTGTTGGAATCTGCATTCCCGAAATTGACGTGGATTCTCCGTATCCCAGAAATGATCGTTTTTTCTATTAGAAATTCCGTTATTATTGAAATTAGATTCATCGCTCCAAAGAATTAAATTTTATAAATTTTGATTATTGTTAAGGCAATTACAAAATATCGCCCACCTGTTAAAATCACCAGCTCTTAAACCTTGTACTAATTTAATTTTATACAGAGTCATTTTACGTTTTTTTAGTATGCGAGGTCCGACAATTATATTATAAGACTGGTGTAAAAAAATGTACTTTATTTTAAAAATAATACAATTTAACAATGTTCCCTTTCAAAGTACTCCCCTACCCTAAATATACAGCGTTGCATACGTTTTTGCCAGTGCTGGAAACAATTTTGGAAGTCTTCTGATGTGAGACTGCGAAGTAGGGTTGCCGTTTTTTCCTTTACCTGTTCTAAAGTCTCAAAGTGAGTTCCTTTCAACGATTCTTTCACTTTTGGGAACAGGTAAAAGTCGCAGTGGGCTAAATCCGGAGAATAAGGTGGGTGGTTAAGTACAGGGATTCTTTTATCCGCCAAAAATTGCTTTACGGAAAGAGCGTTATGGACTGGCGCATTTTCCTGATGGGGAACATTTTCGCACAGACTTTTTGCATGTTCAACTCGTTATTTAGAATTTGTCGAACTGTCTCTCTGTTAATATTTACCATTTCTGCAAGCATTCTCACACTCAGACGTCGTCAGGGCCGCGTCCAGGTGATCGGGCGCCTTCGTGCCAGAGTGATTGTAGCGCCCCATTGACTGCGGCTTTTTTTTGAATCGCGTTCAACGACTTATTTATAGTTTGGAAATGATACTAGATAGATAGATACGTAAGTCTTTTAAGTAAATCAGTAAGTTATTTAAACTCTCGACGCCTTCATGCAAGTCAAAATCTTTGGTTTTAAGTAAGGTACACCGGGGTAAGTGGAACCGCGAATTTCAGTAGCTCCTCTTTGAAGCGACTTAACCAGAACACCTGTATCCAGATCGTGCTCATATTTGGCAAGCTGACTAAAGACACATTACTGAAATGATGTGCAAACATTTGAACGGATCATGGCTTGTAATTTTATTCTGTGATTTTTTTTGTTTTTGCGGTCCTTGGGTTACACTTACCCCATTGGTGTGGGGCAAATGTAACCTATGGAACATTTTTGCACTTGGAGCAAACGAAATTTTGCCGGGGTAAGTGTAAATAATTAGCCTTGATGTATATGCTGTAAAAAAATTTATTTCAAAAAAAAAGTACACCACTTAACCCACATTATATGAGTCAAATACAATGTTAAATAATATTTTCCCTCTTTTATCTACTGTAGGCGAGGGTAAATGCATAAAAATCTCATCTTCATTGATTATGCTTCTATCTTCTACAACAGGCCAATGAAATGTGGATGTCTTGCCGATTCTCCTACAAAATTTTGCCTCTAGACATGGTTCTTTCTCTGTGAGCTGGCCCACATACATTTTAACCTGTTTCCTCTGATTGAATTTAACAACAATCCAATCACCCACGTTTATTTTTAACAAGTCTAGTTGCATTTGGTTTAGGAAATTAATTTCTTCGTTCATCTCTTCCACTTCATCTACGATAGAATTGCTTGAAAGGCTTTGTATATCTTCAAGACTGTCATCATCACTACTGTCCTCTTCAACTAACGGTTTCTTTTTCGTTACCTTTTTCTTGCCTTTCTCTTTGTTGTCAAATGTCTCTAATTTTTCTAACTCGCCATCGTCGCTGCTATTATCCTCAGTTATTTTTTTCGTCTTTGTTATTTTGACTTTCTTTTTAAGCCTTTGGTTTGCGATTTCTTCAAGCTTAGCAATTGCGTCTTCTGAAGTGATCACTTCCGCACCTACGCAGATTCTTTTTCTACCGGTGGTAATTTTTGGCGTTTGCTTTACTTGCTCCAAAAGCAGCTCTTCGAACGTTTTCTTCCGATGGCTTGAAGGTGTTGAGATCCCACCTTCCGACACACTGACGCTGGAAGTTGATGGTATAGGCGGATCTTCTTTTGCGATTGTGGTTGTTGTAGGTGCTACAAGTGAAGGTGCCGTAGGTGCAAAATCCGACATATTTGCTCTGGATGTTGATGGTACAGGTAGCTTTTCTTCTACGATGGTAGTTGTTGTATGTACTATAGCTGTAGGTGCTTCATCAGTTGCAATATCAGTGGCTGCAGCTCTATCTTCTTGATTTTCTTTAAAAGTGCACCAGCGTTTATATGCTTGTGGTTCATAATGCTCGATGGGTATTATAGTATTGCAAAATGGAAAAATTCCTGCTTTTTGAAATCCATGTTTGATGATCACTGGATCTATGTTCTCCCAAATTTTGGACATAATAGCAGCAAAAATTGATTTAGGAAGTTTATACCCATAATTCTTCCTTTGCCACTTTATAAGTTCTTCCTCCCATTTGATTTTTAAGGCCCGGAACACACTCAGATCCATTGGTTGAAGGATGTGGCTAGTGTGTGGGGGAAGCTTCAAAATGTGTATTTGTTCTTGTCTTGCCATTTGAACAAGTGAGATGCCAATATGAGAGCTATGCCCATCGTAGATAAGAATAACAGGTCTATCTGGCCCTACTATATTTTTCAGAAAATTGTTTTTGAAATAATTTTGGAACGTTTCGGCTTCCATCCAACCATTTTTTGTGGCCGAATATGTTATTCCTACATATTCCTCGTCCTTTTTTGCGAGCCACGAGTCCCACACATTTTTCCCCCTAAATACAATATGAGGTGGTAGTTTCTCCCCAGCAGCGTTTCCACCTAATAACACAGTGATGTTTTCTTTTCCAGACCCACTTGTTGCCCTATGAGCAGCTGTTCCCTTTGCGCCAACAACTTTTATTCTGCTTGGGTCTAAACAAAAGCTCGTTTCGTCTATATTATAAATTCTTGATGGAGGAATATCTGCTATGTCATCTTTTAACAGAGTAAAGTAATCATTGATGATAAACGGATCTACACTCCTTTTTCTTGCTACTTCCACTATTTGTGGTTTCTTCTGGCTGAGGTTGAATGTTCTTTTAAATCGTATGAAGTAATCGTGGCCTGGTATCCCATCTTTGAATGGAGTCTGGATGTTATTTTCTTTCGCATAACGGCCTATAAGTGTCAATACTTCTTTTTTAGATAGGCCGAAACCCCATCTTTCCATTTGCTTGATACTTTCAGCAATTTTCTCTTCTTCTTCATAAGGGATGGCAGTGGGTCTACCCATGGTCGAACTTTTGACACCTCTTTGGCCTTTAACTTGTTTAAATAGTGTTGCTTTAGGAATCTTATAAGTTTTTGATGCTCTGTACACCGTCATTTCTTGATTTTTTACCGCATCAACGGCAGATTTTAGCGTCTGCTTGGAGTATTGAGGCGGCTGCTTCTTCCGAACGTACGTACGTACCATGTCTAAAACAAATAAAGTAAATTAGCATGTAAACAATTACTAATATTCAAGACGGATTCAACCGAGGCAAGTGGAACCTAACGTAGGTTACACTTTCCCAGTCCACAAATTTTTAGGGGCAAATGTAACCCAAGCAGGATTTCTTAATGTAAACAAATATACGTTTCCCATAAGTTTAAAATATAAAGAACTATTGTTTATTAGGTACTTACTTCAAAAATATAAATAATTCCACAATTTTCTTGGTGATTATAGGCACTGACAACAAACAGGTGTTAGCTCACTATGCAACATAAATCGCGAACGTTGCGTACATTGCCAAGGTCGAACCGTAAATGATTCGCTGTCGGTTTCATATACCACAGAGCATCTAAAGGACATAGATAGGTTAGTATTCAATCGGTGGAGCCACTTTACAAAACTTGGATTTAGCAGAATAAGCCTGGGTTCCACTTGCCCCGAATTTCCACTTACCCCGGTGTACCTTAACTTACTTACTACATTTACTTTTGAAATGATATCGAACCACACGACGGTAGACAATAAAAACTCAAAAGAGTTTACTTTAGATTTTAAAGAGCTAGCTTGATGTATCATTTTCTAAATATGATAACGCATTCATGATTTCTTCCAGATTAAACAGTAGCGGTTTTATTGCATTAACGCGACTTTTCCACCGAGTTTCGCTGACTGATTTCACGACTAAATTTTTGACATATGTTTTTAAAATGCCCCATCTATATGTAGAACTGGAAAAGAACACATATATTTCTTGAATTAATCCAAAGTAACTAATTGTTTGATTAGTTATTTTAGCTGCATCATTTATAACCAAATTAAGGGTATGTGCAGCACAGGGTACAAAAAAAGCTCGTGGATTAACGTCTAAAATTTTTTTTGCAGTCCAACATGTTTTCCTTTCATGTTAGCCCCGTTGTCGTATCCCTGTCCTCTTAAATTATTAATATCCAAGCCCATTTTCTTTAATTCTGTAGTCAAAACATTAAAAAGGCCCTGTCCGGTTGTATCGTTAATTTCGAAAAATCCTAAGAAATGTTCTTCGTTTGCAATTTTTTCACCTGTCATATTAACATATCTTAAAATAATTGTTATTTGCTCTTTATGACTTACGTCTGGAGTACTATCGACTATGATTGAAAAATATTTTGATGTTATGGTATCATTAATAATAACTTTTTCAATCAGATTTGACATTAATAAAATTATTTCATTTTGAAATATATCGCCTAAATAATGCGGTATTCGGGTTTTTTTGTCTTTCGACATTTGAATCCTTCTTAAATGTTCGCACATTATCGAATCGAATTTCGCAATTTTCATTGTCATGTTCATAAAGAATATTTGAGTTACCTCGAAATGGTAAGCAGCAAGTTGCTAGATATTGAATAATAGCAATTAACCTTTCAATTACTGAATACCAATGCTTTTGTTCCATTTCAAATAATGTTTGTTGTGTCTTATCAATTGCAGTTTTATTTTGTAAAGATAGCTTTAGTTCTTTCCATTTCTTAAAACTATTCAAATGTGTTATCGATTTTTCGTGTTTTATTAAAGCGTCTGATATATGTCTCCAGTCAGAAAATCCAGATGAATCCGTTAATTTACCTTTTACGGTATTACCACTAAAAATTTTGCAGCAAAAACAAAAAACACTATCTAATTTATGAGAATATATCAACCAATCACGAATATTTTGCTCCCCGTTTGGTAAGCACCGCCTAAAATACGTTAAAGAAAAGTATCTGCCATCTGCAGTCTTAGGAAAAATCCATTTTTTCTTTAGCTCAGATTCAATATTGAACTCATAATTTGTAGTTAAATAATCTATTTGTTTTTGTATTAGTATTGGAGGCCAATTAGCCCGATCATATAACATTTCATTATTTATAGAAGTTTCTGCAGAAACGGTACCTGGAACTACTGTAAAACTGGAAGACTCGTTGCTGGAGTTTAAATTATCATCACTTCCCGAGTTAGAACCTTCTATTTCTTCTTCTACAGTACGTGTTTTATCACTTTTCGGCATACTTTCAGTAGATGTAGAGCTTGCAATTGGAGCTGGTGCAGAGGGTCCAGGGTTATTCTTCTCACCAGTGACGCACTGGCTCATTTGAGCGGCCCGGGAAATTTACGGACCAACCGGCCTTTTATTACAAAAATAAAAAGCACGAAGTATAATAAGATTTGCACTTTTATTAAACAACAAACAATATTGTCTGCCAGCAATATACCTACAGGGCGAGGAAAAAGTAACGCAATATCACTATAACTCTTTTATTGTCGACTTTTAGAAAAAATATTTTTAACAAAAGTTGTTAGATGGTAAAGTAGGTACTCGATATATCTGTGGCCTTTAATTTGTCTTATGTCATCACGTCTAAGTACAGGTGCTTGCAACTTTACTTTTTTAAATGGCAACTTATGATTTTTTTTACATTTCTGGTTTCTAGGTTGCATTAGTAAAATTTTGGGAAAAGTTTAAGTAAGATTTCAATATGTATGTACATATTATACAATACGTATCCATATTTAATTATCTATTTAATATAATAACATATTTTGTAACAATTTACTTTTTCCCGCTATTGAATCTATTATTTGAGCTTTTTTAATTTTAAAAAGGATGTCTTTTTCTACGGCCATTAGCAAACATTTTTCCAAATTATCTTGAGAAAGTCTATTTCTCAAACGATTGAATACAATTTTCAAATTTGAATTAGTTCGTTCGCAAGAAACTTCAGAACAAGATAGAGTTAACAGATATTGATATGCTAAAAATAAGTTTTTACATGCCATACTGTGCACATTAAATTTTCTTAAGACGTAAAAGCAACATACGACGCAATTTTTACAATTATTGCAATCGGTCTTGTGGTTAAGATCCTCGTCATTTTCGTCGGTGCCAGAGTTAGATGCATTCATCTAATAAATTACCATCAAGTCGCTCTAAATGTGAAACTAAATGATGAAAACAAGTTTCTGGTAAATTTGCGTTTTCATAAAAATGATTCCGATCTAAACATGACATATTTGCGTTGATCTTTAAATCGCTGTTTTAAACTGTTTATAACATTATCATATATGACACAATACACAATGAAACACTCAGGACGAAAATAAAAATATCTCCGAAAAATCTCATTAAAAAACACTGTAGGCGAGACTATAGTTCACCGTGACTGTAACCAAAACTCAACAAACACAACATGAACACTTCAAACCATAAACAATTCAAATATCTGCATTTTTTGTTTCATAGTAAGGGATACGACATATTAACACATTGTCGGAAGTAAATATCAAAACTTGGCGGCCTCAGTGTTTCATTCAATCTCATATTTCGGGACGGTCGACTTCTTTATTACTATCGGAAGCCCAATTGTCACATTCGTCGATGTCGAGTGGGCCGAGTCGTTTGTTTCTATGTACTTATATTCTTTGGTACCAATTTACTGTGGCAATTATTGTTTTAATGACCGGCCAAGCGGCCTCAAGTTCTACCGGCCTCTCGGGAAAATCCCGTTTTCCCGGCGTCCCAATCCGTCCCTGCTTCTCACCTTTCAAAAACCTTTCCATGATTCCGACCATTTTCTGTTTTTCATTTTCCTGTGCATATTTTCTTTTTCGGAATTCGGAGCCAGACGGTTTTTTACTTTTTTCTGACATTTTCTTAAGAACTTTTAAAAAATATTCAAATTAAAAGATAATATAGCTATTCACATTCCTAATCCCACATAGACATACGTACCTATTGGTAATAATTGCGTTCGCTGAATTTAATGCGTAACGTTTTGCTAGGAAGTAAACAGTAAACTAATAAGTATTATAGAACAAAATTAACCGTAGCGGTAGCGGGCACGGGCAGCGCCAGATTACCCTATACAGGAGAAAATTGAACTACGCACTTGCGGCAGATTTGTAGAGGCGGCAAGATCTGAGACATTCGTTTAATAAAATGTCAGATCAGCTAAAAAATTTTCTTTGCTATTATTTCCAAACTCAGCGGAAGTGTTTATGACTTTATCACCAATCCAATAGTTATTTGTACAACTCGTATGAAAGCATCTTTTTTTCACTCGTTTGATTGAGTGCATCAATCAAACGAGTGAAAAAAAGATGCTTTCATACGAGTTGTACACAATATTTTTTTGCATTTTTACATTTTAAATCCCTCAAAACAGGATAAAAAGGATTTGAGAATTGACAGTTGTCAAACTGACAATTTACAATATTTTATTTAAAGGATACTTACTTAATGCAAAATGTAAAATTAAAAAGTGTTGCTTTCTTTATGATTTTTTGATAAAAAAAGTCCACTTTTTATGTCAGAATGCAAAAAAAAATATTGACGTCACATTCTACTTGTAACGTAAATAAACTAAACTTATAAACAAGGCGGCAAATTGTCTTCAAAGCCTATAGTTGTTTATAGTATTTTTTTAATCAGATGAGGCGCCCCAAAGCAAGCCGCAGTATAACCCTTGTTTAGTGTAACTAACTACTTAAAGGCTCATTTACACGAGGCTAGTAACTCGTACGAGCCACTAAAACCGAGTACTGTAAGCGAGTAATTCGCAAGATAGTAGTGTCTACACAGTTTTAGACTTGCGAATTTAAAGAATATAATAAACACAATAATTTTACTATTTTGGCGCCCCTGTGAATACGGCGCCTTCGTGCGGGGCACGAAATAGCCACCCGCTAGACGCGGCCCTGGACGTCGATCCTTTCTGATGATTTGATTGATTTTTTCAACGTTTTCGGCGGTTTTTGATGAGCTGGGGCGCCCTTCGCGTTCATCGTCTTCGACTTCTTCCCGACCCCCGGAAAATCTCTTATGTGACATAAAAACCATTGCACGTGATATACAAGTATCCTTGTAAACTTATTTTAACAGTTGAAGACATTCTGTTGGAGTTTTCTTGAGTTACACTAGAAACTTCAAGTTGATGCGCTGTTCGATTTTTTCGTTCGCCATGAATGCGGCGCAGGCACTACACACAGTCCGCTTCTAATGACTTGTGCTCTAAAATATGCCAATACTAAAATATCTTCAACATTTGCGGCACGTCTATTTCTTGCCCTTCGTACCTGATCATTAAAATAGCCATTTCTTCGTAAATTACTTTCGAGCCTTGTAAATGCACGAGGATGTGGATGTCTCCTTTCTAGATACATAGCTTGATACATCACACAAGCTTCTCTATTATTATCATTACACACTTAGCATATCCATTTTTTCATCATTATAGTAATTATCACCCATTTCGTGCTACTTAAGATGAAAATAGCAATACGTAGGAATTTACTCAGTTAGTTTGACACTAAAGTTATAGCAATAATTTATTGTTTTCACCGCGATGTGTTCATTTCGCCTAAGCGTGCATTTGTTACTTAATTATCGATTTATGTTTTTAATTGATAGGTAACTATAATAATAATAATAATAATAATTTTATTTCCATTTAGATTTGCTTAACAAATGTTGGAAATTGTCACAGGAAAATAATAAATGTAATTACAACAATAACTAGTAGCTACATACTGGTACCAATCAAAACCTTTCATTATAGAAATCAGCTAAACTGTAGTAACATTTATCGATTAAAAATGACTTTAGTTCTATTTTAAATCGTTTGAAGCTCTGGATATTCTTAAATTTTAATGGCAACTGATTGTAAATTTTAGCTGAAGTAATCATAGGCCCTTTTGCGACTTTTGTTAGTCTATGAGCTGGAATATATAATTTATTTGAGGACCGGGTAACGTAATTGTTAATTTGACCACAGGTTGCGAACAGATTCCAACGTTTTCGCAAATAACATGCTGAATTTAAAATAAGTAATGAGTAAACCGTCAGAATACCATGATGTTTAAAATAATAAACACAGGAACTACTAGGGCGAAGACGAAACATTGTCCTAATAATTTTCTTTTGCGCAACAAAGACACGATGAATGTCTGAGCAATTTCCCCAACAGAGCAAACCATAACATAGTATGGAATTAATACATGCATAGTAAAAGGTTTTAAGAGAGTGTAGGATGAAGTACACAATTCCTTCGATACTTTTGCTGGTCTGGTTGGTGCAATGGAGATTGCCTCAATTAAAACCACTCACTGTATAATTTTCTATATTGAACATATCTGGATTACACACTCGAAGGACCAGGAGGCCCCAATAACACAAAATTGGAGCAACTTAATGTTAATTCGTTGTGGCGAATTAAATTATGCACGAAAACTCACTAAAGAAAACTTGTAAAAAGTAACGTCAAAAATATGTTGTGGGTAAACAGTTGTTTGTTATTATTTTATTTTCGGTAGTAACGGAAGTGTTCGTTTTGTTTTCAAAAACCTACTAACTAAACTGTTTAGAGGAAAGCAAAACGCGGCGAATTCAAAAAGCGTATGAATTCTAACAGAGAGTCTACACCAACGCTAGTTCGTAACTGAAGTAAGGCAAAGTTTTTAGAAGCAAGTTTTTTACAGATTTCACTTATATGACCTTCCCAGGATAATAAAGTAAGCTGTATTGACCCGAATCTTTAGAGTTGTCAAAAAGAAGTAACTCGGTTTTCTGTTCATTTAGAGCAAGGCCATTTTGGAGACAAAACTGGGACATATCGTAGAAGCATAAAGATGCCTTTTTACTGAGCACACTTACAGTTGGTTCGTTCACAACAGTGGACGTGTCATCAGCAAATAACGTAGTAAAATAATTTATATGTTTCACTACATCGTTGATGAAAATTAAGAAAAGGATAGGGCCAAGTATACTGCCCTGAGATACGCCACTTTTTACCATAAGCGAATCGGAAAGATATGTACGACCATCTTTACCCAGTTTTACGACTTGAGTTCTACCGTCCAGATATGATTTTAACCACATTTTAGAAAGCCCGCGAATTCCATATATTTCTAATTTCATCAGTAATAAATTATGGTTTATGGTATCGAAAGCACGGCTGAGATCAAAGAAGATACCAACAGATTTCAATTCATTGTCGAGGTTACTTAAGACTTTATTGTAAAAAGAAAGGAGAGCGTCTTCAGTATTTCTGTTTTCACAGAAACCATACTGCCTGTCTGTTAAAATATCATACTTTCTGAGAAATGACAATAATCTAGACCTAAAGGCCTTTTCGTATATTTTTGAGAAACCTGACAAAAGAGCAATAGGTCGATAATTTTCCATTCTCGAATAATCACCCTTCTTATAAACTGGTACTACGGCTGCAGATTTCAAGTTCTTGGGAAATACTCCACTAGAAAATGATATATTTAAAAGAAATACCAAAGGTTTTACAATGTGTTGTGATACTTCTTTTAAAAGAGAGCAAGGAATTTCATCAAGTCCCGATGATGTTTTGTTGGAAATGGAAATTATAAGGTTGGTCATCTCTATTTCATCAACTGGATATGAAAATAGCGAATTTGGATTAACGTTTATTAGATTAGTAGCCGAATTTATACTAGGACTACTCTTAGAAGTTAATTCAGAGACAGACGTTATAAAGAATTTGTTAAATTCGTTAGAAATTTCTGAAGGACATGAAATTTCTTTATTGTGTAGGTTTAGCATAGCACCTGGACAGTTTACATTTTTCACTTTAGTATTTACAACCTGATTGATAGTACGCCAAATTTCTTTAGATTTACACTCTGAATTTTTGATTCTGCAGTCTTAGAAACTTTTTTTCCTCGTGTTAACCTTTTTTTCGTGCACTTTTTAAAGCTGTTTGTAACGTTCAGTTAAGAACTGATTGGAAGAAACCTTACAAAGTTTATGGAGATGACGTAAAAACCTACCTTCGTCAATCAAATCAGTAGTAATCCATTGATTTTTATCGCACTTTTGCTGAAGAGTAGTAATGGGAAATGCCATATTAAATAGTTCTAAAAATGTTTTATAAAACGCGGAAAATTGAGAGTCGACGTTTGTTTCCTCATAAACTTCAACCCAATCCTCTTTAGACAAGAGATATGTGATATATCGTTGTAAAGAGAATTTTTTACGGTTTTAGAATACGAAATAAAATTGGGTACGTTCCATTTAAAATTTTGAATGTATTTGCTACATCTAACACATTTGATGCTCAATTGCTTTTTTGGCTATGGCAGATAATAGAAAATTAACTGTAGAACAACTTTTCGTCTAGAACATTTTGTCATATCTCTAACAATAACCTAGATGCTGTGACAGCTAAAATCAAACAGACTGTATACATATACATGGAGAGGGAAAGCCGTATTCAAGTCCACAGTCGCAGTTGTGCAACAACAATGGATAGAGTCGTACCCAAGTGCGATATGTGCATGTGCCGGGACAAATTTTTGGGCGGGAATTTGAAATATTACTTTCAAGGATGTACATACTCGAGAACAGCCAGGCAAAAATTGTGGAGACTAAATTTAATCCAGAGAAAGGTGTGACAATAGCAATCATTTTTAGTTCAATGTAGACTTTATTTAAATGATATTTACACAATTACTTAGCTATTGACTTAATACAAGTACCGGGCGATCCAGAAAAAAAAGGAATTAGAGCAGGCCCTGATTAAGCTGTTAAGGTTGATAACATTGCTTCCCATTTTTTTAAATTTCATTTTAATGGTAATCTGATTTGTTACTTGAAAAATAAATTTGACATTTTATAACCTAAAATAAAAGCATTAGTGGACGTAATTACATTTATGGTTATCAAATAAAGTAAAATTATTTATTTATTTATTTAGACTGCTTACAAACAGGCAATTACTTACTGTTATTTAAAACACAGACAATAATATTGTTGCATGATTTTGACAGTTAACGTAACCCCTTCAGGGGTCAATAGTATCTCTGTTTACGCTCACAGTACTTACTTAAATACCATGAGATCGAAAAAAAGATGATTCTGAGCAGGCCTTGACTAGTACAACACGATTGGCAAGACTGATTTCAAAATGTGGCAGTAGGTTAGAGGTTAATAAATGTCAAACAAATTAAAACATAAAACAGTATTTATTTAGGGAGCAAACTGAAAACTAAGATGAATACATGTTAGAGTAGGTGTTCAAAATGTGATCCTTCACTAGTATTACAACGATAAACTTAAATAATTCTGGAAACAAGATTGCAAAACTGACTTACATTTGAAATGTCACTGTCACATTATAATTCATAGGCATTCTAGAACCAGTGTAACCAATCGTGTTGTACTAGTCAAGGCCTGCTCAGAATCATCTTTTTTTCGATCTCATGGTATAATACTATAAAATAAATTTATATTTATTTATTTATATTTATATTTACACAAACAGGTATTCACCTAATTACATGGTAAATAATTATAACGAAAAGACAGATGAAATGAAAATAACAAAAATAGTACGGAATTCAAATATCTGAGAGACATACCCAAACCACTGAACTTAATAACATTTTACATTGAAACATTTTAATCGAACGAGAAATGATGTAGTAATATTTTTGTAAAGTTTTTTATACGATTGTGATAAATCCAACTCAGTAATAATAAATGACTCGTTAAATAATTTCAGCATAATCATGAAAGGAGCGTTATAGGTGTAAGTGACAAAAGGTACATGAAATAATGTAGATCGAGTACATCGCGGCAAAACTTTTAGCATCATTAATGAAAGCAAAAACCTTTGATTTATTCTATAATTCCATATTTTATAACCAAATTGCAAAAGGCTAAGTTTTCTACGATTTACAAGGCTCTGAATTTGAAATTCTTGTCGTAAAGATGAAGTGTGAAGGGTATTGTAGTCAGGATATACATGAAACTTTTTGAAATACAGATACTTTAGGAATCTATTTTGCACTTTCTCAATATGAGCACATAAATATGCTTGATGAGGATACCATATTATGGAGGTATTCCAGCTTTCGTCGAACTAAAGTAAAATACAATATTTTTATAGTGGAAATATTTAGAAAATATTTGATTTGTCTAATAACCATAATGCTAATATGATTGTTGAAGTTAAGGTTATTGTCATACGGAATACCCAGGTCCTTTACAATATTTGATCGTTCCAAAGGTATGTGATTAAGTTTATAAGTATATAATATAGGAAGCTTAGTACGACAAAAAGATACACAGAAACATTTTGAGATGTTTATTGGGAGTTTATTAGTACGACTCCACTCAGATACAGCATTAATATCTTGTAGATTTAAACAATCCTGAACGGAATTAATAACGGAATATATTTTTTAATCATCAGCAAAGAATAAGGAACGGAAATGTGACGGTAATTCCGGCAAATCGTTGATAAAGATCAAAAACAGTAAAGGACCCAAATTAGATCCTTGCGGAACACCCGAATTTGCTGTGAATTTTCCACTAGTATTACCGTTAAATTTAATCGTAAATGTATACCTAATTCCTGGTTTTTGAATAAAATTAGTTTGGTATACTTATTTCTAATGAACTCGGTTCTATTTGTATTTGTCTGACACCGACCCTCTGAAAAATTCTTTTTTTTTTTATCAAGAACCTACTTTGGCCAAGTATGGTTTCACTTGCCCTGCCTAATTTTACAACGTCGTCGGAAGGGTATGTCAAACCGCCTCTGTTTTTTAATTTTATAAGTTTTGAAGTTGTGTTAGTTTTCACCAGTAGATCTACACAAATACCACAAGAAATGGATTTCTTTATTGTCTTTACAACAAATCCACATATGTAGATTACCACATCGTCAACAATAAGTGTTAGCGTCCAAAGTGTTTGAACATAGTAATGGTGGGACCACTCTTCTAAACTAGCTTCAACCCTTTCATCGCCTTCGGGTCTATCTACGATATTTGTACGCCATTCATTAAACAGTTTCCCTTTTCAGAAGCACCAATTTCGTGTCTTACCAGCAATCTTTTGTAAGCCGCTTCAAACTGTTTGGCGTTTGGGTTATTATTGTAACCACCTCTACTTCTCAGTGCGCTGAAAAAAATTCTCAGGTGGTCTTGGCTTAATTTATATGTTAATAAATATTTCAACCCTTTTTCCTCTAAATCCGTATAAAGGCCAAAAATATTATTTAAACAAATAATGAAGCTTAAAAAGCCTGTTTTTCGTTTTGTATCTAAAATACTGCAACCCTCAGCATCTTTTATTGTCTTTATATAATCGCATAACTCACTTGCAAGTTGTTTCAGTGATACAAAATTATCCCGCCTCAATGCAGACTTGGACGTGGTATTTTTCCCAAATTGATTACGGACATTCAAAATATCAAATGCACAATTAAATTGGGCGCAAAATTCAGCTGTTGCCAGTGGCTCAATGAACTTTGGTGACTTCAATTCATCAATGAATTGTAAAGTGTGTGGCTTAAAGTTTGAGCGGCCAATTTGACGTTCATTTTACAATTTTGGAATAATATATGTCGCTTATAAAGCTTTGTTGCTGGTTGAAATCCTTTATTGTACGTTCTGCAACTGCACTATGTTTTCCCATAAAATAGGTTTCTTGTTGTGTTTGAGAATTTTTTTTATCACCTAAGACATTTCTGACTAGTTTTAACATGTGAGATGGGTCGAAAAAAATATATACTTTCTCTTGCGTAACTGGGTGTGGCAAAGACGGTTGGAAGGCCGGCCCAGGTATGAAAATGGCTCCCAAGCACTTGCACATGCTTAAATTTAGCGCAACTTTATCGAATATCAATGATCGGACTTCAATTCCTGTGGTATGCAGAAGTTCTAGACATCTTGTCAATAAGTTGGCTCTTTCCTAGCCATCAAGGCTGCATAGTAAAAAATACCCGATAGGAACTTTCCAGTGTGCATTCAAGGAAACAATCATGAAAACCAATGCATTTTTGGCTTGTGGAGGTTCATCACCATCACCTTTGTTTTGGTTGACTCCCAGCTCAACAAATCCATAATATTTATTGCCATCCTACGTAACTTGCTGACGGATCACAACTTCGTCTACCGTCAGATTACAAATGATCGTGTCCTGGCTGACCTTCACCTTGCATTTTAAAGCTTGCAACACTTCATCGGTGAAGCCAGGTTGTCCATTCAGAACAGAATACCATTTTCGAAGTGTAGAGGGGTCAGGCAGCAAATTTATGAACGATCTTCTGACGTAGTCATAGGCTTTGGCGAATAAAAACTTAATGTTAAAGCGAAGGTTCTTAACTCAACAGAATACTGGCGTCTCAAATTTTTTGTCTAAGATATATTATTTCTTTTATAGTTGACGCCATTTCAAGCTGAAAATTCCAAAAATTAATATTCTACTTAATTCTATTCTATCGCTTTCATCACTTGTTGTATAAATAACTATTCCATACTCACTACGCTAAAGGTTTTTGGATGCTTAGAATAAATACCATCAAAGATTCAGCTGCATGTTCAGAAATATGGTTCTGATCCTTTAAATGTGTCACCAAATCTTTTAATGTGCGGATGCGCTTCTTATAAAGTTTTTATTCTTCTGCGGTGCGATTTAATTTTATGTTTAACCAAGTTTAAACACCTTTTAGCTCGTCTTGGGGTCGATAGGTGTGGTGTCCTGATATCACCAACAAAACGCGGTTCTTTCCAAACTCTCTCAGGAGTTTTACATTCAATATCTCCAACAAGACCTGTAAAAATATTACGTGTGTTAGTAACAAAAATAAAACGTGATTGAGAAATAAATTATAATTTATCTTTTCAGGTAATATTTCATCAGAGTTGACATTACTTGCAACATCTCTAGAATACGAAGCTTCTTCGAAATCTTCTTACACTAGCATCGTTTAATTCCTTTTGTAGTTGGCAGAACATTGCTTGCAGAGCCTTGTCTAGACCACAAAACATCTTTGTCTTGTACTTCCGAGTGAATTACTTTTGAAGTTGAAGGCATGTTAATATCATTTCTCAGCAGATTTTCTTGTTTCCTTTGAAGTGTTTCATTTATATCTACAACAAAGTACACAAATAATTTTACAATCAATTTAAGACTAACCACCAGTAGTAGCATTATATGAAACATCCATACACGTGCTGCTTCCAGCTTTTTGCGTATGATGATATTTTATCTCGCTTTTTTTTCTCGTTTTCGCTACAAAACACGCAGTAACGACCCATTTCGTTCAAAGTAGGTTTTCAAATCACGTGGACACAACAACAAGTAACGTTAAACCTTTGGGTTAAACACGATTAAAAACAGAATGTTAGATGCAATGACGCAAACTTTGAGTCCCAGCTAGCGCTACCGCATGCGCACAATTTATCTCAGTGGGAGTGCAGGTATACAGTCTTTCTCTCTTTGATTGACACACTCGAACCGGGTTTATTCCCTCTCCTTATCATTTATACCGGGTGCCCGAATTTCGTAGGGACGACATGGGTAACTTTTGTATTTGAAGAGATAGAGAGATGGTTAAATTAGCAAAAAGGTGCAGGTTCGAGAGCTCATTAAGAATCCATTTTCAAATTTTACTTGTCATGGCCCACTTGCTTAAAATTAAAAAAAAAACAAAATCTCCTAATTTCTTTTATTTGCCGTAACTTTTTTGTTACTTAAGATATTGAGATGCGGATTGAACTAATTTGCATGGTAATTTAAATACTTGTTATTGGCACTTACTAAAACCAATTTCATTTTTGGCTACAAAAACAGTAATCAACAATATTAAATTACTCAAATAATCCACTATTGTTTGCAATGCAAAGTTGGCACCGTTTCTGAACATTATTAATTATTTTACGGATAGGATTTGCCATTAATACTGTGAAATGCCTTAAGTACTACTTCCAGCAATTCTTCAACGTTGTTGTATGTAGGACCATAAACTTTATTTTTAACAGTACCCCATCAAAAGGTACCACAAGGAGCCAAATCAGGTGATCTTGCAGGCCAACGTACCGTTCCATTAGTTGCAATTACCCTCTCATTAAATCGCTCATTTAAATAGTCCATAACGGCACGGGTATTATGCGAAGGACGCCCATCCTGTTGAAACCACATCTGTCTAGTAGTTTCTAATGGCAACTCTTCTATTAAATCTTCGATCTCCTCTTGTGAAAAAGAGAGATAAATAAGTTTGTCCCGTTAAACTACCATTAAAAATAATGGGGCCTGTTAATCTATTAGGAGTATTTATTATGCCACGCCAAACATTGAAACCAAATCTAACTTTGTTTCGAACTGGAGTCAGCTGTAAGCTAGTTTGGGTGTAGTAATGCTTATTATGTCTATTAAACTTTCCACAATTGGTAAACATAGTTTCATCTGTCCACAAAATGATATTCTTGAAATTGGGATTTGCGTTCACTTGGCGTAAATACCAGCCAGTCTTCTTTCTGCATCTCCAGGTGTTAATCTTTAAGATGGTTTAAATTTATAACACTTGTACTTGCGTTTCTTCAAAATCGCTGAAACTCACTCACTTGAAGGGCAAAATTTGCACTAATATTCTCCACATTTTCATTGAGTATTTTCAAATTGGAATTTATTTCCTTCATAGTCCAGTCAACGAACGCTCAATAGGTGTAGAATGCATGGAGGGTGTCACAATTTTTGACTTCAGGGCTTTGTTTGGAGTCGTTAGGAGGTAAACATACTAAAAGTCCCCGGACATGGGTGTGAGCGAGGTGCAGAGGGGGGGACCGAGAAGATCCCTTTTTTTGGTTTTTTGCTTATATCTTGAAGACGGTGCATTTTAGCGAAAATATTTTTATGTAACATACCACAAAATTTGGCGTCTATACCCAGAAAAATGTGCTCTTTTAAATGGTATTATCAAAAGAGGGTGTTGCTATTTAAAAAAACTGATGATGACGTCATAACTCGAATAGGGATGACGTAATAAAAAATATACGTATACTAAAAAATGCGCATCTAAAAAAGAAAATCGACGTGTCCGAGCATCATTTTCTTACTTGCCCAATAAAGATTTGATCGAATTTATTCCAACCTTTACGTGCTCACTGTATAGTGCATCTATTCGAAGGGGACAGAAAATACAACTAAAAATAATTATCTACAGTATTTACAACTTTTTACGTTTAGAAGGGGGTGGAGTAGGAAGGGCGGACTCGTCGTTCGAATCTTCGTGGTACTGCATCGATGTCATCCTTGTCCTCGTCGAAAACCACATCTGGCCTGTTTTCACAAGACTGCCCACAACAGAACTTGCAAAGGGTGGAGCATTTGAGGCCAGCTTACTTGCAGCCACAAGCTCCCATGCACCCAATCACACATTTGCATGATACGGTTTTCAGCAATTTCGGAGGAGCAGCTTCCCTTGTAGTCTTGATGGGTTGCAGTTCTCGGCTCCCTCTCGTCCAGCCCCAATCTAGAGGATTTTTTTCTACTCCCATCCACGCCATAACCTGGTGGTATGTCCGGAGGGAATGAAACTGCCCAGCATCTGTTGTAGGTGGTAGCTTGGCCAAATTGAGTTTGGTACTGCTGCCGATGAATTTGGCATAGCGGAGAGAGCTGAGGGATTGGCCATTGTCCCCACCATACAAAGCCACTAAAATGCGTTCTCCTACCTCCGAAATTTCTGAAGCAGTGGCATTGGGATCCCTAAACTTCTCTGCAACCTCAAGTAGAAGTGGGTTTTTTTGGAAAAGGTGGCAAAATTTATTTTTTCCGAAACCAAAGATGTTTGAGGTGGTGTCACATCCACTTATGGCATGAAGGAGCAGGACGTTCTCCAGCGAATTGTACTTGAATGATGAGGATGAGTACAGAACGTCAGGTGAATTAACTCTCCCAGGTTTTCGGAGGAAGACGTTCTTGACCGTAGGTGTAGTTCCGGTCAGCACAACGAGCAAGTCGATGTCTTCACCAACAATCACCACTGCATCATACTGTGCAGCCATGGATTTTGCAGTGGTGACTATTAATACATCAGCATCTTCTTCGGCTTGTTTGGTGTCGATGTTTGAAGCCTCAAGTTCAGTCAAGAGAAGTGCTATGAATCGGTTTTTGTTGCGCTCATTCGATAGGAACTTCTCTTGAGGCGTTACGTTGACAGTTGTGTTGTCAAACATCACGTCAGCTGAGGTGTTCGTCTTACACCTCCTTGCCCGTTCAGCGCTCTTAGTGTTTTGTAGTGCCGGTTCCTCAGGGTAACCATCAAAAACCACTATCACAGCAGTGCCAAAATGTTGACGAATGTACTTGACATAATCTGCACAAATACCCCCAAAGGTCATATTTCGATTCCAAACAACTTTGTGGAGAAGATATCCACCATCAACTACAACCATGTGATGTTTAGGGAGTTGTAAGTTAATTGGACTTGGTGAGAATGCCGCATATAAAGCTGATTTGGTGCCCTTACGCATACCGTCCTCATTGAACAAGGACATAGGAAATGGTGCAAGTTCGTAGGACAGGTACTCTTGCAGATCTTCTTGAGATTGCTTTGCTATACACATTCTTTGGAACAGTATGAGTGGGTCAAGAGCAACCTTCTTTTTCCCTACCTTCAAGGCGTTTTTGTCAAACGCTAGTGTAACCACTTTGTCTTTCTTTTTAAATGACACATTTCCAAAGGTTTCACCAATAATTCTTGTAACTCCTGCCATACCAACATCTTGAGCCTTGTGACAATTGACCTGGTCTGCTTTTGCACATCCTGGTTGTCACGACTGATCCTAGTGAGTCTCATTTCCACGTGCTGTTCAGATGACGTCGATGGCACGTTGGTGAAGTTCTCCGTCTCTTGAGCTATATTCTGGATGTAAGTCATTCCAAGAGTCCACTTTAACAGTGTGCTGTCTGTCATCCCGCGTCCGGGTAATCCTCCACCTATCTTCATATCCTTCATCAATAATTGTTCGATCGTCATATCCGTCCAAATGCCCGACCAAAACTTGTCTGTTCTACGAACAGTGAAATAACCTTCCATGGAAAATTTGTGAAACTCTGAAGGATCCATTCTGTCTTTCAAACACAACATTTCCTGCAGATACAAATGAGCACTTTTTGCGTAGAACCAATGGCCAGCAGCGTGGAAAAATGGGATCATCTTTTTGACAGTGTCCAGATGAAGTTGAAATTTACCCATTCTTTCCCCTTCTATGTACTGTTTCACAAGAGTAACCATTTTGAAGTACTGTACCCAAAGTTGTGCAGTAGGTCCCCTTTGTTGCAAGTCTTGTAGAGCTTTTGTGAATTTCTCCTTCACAGATCTGAATTCTTCGCATTCGTCAGCTATCAACACCGTTGATTGTTGTGCATCTGATAGGAATCTCTCTGATACTTCCTTTTCTTCATTGGTCAATTCAATTGTATCCAGTATGAATCGGGCCAAAGTCTGGTGGGTCAATAAGTGAGCCCTAACTGCTCGGGAATATGCGTGGCCGGACATCATTTTAATGATACTATTCTCAGCGTAGATAGTGGCAAAAAGCTCATTAATTCCACTGCCGGCCATAATAGTGCCAATGGCTCCCAAGTAGGACATTAGCAAGTGAAAGCCCCCAAGCCTCGCTATCACGTCTTGCAATTCTACTTGTGTGCCATTATGGAGAATGTCCTGGGCCTTCATGTATAGGGGATGGTCGAACGTTACGAAGCAAGTTTTTTGCTTGATGCTGTTACATTTCTGACGAGCAATGAGGAGTGCTGTGTAAACAGTGTCATGATGATTAGGTGGGGCATTGATGAATGGAAGGTAAACTATTTTCGAACGTTGGTATTCTTGGTTGGATGTGGCCTGTTCCATGAAACCATTCCATCCTGGCACGGGCACCTCACTTGCTTTCCATATAGCCACAGAATATCAGTACCGGACGGCAAAATAATGTCTATGGCAGCTGAGGACAGGCTATCAAGATCTTTAACTAAAACAATTTTCAAACCAGCGTTTGGGTTCCTAACAAATCTTTGAAGTTCTGTGGAATCAGCTTTTGACACCAATTCTGGTGCAGTCAAATTTCGTGAACGTTTTACGTTTCCCCCATGCCCACTGCATCATGTGGAGTCATACATATTATTGCACCCATGGCATGAAATGTCCCCAGACCGTTTAGTGTATTGATATTAAAGTCTGCGTTGTCGAACACCAACTGGCAGAAGCCATCAGTACGTTTGGGTTGTATCAGGGGTGGCTGTGGTTGCATGATAGTAGATACTTCAAGTAACTGTGCCTCGTGGTGAAAAACCAAGAGATGACATCATATCAATGAGAAGTTTAGAACCAAACTTCCTATACATGAACACACTTATTCCTAATAGAAGGGGTGACAGGAAGGACCTGGGCCGTGCAGCAGCAATGACGGCATGTGATAAGGCCACACATCTCTTTTTCCATTTATCCAAAGGGCCACTCTTATTCTTCAGTATTACAGTTTCAAAAAGTGAGAGTAAAGATTCTGGAATGACTGACTCTACATCATTCAAAAATTGATCAGAGGGTGGATATTCAGTGGTATTGTAGACTTGAGAGCGAATGTCCTCCAAAATTATGTCTGCAGCTGCTTTGACTACTCTCAGTCTCTCTGCTTGGGGATCGGAGTTTTTATTCTGATACCAATTTTCAGTGAGTATTTTATACCTTGTATTTCTTAAACAAACTATTAATTTATTGGCTGTTTCCACAATAAGGATATCTTCTCCATACTTTTCCAGCAAACGGTATTTAACTGTTCTTCGATCAATCTGTTAATCTCCCTCAATTGTATCCATCAACTCATCAAATGAAAATTGACATTCCTCACTGTTCTTATCAAGATATGAATAAATGTATTCCATTGCTTTATCTACTCTGGTATCCGGTCTGTATCCTCTTGTGAACCCAGAGGCTGGTGTTTAGTACACCTTTCTTTGACAAAAAAAGTGGTATTGTGCATCAGCCGCAACTAGATTTAAGTCATTAGGAACCCGTTCAATAATTTTCTGAGCCCATTCGTCTCCACGTTTCCTAGCTGCATCCAAAAACTTTTCCTTGGCCGATTGCATCTGCACCATATGAACTGAATTTCGTTTTGCAAGAGGAACTTTCTTCTGTTTTTCCAAAAACTCAGGTGTTATTATTTCCCCACAAAGGAAGCAATGACCCTTGAACTGAAATCCTTTATCACTTGACCTAAGCACTGGTGTTGAGGTAGGGGGCTCACTTTTATCTCCTCCACGACGTAGGTACGCATTTATCATTCCCTCATTGTTATATTTTTTTGAACAAGCATTGTGAACTTTTATTTTATTTCGCCTGGTCAAAAGTCGTGTATGATCAGTTCGTCCCCTTTTAATACTTGATTTATGTAAAGTTTCCACTCCTCTTTTTTTCGCAGTAATTGTATCACCTTCTTCCAAACTCTTTTCGCATATGAAGCACACTTGAGATGAAGAAGCCATTGTTCGTTTCTACTACAAACTACTTCACATTCACGTAATCACTTAATATAAACCAATGACACTAAGAATGAAACAAGCGTCTAGATGAGCAACTATTAGTAGGAACGGGTCACTAATTTCACACGAAATACCTGGGGCGCAACCAAAATGAAATTATGAATTAGATTTAGATTATGTTGTTTTATTTATTGATGGATAATGTGCATTTCCTGACTGATGTTCGTCGAATCCGTATCACGTTAATTTCGCATCATAAAAACAAGTAAAGTGTCAAAAACCGGAGGAACAACGTTGCTGCACTAAACTTGAAAAAAAAGTTTTTCGTTGTCGTTTTTTGTAAATTTAGCCCCACTCCGTTGCATTGGTCAGAAAAAAAATGATACATGGATTTTGTAGGTAATTAAATTCTCTACAAGATTGATTAGAACGGTTTTTACGCTGAAATGAAGCGTTACGGAGTTCTTGCAATGTAAAGTGGAAACAAACTCAAAATTTTGCTAAGTACGCAATTTTAGCCTTTTTTGGAAGCTTCATAGCTCCATTGATATTAATCGTACAAAAAACCCCAAATAACAGATTTGCAGCAAATTTTGTCCTCTACAAGTAGGTAAATAAAAATTTTTTTAAGATCGTTACTTTTCCCTTGTTGGGAGCGGTACAGCTCCGCCGCTATTGGTTTCACAAAAGACATAATATGCCAAATTAGCAAATTGAGCCTTAGAATATATAACGGGTGTTCATAAACAGTCGTCATCCCAGTAGGTTTTGACTTCAGAAACGTATGTCTATTAAAATTGAGCAAAAATGCAAACATCATTATTTACAACAGCAAGTTTTATTAACTGTCAAACAATGTGTCAAAAGTAAACCAAACTGAACTGAGATTACAATAACTGTTGGAAATGGTGACCATTTTCTTGAATACACAAATTAACTCTTCGCTTCATGCTTTCAAATACATTTATTAGCATATCTGGTGTTATTTGGTCGCACTGGTGTTGAATGCTGTTTTTCAAATCCCCCAATGTGTGTGTGTACTGGGTTTCTAAACACATTATTTTTAATGTACGGAAACACGAAATAATCCAAAGGCGTAAGGTCGCAAGAACGTGGTGGGTAAAGGTCTTTACTTATTAAACGGTCATCGAAAAATTCTCGTAAATAATTTAAAGTAACATGTGCAACGTGCGGACGCGCAGAATCCTGTTGAAAATATCCGGTTTGCAACTCGTCATCGTGGAGTTGATTTATAAACGGTTCCAGCATTATGTTCCGATAGTTTTCAGCATTTATAGTCTCTTCAAAAAATATTGGGCCTATTATTCTTCTACGACTTACTGCTAACCACAACCCTATTTTAACAGGATGCATCGTTGCTTCTCTAAAGTAATGAGGGTTTTCGGTTCCCCACATACGCATATTTTGTGCATTAATGTAACCATTCAAGTGCACCCAGGCCTCGTCTGAAAAAAATGTCTTATCGAGTACATCATTGTTGTTCAAATTTTCATTAAACCACTGGCAGTACTGAACTCTTTTCACATAATCTGGACCTAACAGCTCCTGGTACATTTGTAATTTGTATGGATGCGAGTGAATATCCTTTTTTAAAACATTGTACAAAGTTGTTGTACGAATGTCTAGTTCTTGGGAAAGCCTTCGAACTGAAGATGTAGGTCGCTCTTCGATCGCGTTTCTAACCATATTGACAACATGTTCCGTGCGAAGTCTAGGTCTTCCACCTCCCCGTTGTTTATCAGTTGAAGCAGTTTCCCGAAAATTTGCAAGTGATCTGCTCAACTGCTTCCTAAACTGATTGTGGTTAAACACTACATTTGGAAACCTCAATCTGAATTCATTTTTAGAAGCTTCGATCGAGTATTGCCATTCTCCATTTTCCAGTACTCCATTGCGAAAATAACTTTCGAGCATAAATGCTTTCTGTTGCGGCGTAAACATGATTTCAAAACTGAACAAACCTAAACGCGCTATGACAGTACTCAATGACGTTTCATAAAACTAGTTGACGTTTTCCAAGCTTCATTGTGTTGCACGAATTAATCAAAGATATAAAATTTTGTTTTTAAAGGCAACTGGGATGACGACTGTTTGTGAACACACGTTATAATACTCGGCAAATAACTCATTCTGAGCTGAAGAGCAGTAGAAAGAAGTCGCAGGCAAATAAAAGAAGGAAGTGCTGTTTTTTAAAAAGTTTTTTCTAGTAGTCCCACAAGACTTCACTGACGTTCGCCAACGCATAATTACATTCATTTTGCATCTATGTATACAGATTATTCTGTTTGCAATGAAAGGTAGTACTTTTATTATTAGAAATAATGAACCAAAGAGAGCTGTTGCACTAAGCATGAAAAAATCCCCTTTTTCGTTTTTTTTGTAAATTTATCCCCACTCTGTTGCATTGGCCGTAAAAAGAATTTGATACATGTAGGTAATTAAATTCTCTACAAGATTGATTATAAGGGCTTTTACGCTAGAATTAAGTGTTACGGAGTTATTGCGATGTAAAGTGGAAACTAACTCAAAATTTTGCCAAGTACGCAATTTTAGCCTTTTTTGGAAGCTTCATCGCTCCGTTGATATTAATCGTACAAAAAAACTTCACATGACAAATTGGCAGGAAATTTTGTCCTCTACAAGTGGGCAAATATCTTCTTTTGCGCTAAAATTCACCATAAAGAAGTTATAGGCAAGAAACTGAAAGAAGTGCCGATTTTCGGTGGTTTCCACACGATGGCGGAGGGAGCGGAGGAGGGGGAATTGTGGAAATTTGGATTTTTCACTAACCAACCATCCTATACAACATATCAAAAATTCAGAACTACCCGACCTTTTGTAGGGTAAAATTCTTCGTTTACTGGACTATTAATAATGGAGTCAAGAACGTTGAAGAAAAGTTAATAGGGAATATCAATGCTGTTTTAGACCGAGCAGGTCAACCATAAACCAAATTTTTACATAGAGAAAAGTGTACAAAAAGGTTCCATTGAAGTATTTGCTATTTATACTGATTTCAAGCAAGCATATGACAGAATAAAGAAGGAAGCAATAATAATTCTTTAATTGTTCTTACTCTGCGCAGGTCTTGGTTTTTCCGGTTTCTATTCCGCGCTCTAGCAACGCGGTTTTCCTGCGACCTGGTCGTCCGTCGCGACGAACTCTGCGTTACACTCTGCTGACTCTGCCGCCCGTGTGCTAGAATAATTTTGCCGCCCCCCACCCCCTATTGATTAACTAAAATTTCTCTGAAATATTTTTAACTTAAATAAAACACAGACACAGGAAATGTAAAAATATATACATTTTATTTAATAAAATCATAAATTAACATAATAATTATTGCTATAAAGTATGAACATATAATAACAAAATATAAACAAAAGTACATAAATATACTATAATAAATAATATAAAGTAAATACATAAACTAAATACATAGATATACTGTCTATCTGCGCTTGTCCTGCTTTTTTCTGTTCCTATTCCGCTGCCTGTTATCGCGGTTTTCTTGAGACCTGTTTCTCTGCCGCGACGATCTCTTCATTCCACTCTGCTGTAATGAAATTTAAAATTTGATGTTTTAGATATTATAGTCGGTGCCGTTTATATCCCCCCGAAATCCCCACTGGATGCATTTATTCACCTTAGCGAGTCGATTGAAAGTTGAAACTTCTACTCCTAAGATATTGATCTTACGGAAAAAATGCATAGAATCTTTTTGGTAGGAAATTTTGTCTACTTCATTTTCGTGTAGAATGGTCGTAACGCAAAAACTTTAGATTTTCGAGCTATTAGCGAGAAAGTGAAGAAAGGGACCTTCAAGCAGCTCTCCCACCTCCAGCTCACCTCCCACCCCCGGGGACTTTTAGTATGTTCGTCAGGACACCTCAACAAACAACTGTGCCAACTTTCAAAACTACGTGAATTTTTTCGGCTGATTTGGCTAATTTTACT
Organism: Melanotus villosus; assembly: GCA_963082815.1. Taxonomy (NCBI): domain Eukaryota; kingdom Metazoa; phylum Arthropoda; class Insecta; order Coleoptera; family Elateridae; genus Melanotus; species Melanotus villosus. The sequence continues at coordinate 14,583,823 of OY720422.1, forward strand.
GGGCTATACTCGACGCTTATCTTGGGTGTTTCTGTTTTTCCTGCGGTGGCGGTTTAGGGCGTTTTCCCTAGATCGGCTCCTCCAGCAATGTCCCACTAACAAGCAGGGCCGTTCCTAGGGTATCAGCCGCCCGTGTGCGAGAATAATTTTGCCGCCACCCACCCCCTATTGATTAACTGAAATTTCTCTGAAATATTTTTATCTTAAATAAAACACAGACAGAAAATATAAAAATATATACATTTTATTTAATAAAATCATAAATTAACATAATAATTATTGCTATACAGTATGAACATATAATAACAAAATATAAACAAAAATACATAAATATACTATAATAAATAATATAAAGTAAATACATAAACTAAATACATAGATATACTGTCTATCTGCGCTTGTCCTGCTTTTTTCTGTTCCTATTCCGCTGCCTGTTATCGCGGTTTTCTTGAGACCTGTTTCTCTGCCGCGACGATCTCTTCATTCCACTCTGCTGTAATGAAATTTAAAATTTGATGTTTTAGATATTATAGTCGGTGCCGTTTATATCCCCCCGAAATCCCCACTGGATGCATTTATTCACCTTAGCGAGTCGATTGAAAGTTGAAACTTCTACTCCTAAGATATTGATCTTACGGAAAAAATGCATAGAATCTTTTTGGTAGGAAATTTTGTCTACTTCATTTTCGTGTAGAATGGTCGTAACGCAAAAACTTTAGATTTTCGAGCTATTAGCGAGAAAGTGAAGAAAGGGACCTTCAAGCAGCTCTCCCACCTCCAGCTCACCTCCCACCCCCGGGGACTTTTAGTATGTTCGTCAGGACACCTCAACAAACAACTGTACCAACTTTCAAAACTACGTGAATTTTTTCGGCTGATTTGGCTAATTTTACTGGGCTATACTCGACGCTTATCTTGGGTGTTTCTGTTTTTCCTGCGGTGGCGGTTTAGGGCGTTTTCCCTAGATCGGCTCCTCCAGTAATGTCCCACTAACAAGCAGGGCCGTTCCTAGGGTATCAGCCGCCCGTGTGCGAGAATAATTTTGCCGCCACCCACCCCCTATTGATTAACTGAAATTTCTCTGAAATATTTTTATCTTAAATAAAACACAGACAGAAAATGTAAAAATATATTCATTTTATTTAATAAAATCATAAATTAACATAATAATTATTGCTATACAGTATGAACATATAATAACAAAATATAAACAAAAATACATAAATATACTATAATAAATAATATAAAGTAAATACATAAACTAAATACATAGATATACTGTCTATCTGCGCTTGTCCTGCTTTTTTCTGTTCCTATTCCGCTGCCTGTTATCGCGGTTTTCTTGAGACCTGTTTCTCTGCCGCGACGATCTCTTCATTCCACTCTGCTGTAATGAAATTTAAAATTTGATGTTTTAGATATTATAGTCGGTGCCGTTTATATCCCCCCGAAATCCCCACTGGATGCATTTATTCACATTAGCGAGTCGATTGAAAGTTGAAACTTCTACTCCTAAGATATTGATCTTACGGAAAAAATGCATAGAATCTTTTTGGTAGGAAATTTTGTCTACTTCATTTTCGTGTAGAATGGTCGTAACGCAAAAACTTTAGATTTTCGAGCTATTGGCGAGAATGTGAAGAAAGGGACCTTCAAGCAGCTCTCCCACCTCCAGCTCACCTCCCACCCCCGGGGACTTTTAGTATGTTCGTCAGGACACCTCAACAAACAACTGTACCAACTTTCAAAACTACGTGAATTTTTTCGGCTGATTTGGCTAATTTTACTGGGCTATACTCGACGCTTATCTTGGGTGTTTCTGTTTTTCCTGCGGTGGCGGTTTAGGGCGTTTTCCCTAGATCGGCTCCTCCAGCAATGTCCCACTAACAAGCAGGGCCGTTCCTAGGGTATCAGCCGCCCGTGTGCGAGAATAATTTTGCCGCCACCCACCCCCTATTGATTAACTGAAATTTCTCTGAAATATTTTTACCTTAAATAAAACACAGACAGAAAATGTAAAAATATATACATTTTATTTAATAAAATCATAAATTAACATAATAATTATTGCTATAAAGTATGAACATATAATAACAAAATATAAACAAAAGTACATAAATATACTATAATAAATAATATAAAGTAAATACATAAACTAAATACATAGATATACTGTCTATCTGCGCTTGTCCTGCTTTTTTCTGTTCCTATTCCGCTGCCTGTTATCGCGGTTTTCTTGAGACCTGTTTCTCTGCCGCGACGATCTCTTCATTCCACTCTGCTGTAATGAAATTTAAAATTTGATGTTTTAGATATTATAGTCGGTGCCGTTTATATCCCCCCGAAATCCCCACTGGATGCATTTATTCACCTTAGCGAGTCGATTGAAAGTTGAAACTTCTACTCCTAAGATATTGATCTTACGGAAAAAATGCATAGAATCTTTTTGGTAGGAAATTTTGTCTACTTCATTTTCGTGTAGAATGGTCGTAACGCAAAAACTTTAGATTTTCGAGCTATTAGCGAGAAAGTGAAGAAAGGGACCTTCAAGCAGCTCTCCCACCTCCAGCTCACCTCCCACCCCCGGGGACTTTTAGTATGTTCGTCAGGACACCTCAACAAACAACTGTGCCAACTTTCAAAACTACGTGAATTTTTTCGGCTGATTTGGCTAATTTTACTGGGCTATACTCGACGCTTATCTTGGGTGTTTCTGTTTTTCCTGCGGTGGCGGTTTAGGGCGTTTTCCCTAGATCGGCTCCTCCAGCAATGTCCCACTAACAAGCAGGGCCGTTCCTAGGGTATCAGCCGCCCGTGTGCGAGAATAATTTTGCCGCCACCCACCCCCTATTGATTAACTGAAATTTCTCTGAAATATTTTTATCTTAAATAAAACACAGACAGAAAATATAAAAATATATACATTTTATTTAATAAAATCATAAATTAACATAATAATTATTGCTATACAGTATGAACATATAATAACAAAATATAAACAAAAATACATAAATATACTATAATAAATAATATAAAGTAAATACATAAACTAAATACATAGATATACTGTCTATCTGCGCTTGTCCTGCTTTTTTCTGTTCCTATTCCGCTGCCTGTTATCGCGGTTTTCTTGAGACCTGTTTCTCTGCCGCGACGATCTCTTCATTCCACTCTGCTGTAATGAAATTTAAAATTTGATGTTTTAGATATTATAGTCGGTGCCGTTTATATCCCCCCGAAATCCCCACTGGATGCATTTATTCACATTAGCGAGTCGATTGAAAGTTGAAACTTCTACTCCTAAGATATTGATCTTACGGAAAAAATGCATAGAATCTTTTTGGTAGGACATTTTGTCTACTTCATTTTCGTGTAGAATGGTCGTAACGCAAAAACTTTAGATTTTCGAGCTATTAGCGAGAAAGTGAAGAAAGGGACCTTCAAGCAGCTCTCCCACCTCCAGCTCACCTCCCACCCCCGGGGACTTTTAGTATGTTCGTCAGGACACCTCAACAAACAACTGTACCAACTTTCAAAACTACGTGAATTTTTTCGGCTGATTTGGCTAATTTTACTGGGCTATACTCGACGCTTATCTTGGGTGTTTCTGTTTTTCCTGCGGTGGCGGTTTAGGGCGTTTTCCCTAGATCGGCTCCTCCAGCAATGTCCCACTAACAAGCAGGGCCGTTCCTAGGGTATCTGCCGCCCGTGTGCGAGAATAATTTTGCCGCCACCCACCCCCTATTGATTATCTGAAATTTCTCTGAAATATTTTTACCTTAAATAAAACACAGACACAGAAAATGTAAAAATATATACATTTTATTTAATAAAATCATAAATTAACATAATAATTATTGCTATACAGTATGAACATATAATAACAAAATATAAACAAAAATACATAAATATACTATAATAAATAATATAAAGTAAATACATAAACTAAATACATAGATATACTGTCTATCTGCGCTTGTCCTGCTTTTTTCTGTTCCTATTCCGCTGCCTGTTATCGCGGTTTTCTTGAGACCTGTTTCTCTGCCGCGACGATCTCTTCATTCCACTCTGCTGTAATGAAATTTAAAATTTGATGTTTTAGATATTATAGTCGGTGCCGTTTATATCCCCCCGAAATCCCCACTGGATGCATTTATTCACCTTAGCGAGTCGATTGAAAGTTGAAACTTCTACTCCTAAGATATTGATCTTACGGAAAAAATGCATAGAATCTTTTTGGTAGGAAATTTTGTCTACTTCATTTTCGTGTAGAATGGTCGTAACGCAAAAACTTTAGATTTTCGAGCTATTAGCGAGAAAGTGAAGAAAGGGACCTTCAAGCAGCTCTCCCACCTCCAGCTCACCTCCCACCCCCGGGGACTTTTAGTATGTTCGTCAGGACACCTCAACAAACAACTGTACCAACTTTCAAAACTACGTGAATTTTTTCGGCTGATTTGGCTAATTTTACTGGGCTATACTCGACGCTTATCTTGGGTGTTTCTGTTTTTCCTGCGGTGGCGGTTTAGGGCGTTTTCCCTAGATCGGCTCCTCCAGTAATGTCCCACTAACAAGCAGGGCCGTTCCTAGGGTATCAGCCGCCCGTGTGCGAGAATAATTTTGCCGCCACCCACCCCCTATTGATTAACTGAAATTTCTCTGAAATATTTTTATCTTAAATAAAACACAGACAGAAAATGTAAAAATATATTCATTTTATTTAATAAAATCATAAATTAACATAATAATTATTGCTATACAGTATGAACATATAATAACAAAATATAAACAAAAATACATAAATATACTATAATAAATAATATAAAGTAAATACATAAACTAAATACATAGATATACTGTCTATCTGCGCTTGTCCTGCTTTTTTCTGTTCCTATTCCGCTGCCTGTTATCGCGGTTTTCTTGAGACCTGTTTCTCTGCCGCGACGATCTCTTCATTCCACTCTGCTGTAATGAAATTTAAAATTTGATGTTTTAGATATTATAGTCGGTGCCGTTTATATCCCCCCGAAATCCCCACTGGATGCATTTATTCACATTAGCGAGTCGATTGAAAGTTGAAACTTCTACTCCTAAGATATTGATCTTACGGAAAAAATGCATAGAATCTTTTTGGTAGGAAATTTTGTCTACTTCATTTTCGTGTAGAATGGTCGTAACGCAAAAACTTTAGATTTTCGAGCTATTGGCGAGAATGTGAAGAAAGGGACCTTCAAGCAGCTCTCCCACCTCCAGCTCACCTCCCACCCCCGGGGACTTTTAGTATGTTCGTCAGGACACCTCAACAAACAACTGTACCAACTTTCAAAACTACGTGAATTTTTTCGGCTGATTTGGCTAATTTTACTGGGCTATACTCGACGCTTATCTTGGGTGTTTCTGTTTTTCCTGCGGTGGCGGTTTAGGGCGTTTTCCCTAGATCGGCTCCTCCAGCAATGTCCCACTAACAAGCAGGGCCGTTCCTAGGGTATCAGCCGCCCGTGTGCGAGAATAATTTTGCCGCCACCCACCCCCTATTGATTAACTGAAATTTCTCTGAAATATTTTTACCTTAAATAAAACACAGACAGAAAATGTAAAAATATATACATTTTATTTAATAAAATCATAAATTAACATAATAATTATTGCTATACAGTATGAACATATAATAACAAAATATAAACAAAAATACATAAATATACTATAATAAATAATATAAAGTAAATACATAAACTAAATACATAGATATACTGTCTATCTGCGCTTGTCCTGCTTTTTTCTGTTCCTATTCCGCTGCCTGTTATCGCGGTTTTCTTGAGACCTGTTTCTCTGCCGCGACGATCTCTTCATTCCACTCTGCTGTAATGAAATTTAAAATTTGATGTTTTAGATATTATAGTCGGTGCCGTTTATATCCCCCCGAAATCCCCACTGGATGCATTTATTCACCTTAGCGAGTCGATTGAAAGTTGAAACTTCTACTCCTAAGATATTGATCTTACGGAAAAAATGCATAGAATCTTTTTGATAGGAAATTTTGTCTACTTCATTTTCGTGTAGAATGGTAGTAACGCAAAAACTTTAGATTTTCGAGCTATTAGCGAAAAAGTGAAGAAAGGGACCTTCAAGCAGCTCTCCCACCTCCAGCTCACCTCCCACCCCCGGGGACTTTTAGTATGTTCGTCAGGACACCTCAACAAACAACTGTACCAACTTTCAAAACTACAGGAATTTTTTCGGCTGATTTGGCTAATTTTACTGGGCTATACTCGACGCTTATCTTGGGTGTTTCTGTTTTTCCTGCGGTGGCGGTTTAGGGCGTTTTCCCTAGATCGGCTCCTCCAGCAATGTCCCACTAACAAGCAGGGCCGTTCCTAGGGTATCTGCCGCCCGTGTGCGAGAATAATTTTGCCGCCCCCCACCCCCTATTGATTAACTGAAATTTCTCTGAAATATTTTTACCTTAAATAAAACAGACAGAAAATGTAAAAATATATACATTTTATTTAATAAAATCATAAATTAACATAATAATTATTGCTATACAGTATGAACATATAATAACAAAATATAAACAAAAATACATAAATATACTATAATAAATAATATAAAGTAAATACATAAACTAAATACATAGATATACTGTCTATCTGCGCTTGTCCTGCTTTTTTCTGTTCCTATTCCGCTGCCTGTTATCGCGGTTTTCTTGAGACCTGTTTCTCTGCCGCGACGATCTCTTCATTCCACTCTGCTGTAATGAAATTTAAAATTTGATGTTTTAGATATTATAGTCGGTGCCGTTTATATCCCCCCGAAATCCCCACTGGATGCATTTATTCACCTTAGCGAGTCGATTGAAAGTTGAAACTTCTACTCCTAAGATATTGATCTTACGGAAAAAATGCATAGAATCTTTTTGGTAGGAAATTTTGTCTACTTCATTTTCGTGTAGAATGGTCGTAACGCAAAAACTTTAGATTTTCGAGCTATTAGCGAAAAAGTGAAGAAAGGGACCTTCAAGCAGCTCTCCCACCTCCAGCTCACCTCCCACCCCCGGGGACTTTTAGTATGTTCGTCAGGACACCTCAACAAGCAACTGTACCAACTTTCAAAACTACGTGAATTTTTTCGGCTGATTTGGCTAATTTTACTGGGCTATACTCGACGCTTATCTTGGGTGTTTCTGTTTTTCCTGCGGTGGCGGTTTAGGGCGTTTTCCCTAGATCGGCTCCTCCAGCAATGTCCCACTAACAAGCAGGGCCGTTCCTAGGGTATCTGCCGCCCGTGTGCGAGAATAATTTTGCCGCCCCCCACCCCCTATTGATTAACTGAAATTTCTCTGAAATATTTTTACCTTAAATAAAACACAGACACAGAAAATGTAAAAATATATACATTTTATTTAATAAAATCATAAATTAACATAATAATTATTGCTATACAGTATGAACATATAATAACAAAATATAAACAAAAATACATAAATATACTATAATAAATAATATAAAGTAAATACATAAACTAAATACATAGATATACTGTCTATCTGCGCTTGTCCTGCTTTTTTCTGTTCCTATTCCGCTGCCTGTTATCGCGGTTTTCTTGAGACCTGTTTCTCTGCCGCGACGATCTCTTCATTCCACTCTGCTGTAATGAAATTTAAAATTTGATGTTTTAGATATTATAGTCGGTGCCGTTTATATCCCCCCGAAATCCCCACTGGATGCATTTATTCACATTAGCGAGTCGATTGAAAGTTGAAACTTCTACTCCTAAGATATTGATCTTACGGAAAAAATGCATAGAATCTTTTTGGTAGGAAATTTTGTCTACTTCATTTTCGTGTAGAATGGTCGTAACGCAAAAACTTTAGATTTTCGAGCTATTAGCGAGAAAGTGAAGAAAGGGACCTTCAAGCAGCTCTCCCACCTCCAGCTCACCTCCCACCCCCGGGGACTTTTAGTATGTTCGTCAGGACACCTCAACAAACAACTGTACCAACTTTCAAAACTACGTGAATTTTTTCGGCTGATTTGGCTAATTTTACTGGGCTATACTCGACGCTTATCTTGGGTGTTTCTGTTTTTCCTGCGGTGGCGGTTTAGGGCGTTTTCCCTAGATCGGCTCCTCCAGCAATGTCCCACTAACAAGCAGGGCCGTTCCTAGGGTATCAGCCGCCCGTGTGCGAGAATAATTTTGCCGCCACCCACCCCCTATTGATTAACTGAAATTTCTCTGAAATATTTTTACCTTAAATAAAACACAGACAGAAAATGTAAAAATATATACATTTTATTTAATAAAATCATAAATTAACATAATAATTATTGCTATACAGTATGAACATATAATAACAAAATATAAACAAAAATACATAAATATACTATAATAAATAATATAAAGTAAATACATAAACTAAATACATAGATATACTGTCTATCTGCGCTTGTCCTGCTTTTTTCTGTTCCTATTCCGCTGCCTGTTATCGCGGTTTTCTTGAGACCTGTTTCTCTGCCGCGACGATCTCTTCATTCCACTCTGCTGTAATGAAATTTAAAATTTGATGTTTTAGATATTATAGTCGGTGCCGTTTATATCCCCCCGAAATCCCCACTGGATGCATTTATTCACCTTAGCGAGTCGATTGAAAGTTGAAACTTCTACTCCTAAGATATTGATCTTACGGAAAAAATGCATAGAATCTTTTTGGTAGGAAATTTTGTCTACTTCATTTTCGTGTAGAATGGTCGTAACGCAAAAACTTTAGATTTTCGAGCTATTAGCGAAAAAGTGAAGAAAGGGACCTTCAAGCAGCTCTCCCACCTCCAGCTCACCTCCCACCCCCGGGGACTTTTAGTATGTTCGTCAGGACACCTCAACAAACAACTGTACCAACTTTCAAAACTACGTGAATTTTTTCGGCTGATTTGGCTAATTTTACTGGGCTATACTCGACGCTTATCTTGGGTGTTTCTGTTTTTCCTGCGGTGGCGGTTTAGGGCGTTTTCCCTAGATCGGCTCCTCCAGCAATGTCCCACTAACAAGCAGGGCCGTTCCTAGGGTATCTGCCGCCCGTGTGCGAGAATAATTTTGCCGCCCCCCACCCCCTATTGATTAACTGAAATTTCTCTGAAATATTTTTACCTTAAATAAAACACAGACACAGAAAATGTAAAAATATATACATTTTATTTAATAAAATCATAAATTAACATAATAATTAGTGCTATACAGTATGAACATATAATAACAAAATATAAACAAAAATACATAAATATACTATAATAAATAATATAAAGTAAATACATAAACTAAATACATAGATATACTGTCTATCTGCGCTTGTCCTGCTTTTTTCTGTTCCTATTCCGCTGCCTGTTATCGCGGTTTTCTTGAGACCTGTTTCTCTGCCGCGACGATCTCTTCATTCCACTCTGCTGTAATGAAATTTAAAATTTGATGTTTTAGATATTATAGTCGGTGCCGTTTATATCCCCCCGAAATCCCCACTGGATGCATTTATTCACCTTAGCGAGTCGATTGAAAGTTGAAACTTCTACTCCTAAGATATTGATCTTACGGAAAAAATGCATAGAATCTTTTTGGTAGGAAATTTTGTCTACTTCATTTTCGTGTAGAATGGTCGTAACGCAAAAACTTTAGATTTTCGAGCTATTAGCGAGAAAGTGAAGAAAGGGACCTTCAAGCAGCTCTCCCACCTCCAGCTCACCTCCCACCCCCGGGGACTTTTAGTATGTTCGTCAGGACACCTCAACAAACAACTGTACCAACTTTCAAAACTACGTGAATTTTTTCGGCTGATTTGGCTAATTTTACTGGGCTATACTCGACGCTTATCTTGGGTGTTTCTGTTTTTCCTGCGGTGGCGGTTTAGGGCGTTTTCCCTAGATCGGCTCCTCCAGCAATGTCCCACTAACAAGCAGGGCCGTTCCTAGGGTATCAGCCGCCCGTGTGCGAGAATAATTTTGCCGCCACCCACCCCCTATTGATTAACTGAAATTTCTCTGAAATATTTTTATCTTAAATAAAACACAGACAGAAAATGTAAAAATATATACATTTTATTTAATAAAATCATAAATTAACATAATAATTATTGCTATACAGTATGAACATATAATAACAAAATATAAACAAAAATACATAAATATACTATAATAAATAATATAAAGTAAATACATAAACTAAATACATAGATATACTGTCTATCTGCGCTTGTCCTGCTTTTTTCTGTTCCTATTCCGCTGCCTGTTATCGCGGTTTTCTTGAGACCTGTTTCTCTGCCGCGACGATCTCTTCATTCCACTCTGCTGTAATGAAATTTAAAATTTGATGTTTTAGATATTATAGTCGGTGCCGTTTATATCCCCCCGAAATCCCCACTGGATGCATTTATTCACCTTAGCGAGTCGATTGAAAGTTGAAACTTCTACTCCTAAGATATTGATCTTACGGAAAAAATGCATAGAATCTTTTTGGTAGGAAATTTTGTCTACTTCATTTTCGTGTAGAATGGTCGTAACGCAAAAACTTTAGATTTTCGAGCTATTAGCGAAAAAGTGAAGAAAGGGACCTTCAAGCAGCTCTCCCACCTCCAGCTCACCTCCCACCCCCGGGGACTTTTAGTATGTTCGTCAGGACACCTCAACAAACAACTGTACCAACTTTCAAAGCTACGTGAATTTTTTCGGCTGATTTGGCTAATTTTACTGGGCTATACTCGACGCTTATCTTGGGTGTTTCTGTTTTTCCTGCGGTGGCGGTTTAGGGCGTTTTCCCTAGATCGGCTCCTCCAGCAATGTCCCACTAACAAGCAGGGCCGTTCCTAGGGTATCTGCCGCCCGTGTGCGAGAATAATTTTGCCGCCCCCCACCCCCTATTGATTAACTGAAATTTCTCTGAAATATTTTTACCTTAAATAAAACACAGACACAGAAAATGTAAAAATATATACATTTTATTTAATAAAATCATAAATTAACATAATAATTATTGCTATACAGTATGAACATATAATAACAAAATATAAACAAAAATACATAAATATACTATAATAAATAATATAAAGTAAATACATAAACTAAATACATAGATATACTGTCTATCTGCGCTTGTCCTGCTTTTTTCTGTTCCTATTCCGCTGCCTGTTATCGCGGTTTTCTTGAGACCTGTTTCTCTGCCGCGACGATCTCTTCATTCCACTCTGCTGTAATGAAATTTAAAATTTGATGTTTTAGATATTATAGTCGGTGCCGTTTATATCCCCCCGAAATCCCCACTGGATGCATTTATTCACCTTAGCGAGTCGATTGAAAGTTGAAACTTCTACTCCTAAGATATTGATCTTACGGAAAAAATGCATAGAATCTTTTTGGTAGGAAATTTTGTCTACTTCATTTTCGTGTAGAATGGTCGTAACGCAAAAACTTTAGATTTTCGAGCTATTAGCGAAAAAGTGAAGAAAGGGACCTTCAAGCAGCTCTCCCACCTCCAGCTCACCTCCCACCCCCGGGGACTTTTAGTATGTTCGTCAGGACGCCTCAACAAACAACTGTACCAACTTTCAAAACTACGTGAATTTTTTCGGCTGATTTGGCTAATTTTACTGGGCTATACTCGACGCTTATCTTGGGTGTTTCTGTTTTTCCTGCGGTGGCGGTTTAGGGCGTTTTCCCTAGATCGGCTCCTCCAGCAATGTCCCACTAACAAGCAGGGCCGTTCCTAGGGTATCTGCCGCCCGTGTGCGAGAATAATTTTGCCGCCCCCCACCCCCTATTGATTAACTGAAATTTCTCTGAAATATTTTTACCTTAAATAAAACACAGACACAGAAAATGTAAAAATATATACATTTTATTTAATAAAATCATAAATTAACATAATAATTAGTGCTATACAGTATGAACATATAATAACAAAATATAAACAAAAATACATAAATATACTATAATAAATAATATAAAGTAAATACATAAACTAAATACATAGATATACTGTCTATCTGCGCTTGTCCTGCTTTTTTCTGTTCCTATTCCGCTGCCTGTTATCGCGGTTTTCTTGAGACCTGTTTCTCTGCCGCGACGATCTCTTCATTCCACTCTGCTGTAATGAAATTTAAAATTTGATGTTTTAGATATTATAGTCGGTGCCGTTTATATCCCCCCGAAATCCCCACTGGATGCATTTATTCACCTTAGCGAGTCGATTGAAAGTTGAAACTTCTACTCCTAAGATATTGATCTTACGGAAAAAATGCATAGAATCTTTTTGGTAGGAAATTTTGTCTACTTCATTTTCGTGTAGAATGGTCGTAACGCAAAAACTTTAGATTTTCGAGCTATTAGCGAGAAAGTGAAGAAAGGGACCTTCAAGCAGCTCTCCCACCTCCAGCTCACCTCCCACCCCCGGGGACTTTTAGTATGTTCGTCAGGACACCTCAACAAACAACTGTACCAACTTTCAAAACTACGTGAATTTTTTCGGCTGATTTGGCTAATTTTACTGGGCTATACTCGACGCTTATCTTGGGTGTTTCTGTTTTTCCTGCGGTGGCGGTTTAGGGCGTTTTCCCTAGATCGGCTCCTCCAGTAATGTCCCACTAACAAGCAGGGCCGTTCCTAGGGTATCAGCCGCCCGTGTGCGAGAATAATTTTGCCGCCACCCACCCCCTATTGATTAACTGAAATTTCTCTGAAATATTTTTATCTTAAATAAAACACAGACAGAAAATGTAAAAATATATTCATTTTATTTAATAAAATCATAAATTAACATAATAATTATTGCTATACAGTATGAACATATAATAACAAAATATAAACAAAAATACATAAATATACTATAATAAATAATATAAAGTAAATACATAAACTAAATACATAGATATACTGTCTATCTGCGCTTGTCCTGCTTTTTTCTGTTCCTATTCCGCTGCCTGTTATCGCGGTTTTCTTGAGACCTGTTTCTCTGCCGCGACGATCTCTTCATTCCACTCTGCTGTAATGAAATTTAAAATTTGATGTTTTAGATATTATAGTCGGTGCCGTTTATATCCCCCCGAAATCCCCACTGGATGCATTTATTCACATTAGCGAGTCGATTGAAAGTTGAAACTTCTACTCCTAAGATATTGATCTTACGGAAAAAATGCATAGAATCTTTTTGGTAGGAAATTTTGTCTACTTCATTTTCGTGTAGAATGGTCGTAACGCAAAAACTTTAGATTTTCGAGCTATTAGCGAGAAAGTGAAGAAAGGGACCTTCAAGCAGCTCTCCCACCTCCAGCTCACCTCCCACCCCCGGGGACTTTTAGTATGTTCGTCAGGACACCTCAACAAACAACTGTACCAACTTTCAAAACTACGTGAATTTTTTCGGCTGATTTGGCTAATTTTACTGGGCTATACTCGACGCTTATCTTGGGTGTTTCTGTTTTTCCTGCGGTGGCGGTTTAGGGCGTTTTCCCTAGATCGGCTCCTCCAGTAATGTCCCACTAACAAGCAGGGCCGTTCCTAGGGTATCAGCCGCCCGTGTGCGAGAATAATTTTGCCGCCACCCACCCCCTATTGATTAACTGAAATTTCTCTGAAATATTTTTATCTTAAATAAAACACAGACAGAAAATGTAAAAATATATTCATTTTATTTAATAAAATCATAAATTAACATAATAATTATTGCTATACAGTATGAACATATAATAACAAAATATAAACAAAAATACATAAATATACTATAATAAATAATATAAAGTAAATACATAAACTAAATACATAGATATACTGTCTATCTGCGCTTGTCCTGCTTTTTTCTGTTCCTATTCCGCTGCCTGTTATCGCGGTTTTCTTGAGACCTGTTTCTCTGCCGCGACGATCTCTTCATTCCACTCTGCTGTAATGAAATTTAAAATTTGATGTTTTAGATATTATAGTCGGTGCCGTTTATATCCCCCCGAAATCCCCACTGGATGCATTTATTCACCTTAGCGAGTCGATTGAAAGTTGAAACTTCTACTCCTAAGATATTGATCTTACGGAAAAAATGCATAGAATCTTTTTGATAGGAAATTTTGTCTACTTCATTTTCGTGTAGAATGGTAGTAACGCAAAAACTTTAGATTTTCGAGCTATTAGCGAAAAAGTGAAGAAAGGGACCTTCAAGCAGCTCTCCCACCTCCAGCTCACCTCCCACCCCCGGGGACTTTTAGTATGTTCGTCAGGACACCTCAACAAACAACTGTACCAACTTTCAAAACTACAGGAATTTTTTCGGCTGATTTGGCTAATTTGACTGGGCTATACTCGACGCTTATCTTGGGTGTTTCTGTTTTTCCTGCGGTGGCGGTTTAGGGCGTTTTCCCTAGATCGGCTCCTCCAGCAATGTCCCACTAACAAGCAGGGCCGTTCCTAGGGTATCTGCCGCCCGTGTGCGAGAATAATTTTGCCGCCCCCCACCCCCTATTGATTAACTGAAATTTCTCTGAAATATTTTTACCTTAAATAAAACACAGACACAGAAAATGTAAAAATATATACATTTTATTTAATAAAATCATAAATTAACATAATAATTATTGCTATACAGTATGAACATATAATAACAAAATATAAACAAAAATACATAAATATACTATAATAAATAATATAAAGTAAATACATAAACTAAATACATAGATATACTGTCTATCTGCGCTTGTCCTGCTTTTTTCTGTTCCTATTCCGCTGCCTGTTATCGCGGTTTTCTTGAGACCTGTTTCTCTGCCGCGACGATCTCTTCATTCCACTCTGCTGTAATGAAATTTAAAATTTGATGTTTTAGATATTATAGTCGGTGCCGTTTATATCCCCCCGAAATCCCCACTGGATGCATTTATTCACCTTAGCGAGTCGATTGAAAGTTGAAACTTCTACTCCTAAGATATTGATCTTACGGAAAAAATGCATAGAATCTTTTTGGTAGGAAATTTTGTCTACTTCATTTTCGTGTAGAATGGTCGTAACGCAAAAACTTTAGATTTTCGAGCTATTAGCGAAAAAGTGAAGAAAGGGACCTTCAAGCAGCTCTCCCACCTCCAGCTCACCTCCCACCCCCGGGGACTTTTAGTATGTTCGTCAGGACACCTCAACAAACAACTGTACCAACTTTCAAAACTACGTGAATTTTTTCGGCTGATTTGGCTAATTTTACTGGGCTATACTCGACGCTTATCTTGGGTGTTTCTGTTTTTCCTGCGGTGGCGGTTTAGGGCGTTTTCCCTAGATCGGCTCCTCCAGCAATGTCCCACTAACAAGCAGGGCCGTTCCTAGGGTATCTGCCGCCCGTGTGCGAGAATAATTTTGCCGCCCCCCACCCCCTATTGATTAACTGAAATTTCTCTGAAATATTTTTACCTTAAATAAAACACAGACACAGAAAATGTAAAAATATATACATTTTATTTAATAACATCATAAATTAACATAATAATTATTGCTATACAGTATGAACATATAATAACAAAATATAAACAAAAATACATAAATATACTATAATAAATAATATAAAGTAAATACATAAACTAAATACATAGATATACTGTCTATCTGCGCTTGTCCTGCTTTTTTCTGTTCCTATTCCGCTGCCTGTTATCGCGGTTTTCTTGAGACCTGTTTCTCTGCCGAGACGATCTCTTCATTCCACTCTGCTGTAATGAAATTTAAAATTTGATGTTTTAGATATTATAGTCGGTGCCGTTTATATCCCCCCGAAATCCCCACTGGATGCATTTATTCACCTTAGCGAGTCGATTGAAAGTTGAAACTTCTACTCCTAAGATATTGATCTTACGGAAAAAATGCATAGAATCTTTTTGGTAGTAAATTTTGTCTACTTCATTTTCGTGTAGAATGGTCGTAACGCAAAAACTTTAGATTTTCGAGCTATTAGCGAGAAAGTGAAGAAAGGGACCTTCAAGCAGCTCTGCCACCTCCAGCTCACCTCCCACCCCCGGGGACTTTTAGTATGTTCGTCAGGACACCTCAACAAACAACTGTACCAACTTTCAAAACTACGTGAATTTTTTCGGCTGATTTGGCTAATTTTACTGGGCTATACTCGACGCTTATCTTGGGTGTTTCTGTTTTTCCTGCGGTGGCGGTTTAGGGCGTTTTCCCTAGATCGGCTCCTCCAGCAATGTCCCACTAACAAGCAGGGCCGTTCCTAGGGTATCTGCCGCCCGTGTGCGAGAATAATTTTGCCGCCACCCACCCCCTATTGATTATCTGAAATTTCTCTGAAATATTTTTACCTTAAATAAAACACAGACACAGAAAATGTAAAAATATATACATTTTATTTAATAAAATCATAAATTAACATAATAATTATTGCTATACAGTATGAACATATAATAACAAAATATAAACAAAAATACATAAATATACTATAATAAATAATATAAAGTAAATACATAAACTAAATACATAGATATACTGTCTATCTGCGCTTGTCCTGCTTTTTTCTGTTCCTATTCCGCTGCCTGTTATCGCGGTTTTCTTGAGACCTGTTTCTCTGCCGCGACGATCTCTTCATTCCACTCTGCTGTAATGAAATTTAAAATTTGATGTTTTAGATATTATAGTCGGTGCCGTTTATATCCCCCCGAAATCCCCACTGGATGCATTTATTCACCTTAGCGAGTCGTTTGAAAGTTGAAACTTCTACTCCTAAGATATTGATCTTACGGAAAAAATGCATAGAATCTTTTTGATAGGAAATTTTGTCTACTTCATTTTCGTGTAGAATGGTCGTAACGCAAAAACTTTAGATTTTCGAGCTATTAGCGAAAAAGTGAAGAAAGGGACCTTCAAGCAGCTCTCCCACCTCCAGCTCACCTCCCACGCCCGGGGACTTTTAGTATGTTCGTCAGGACACCTCAACAAACAACTGTACCAACTTTCAAAACTACGTGAATTTTTTCGGCTGATTTGGCTAATTTTACTGGGCTATACTCGACGCTTATCTTGGGTGTTTCTGTTTTTCCTGCGGTGGCGGTTTAGGGCGTTTTCCCTAGATCGGCTCCTCCAGCAATGTCCCACTAACAAGCAGGGCCGTTCCTAGGGTATCTGCCGCCCGTGTGCGAGAATAATTTTGCCGCCACCCACCCCCTATTGATTATCTGAAATTTCTCTGAAATATTTTTACCTTAAATAAAACACAGACACAGAAAATGTAAAAATATATACATTTTATTTAATAAAATCATAAATTAACATAATAATTATTGCTATACAGTATGAACATATAATAACAAAATATAAACAAAAATACATAAATATACTATAATAAATAATATAAAGTAAATACATAAACTAAATACATAGATATACTGTCTATCTGCGCTTGTCCTGCTTTTTTCTGTTCCTATTCCGCTGCCTGTTATCGCGGTTTTCTTGAGACCTGTTTCTCTGCCGCGACGATCTCTTCATTCCACTCTGCTGTAATGAAATTTAAAATTTGATGTTTTAGATATTATAGTCGGTGCCGTTTATATCCCCCCGAAATCCCCACTGGATGCATTTATTCACCTTAGCGAGTCGTTTGAAAGTTGAAACTTCTACTCCTAAGATATTGATCTTACGGAAAAAATGCATAGAATCTTTTTGATAGGAAATTTTGTCTACTTCATTTTCGTGTAGAATGGTCGTAACGCAAAAACTTTAGATTTTCGAGCTATTAGCGAAAAAGTGAAGAAAGGGACCTTCAAGCAGCTCTCCCACCTCCAGCTCACCTCCCACCCCCGGGGACTTTTAGTATGTTCGTCAGGACACCTCAACAAACAACTGTACCAACTTTCAAAACTACGTGAATTTTTTCGGCTGATTTGGCTAATTTTACTGGGCTATACTCGACGCTTATCTTGGGTGTTTCTGTTTTTCCTGCGGTGGCGGTTTAGGGCGTTTTCCCTAGATCGGCTCCTCCAGCAATGTCCCACTAACAAGCAGGGCCGTTCCTAGGGTATCTGCCGCCCGTGTGCGAGAATAATTTTGCCGCCCCCCACCCCCTATTGATTAACTGAAATTTCTCTGAAATATTTTTACCTTAAATAAAACACAGACACAGAAAATGTAAAAATATATACATTTTATTTAATAAAATCATAAATTAACATAATAATTATTGCTATACAGTATGAACATATAATAACAAAATATAAACAAAAATACATAAATATACTATAATAAATAATATAAAGTAAATACATAAACTAAATACATAGATATACTGTCTATCTGCGCTTGTCCTGCTTTTTTCTGTTCCTATTCCGCTGCCTGTTATCGCGGTTTTCTTGAGACCTGTTTCTCTGCCGCGACGATCTCTTCATTCCACTCTGCTGTAATGAAATTTAAAATTTGATGTTTTAGATATTATAGTCGGTGCCGTTTATATCCCCCCGAAATCCCCACTGGATGCATTTATTCACATTAGCGAGTCGATTGAAAGTTGAAACTTCTACTCCTAAGATATTGATCTTACGGAAAAAATGCATAGAATCTTTTTGGTAGGAAATTTTGTCTACTTCATTTTCGTGTAGAATGGTCGTAACGCAAAAACTTTAGATTTTCGAGCTATTAGCGAGAAAGTGAAGAAAGGGACCTTCAAGCAGCTCTCCCACCTCCAGCTCACCTCCCACCCCCGGGGACTTTTAGTATGTTCGTCAGGACACCTCAACAAACAACTGTACCAACTTTCAAAACTACGTGAATTTTTTCGGCTGATTTGGCTAATTTTACTGGGCTATACTCGACGCTTATCTTGGGTGTTTCTGTTTTTCCTGCGGTGGCGGTTTAGGGCGTTTTCCCTAGATCGGCTCCTCCAGCAATGTCCCACTAACAAGCAGGGCCGTTCCTAGGGTATCAGCCGCCCGTGTGCGAGAATACTTTTGCCGCCAGCCACCCCCTATTGATTAACTGAAATTTCTCTGAAATATTTTTATCTTAAATAAAACACAGACAGAAAATGTAAAAATATATACATTTTATTTAATAAAATCATAAATTAACATAATAATTATTGCTATACAGTATGAACATATAATAACAAAATATAAACAAAAATACATAAATATACTATAATAAATAATATAAAGTAAATACATAAACTAAATACATAGATATACTGTCTATCTGCGCTTGTCCTGCTTTTTTCTGTTCCTATTCCGCTGCCTGTTATCGCGGTTTTCTTGAGACCTGTTTCTCTGCCGCGACGATCTCTTCATTCCACTCTGCTGTAATGAAATTTAAAATTTGATGTTTTAGATATTATAGTCGGTGCCGTTTATATCCCCCCGAAATCCCCACTGGATGCATTTATTCACCTTAGCGAGTCGATTGAAAGTTGAAACTTCTACTCCTAAGATATTGATCTTACGGAAAAAATGCATAGAATCTTTTTGGTAGGAAATTTTGTCTACTTCATTTTCGTGTAGAATGGTCGTAACGCAAAAACTTTAGATTTTCGAGCTATTAGCGAGAAAGTGAAGAAAGGGACCTTCAAGCAGCTCTCCCACCTCCAGCTCACCTCCCACCCCCGGGGACTTTTAGTATGTTCGTCAGGACACCTCAACAAACAACTGTACCAACTTTCAAAACTACGTGAATTTTTTCGGCTGATTTGGCTAATTTTACTGGGCTATACTCGACGCTTATCTTGGGTGTTTCTGTTTTTCCTGCGGTGGCGGTTTAGGGCGTTTTCCCTAGATCGGCTCCTCCAGCAATGTCCCACTAACAAGCAGGGCCGTTCCTAGGGTATCAGCCGCCCGTGTGCGAGAATAATTTTGCCGCCACCCACCCCCTATTGATTAACTGAAATTTCTCTGAAATATTTTTACCTTAAATAAAACACAGACAGAAAATGTAAAAATATATACATTTTATTTAATAAAATCATAAATTAACATAATAATTATTGCTATACAGTATGAACATATAATAACAAAATATAAACAAAAATACATAAATATACTATAATAAATAATATAAAGTAAATACATAAACTAAATACATAGATATACTGTCTATCTGCGCTTGTCCTGCTTTTTTCTGTTCCTATTCCGCTGCCTGTTATCGCGGTTTTCTTGAGACCTGTTTCTCTGCCGCGACGATCTCTTCATTCCACTCTGCTGTAATGAAATTTAAAATTTGATGTTTTAGATATTATAGTCGGTGCCGTTTATATCCCCCCGAAATCCCCACTGGATGCATTTATTCACCTTAGCGAGTCGATTGAAAGTTGAAACTTCTACTCCTAAGATATTGATCTTAAGGAAAAAATGCATAGAATCTTTTTGATAGGAAATTTTGTCTACTTCATTTTCGTGTAGAATGGTCGTAACGCAAAAACTTTAGATTTTCGAGCTATTAGCGAAAAAGTGAAGAAAGGGACCTGGAAGCAGCTCTCCCACCTCCAGCTCACCTCCCACCCCCGGGGACTTTTAGTATGTTCGTCAGGACACCTCAACAAACAACTGTACCAACTTTCAAAACTACGTGAATTTTTTCGGCTGATTTGGCTAATTTTACTGGGCTATACTCGACGCTTATCTTGGGTGTTTCTGTTTTTCCTGCGGTGGCGGTTTAGGGCGTTTTCCCTAGATCGGCTCCTCCAGCAATGTCCCACTAACAAGCAGGGCCGTTCCTAGGGTATCTGCCGCCCGTGTGCGAGAATAATTTTGCCGCCCCCCACCCCCTATTGATTAACTGAAATTTCTCTGAAATATTTTTACCTTAAATAAAACACAGACACAGAAAATGTAAAAATATATACATTTTATTTAATAAAATCATAAATTAACATAATAATTATTGCTATACAGTATGAACATATAATAACAAAATATAAACAAAAATACATAAATATACTATAATAAATAATATAAAGTAAATACATAAACTAAATACATAGATATACTGTCTATCTGCGCTTGTCCTGCTTTTTTCTGTTCCTATTCCGCTGCCTGTTATCGCGGTTTTCTTGAGACCTGTTTCTCTGCCGCGACGATCTCTTCATTCCACTCTGCTGTAATGAAATTTAAAATTTGATGTTTTAGATATTATAGTCGGTGCCGTTTATATCCCCCCGAAATCCCCACTGGATGCATTTATTCACCTTAGCGAGTCGATTGAAAGTTGAAACTTCTACTCCTAAGATATTGATCTTACGGAAAAAATGCATAGAATCTTTTTGGTAGGAAATTTTGTCTACTTCATTTTCGTGTAGAATGGTCGTAACGCAAAAACTTTAGATTTTCGAGCTATTAGCGAGAAAGTGAAGAAAGGGACCTTCAAGCAGCTCTCCCACCTCCAGCTCACCTCCCACCCCCGGGGACTTTTAGTATGTTCGTCAGGACACCTCAACAAACAACTGCACCAACTTTCAAAACTACGTGAATTTTTTCGGCTGATTTGGCTAATTTTACTGGGCTATACTCGACGCTTATCTTGGGTGTTTCTGTTTTTCCTGCGGTGGCGGTTTAGGGCGTTTTCCCTAGATCGGCTCCTCCAGCAATGTCCCACTAACAAGCAGGGCCGTTCCTAGGGTATCTGCCGCCCGTGTGCGAGAATAATTTTGCCGCCACCCACCCCCTATTGATTATCTGAAATTTCTCTGAAATATTTTTACCTTAAATAAAACACAGACACAGAAAATGTAAAAATATATACATTTTATTTAATAAAATCATAAATTAACATAATAATTATTGCTATACAGTATGAACATATAATAACAAAATATAAACAAAAATACATAAATATACTATAATAAATAATATAAAGTAAATACATAAACTAAATACATAGATATACTGTCTATCTGCGCTTGTCCTGCTTTTTTCTGTTCCTATTCCGCTGCCTGTTATCGCGGTTTTCTTGAGACCTGTTTCTCTGCCGAGACGATCTCTTCATTCCACTCTGCTGTAATGAAATTTAAAATTTGATGTTTTAGATATTATAGTCGGTGCCGTTTATATCCCCCCGAAATCCCCACTGGATGCATTTATTCACATTAGCGAGTCGATTGAAAGTTGAAACTTCTACTCCTAAGATATTGATCTTACGGAAAAAATGCATAGAATCTTTTTGGTAGGAAATTTTGTCTACTTCATTTTCGTGTAGAATGGTCGTAACGCAAAAACTTTAGATTTTCGAGCTATTAGCGAGAAAGTGAAGAAAGGGACCTTCAAGCAGCTCTCCCACCTCCAGCTCACCTCCCACCCCCGGGGACTTTTAGTATGTTCGTCAGGACACCTCAACAAACAACTGTACCAACTTTCAAAACTACGTGAATTTTTTCGGCTGATTTGGCTAATTTTACTGGGCTATACTCGACGCTTATCTTGGGTGTTTCTGTTTTTCCTGCGGTGGCGGTTTAGGGCGTTTTCCCCAGATCGGCTCCTCCAGCAATGTCCCACTAACAAGCAGGGCCGTTCCTAGGGTATCAGCCGCCCGTGTGCGAGAATAATTTTGCCGCCACCCACCCCCTATTGATTAACTGAAATTTCTCTGAAATATTTTTACCTTAAATAAAACACAGACAGAAAATGTAAAAATATATACATTTTATTTAATAAAATCATAAATTAACATAATAATTATTGCTATACAGTATGAACATATAATAACAAAATATAAACAAAAATACATAAATATACTATAATAAATAATATAAAGTAAATACATAAACTAAATACATAGATATACTGTCTCTGCGCTTGTCCTGCTTTTTTCTGTTCCTATTCCGCTGCCTGTTATCGCGGTTTTCTTGAGACCTGTTTCTCTGTCGCGACGATCTCTTCATTCCACTCTGCTGTAATGAAATTTAAAATTTGATGTTTTAGATATTATAGTCGGTGCCGTTTATATCCCCCCGAAATCCCCACTGGATGCATTTATTCACCTTAGCGAGTCGATTGAAAGTTGAAACTTCTACTCCTAAGATATTGATCTTAAGGAAAAAATGCATAGAATCTTTTTGTTAGGAAATTTTGTCTACTTCATTTTCGTGTAGAATGGTCGTAACGCAAAAACTTTAGATTTTCGAGCTATTAGCGAAAAAGTGAAGAAAGGGACCTTCAAGCAGCTCTCCCACCTCCAGCTCACCTCCCACCCCCGGGGACTTTTAGTATGTTCGTCAGGACACCTCAACAAACAACTGTACCAACTTTCAAAACTACGTGAATTTTTTCGGCTGATTTGGCTAATTTTACTGGGCTATACTCGACGCTTATCTTGGGTGTTTCTGTTTTTCCTGCGGTGGCGGTTTAGGGCGTTTTCCCTAGATCGGCTCCTCCAGCAATGTCCCACTAACAAGCAGGGCCGTTCCTAGGGTATCTGCCGCCCGTGTGCGAGAATAATTTTGCCGCCCCCCACCCCCTATTGATTAACTGAAATTTCTCTGAAATATTTTTACCTTAAATAAAACACAGACACAGAAAATGTAAAAATATATACATTTTATTTAATAAAATCATAAATTAACATAATAATTATTGCTATACAGTATGAACATATAATAACAAAATATAAACAAAAATACATAAATATACTATAATAAATAATATAAAGTAAATACATAAACTAAATACATAGATATACTGTCTATCTGCGCTTGTCCTGCTTTTTTCTGTTCCTATTCCGCTGCCTGTTATCGCGGTTTTCTTGAGACCTGTTTCTCTGCCGCGACGATCTCTTCATTCCACTCTGCTGTAATGAAATTTAAAATTTGATGTTTTAGATATTATAGTCGGTGCCGTTTATATCCCCCCGAAATCCCCACTGGATGCATTTATTCACCTTAGCGAGTCGTTTGAAAGTTGAAACTTCTACTCCTAAGATATTGATCTTACGGAAAAAATGCATAGAATCTTTTTGATAGGAAATTTTGTCTACTTCATTTTCGTGTAGAATGGTCGTAACGCAAAAACTTTAGATTTTCGAGCTATTAGCGAAAAAGTGAAGAAAGGGACCTTCAAGCAGCTCTCCCACCTCCAGCTCACCTCCCACCCCCGGGGACTTTTAGTATGTTCGTCAGGACACCTCAACAAACAACTGTACCAACTTTCAAAACTACGTGAATTTTTTCGGCTGATTTGGCTAATTTTACTGGGCTATACTCTACGCTTATCTTGGGTGTTTCTGTTTTTCCTGCGGTGGCGGTTTAGGGCGTTTTCCCTAGATCGGCTCCTCCAGCAATGTCCCACTAACAAGCAGGGCCGTTCCTAGGGTATCTGCCGCCCGTGTGCGAGAATAATTTTGCCGCCCCCCACCCCCTATTGATTAACTGAAATTTCTCTGAAATAGTTTTACCTTAAATAAAACACAGACAGAAAATGTAAAAATATATACATTTTATTTAATAAAATCATAAATTAACATAATAATTATTGCTATACAGTATGAACATATAATAACAAAATATAAACAAAAATACATAAATATACTATAATAAATAATATAAAGTAAATACATAAACTAAATACATAGATATACTGTCTATCTGCGCTTGTCCTGCTTTTTTCTGTTCCTATTCCGCTGCCTGTTATCGCGGTTTTCTTGAGACCTGTTTCTCTGCCGAGACGATCTCTTCATTCCACTCTGCTGTAATGAAATTTAAAATTTGATGTTTTAGATATTATAGTCGGTGCCGTTTATATCCCCCCGAAATCCCCACTGGATGCATTTATTCACCTTAGCGAGTCGATTGAAAGTTGAAACTTCTACTCCTAAGATATTGATCTTACGGAAAAAATGCATAGAATCTTTTTGGTAGGAAATTTTGTCTACTTCATTTTCGTGTAGAATGGTCGTAACGCAAAAACTTTAGATTTTCGAGCTATTAGCGAGAAAGTGAAGAAAGGGACCTTCAAGCAGCTCTCCCACCTCCAGCTCACCTCCCACCCCCGGGGACTTTTAGTATGTTCGTCAGGACACCTCAACAAACAACTGTACCAACTTTCAAAACTACGTGAATTTTTTCGGCTGATTTGGCTAATTTTACTGGGCTATACTCGACGCTTATCTTGGGTGTTTCTGTTTTTCCTGCGGTGGCGGTTTAGGGCGTTTTCCCTAGATCGGCTCCTCCAGCAATGTCCCACTAACAAGCAGGGCCGTTCCTAGGGTATCTGCCGCCCGTGTGCGAGAATAATTTTGCCGCCCCCCACCCCCTATTGATTAACTGAAATTTCTCTGAAATATTTTTACCTTAAATAAAACACAGACACAGAAAATGTAAAAATATATACATTTTATTTAATAAAATCATAAATTAACATAATAATTATTGCTATACAGTATGAACATATAATAACAAAATATAAACGAAAATACATAAATATACTATAATAAATAATATAAAGTAAATACATAAACTAAATACATAGATATACTGTCTATCTGCGCTTGTCCTGCTTTTTTCTGTTCCTATTCCGCTGCCTGTTGTCGCGGTTTTCTTGAGACCTGTTTCTCTGCCGCGACGATCTCTTCATTCCACTCTGCTGTAATGAAATTTAAAATTTGATGTTTTAGATATTATAGTCGGTGCCGTTTATATCCCCCCGAAATCCCCACTGGATGCATTTATTCAACTTAGCGAGTCGATTGAAAGTTGAAACTTCTACTCCTAAGATATTGATCTTACGGAAAAAATGCATAGAATCTTTTTGGTAGGAAATTTTGTCTACTTCATTTTCGTGTAGAATGGTCGTAACGCAAAAACTTTAGATTTTCGAGCTATTAGCGAGAAAGTGAAGAAAGGGACCTTCAAGCAGCTCTCCCACCTCCAGCTCACCTCCCACCCCCGGGGACTTTTAGTATGTTCGTCAGGACACCTCAACAAACAACTGTACCAACTTTCAAAACTACGTGAATTTTTTCGGCTGATTTGGCTAATTTTACTGGGCTATACTCGACGCTTATCTTGGGTGTTTCTGTTTTTCCTGCGGTGGCGGTTTAGGGCGTTTTCCCTAGATCGGCTCCTCCAGCAATGTCCCACTAACAAGCAGGGCCGTTCCTAGGGTATCAGCCGCCCGTGTGCGAGAATAATTTTGCCGCCACCCACCCCCTATTGATTAACTGAAATTTCTCTGAAATATTTTTATCTTAAATAAAACACAGACAGAAAATGTAAAAATATATACATTTTATTTAATAAAATCATAAATTAACATAATAATTATTGCTATACAGTATGAACATATAATAACAAAATATAAACGAAAATACATAAATATACTATAATAAATAATATAACGTAAATACATAAACTAAATACATAGATATACTGTCTATCTGCGCTTGTCCTGCTTTTTTCTGTTCCTATTCCGCTGCCTGTTATCGCGGTTTTCTTGAGACCTGTTTCTCTGCCGCGACGATCTCTTCATTCCACTCTGCTGTAATGAAATTTAAAATTTGATGTTTTAGATATTATAGTCGGTGCCGTTTATATCCCCCCGAAATCCCCACTGGATGCATTTATTCACCTTAGCGAGTCGATTGAAAGTTGAAACTTCTACTCCTAAGATATTGATCTTACGGAAAAAATGCATAGAATCTTTTTGGTAGGAAATTTTGTCTACTTCATTTTCGTGTAGAATGGTCGTAACGCAAAAACTTTAGATTTTCGAGCTATTAGCGAGAAAGTGAAGAAAGGGACCTTCAAGCAGCTCTCCCACCTCCAGCTCACCTCCCACCCCCGGGGACTTTTAGTATGTTCGTCAGGACACCTCAACAAACAACTGTACCAACTTTCAAAACTACGTGAATTTTTTCGGCTGATTTGGCTAATTTTACTGGGCTATACTCGACGCTTATCTTGGGTGTTTCTGTTTTTCCTGCGGTGGCGGTTTAGGGCGTTTTCCCTAGATCGGCTCCTCCAGCAATGTCCCACTAACAAGCAGGGCCGTTCCTAGGGTATCAGCCGCCCGTGTGCGAGAATAATTTTGCCGCCACCCACCCCCTATTGATTAACTGAAATTTCTCTGAAATATTTTTACCTTAAATAAAACACAGACAGAAAATGTAAAAATATATACATTTTATTTAATAAAATCATAAATTAACATAATAATTATTGCTATACAGTATGAACATATAATAACAAAATATAAACAAAAATACATAAATATACTATAATAAATAATATAAAGTAAATACATAAACTAAATACATAGATATACTGTCTATCTGCGCTTGTCCTGCTTTTTTCTGTTCCTATTCCGCTGCCTGTTATCGCGGTTTTCTTGAGACCTGTTTCTCTGCCGCGACGATCTCTTCATTCCACTCTGCTGTAATGAAATTTAAAATTTGATGTTTTAGATATTATAGTCGGTGCCGTTTATATCCCCCCGAAATCCCCACTGGATGCATTTATTCACCTTAGCGAGTCGATTGAAAGTTGAAACTTCTACTCCTAAGATATTGATCTTAAGGAAAAAATGCATAGAATCTTTTTGTTAGGAAATTTTGTCTACTTCATTTTCGTGTAGAATGGTCGTAACGCAAAAACTTTAGATTTTCGAGCTATTAGCGAAAAAGTGAAGAAAGGGACCTTCAAGCAGCTCTCCCACCTCCAGCTCACCTCCCACCCCCGGGGACTTTTAGTATGTTCGTCAGGACACCTCAACAAACAACTGCACCAACTTTCAAAACTACGTGAATTTTTTCGGCTGATTTGGCTAATTTTACTGGGCTATACTCGACGCTTATCTTGGGTGTTTCTGTTTTTCCTGCGGTGGCGGTTTAGGGCGTTTTCCCTAGATCGGCTCCTCCAGCAATGTCCCACTAACAAGCAGGGCCGTTCCTAGGGTATCTGCCGCCCGTGTGCGAGAATAATTTTGCCGCCACCCACCCCCTATTGATTATCTGAAATTTCTCTGAAATATTTTTACCTTAAATAAAACACAGACACAGAAAATGTAAAAATATATACATTTTATTTAATAAAATCATAAATTAACATAATAATTATTGCTATACAGTATGAACATATAATAACAAAATATAAACAAAAATACATAAATATACTATAATAAATAATATAAAGTAAATACATAAACTAAATACATAGATATACTGTCTATCTGCGCTTGTCCTGCTTTTTTCTGTTCCTATTCCGCTGCCTGTTATCGCGGTTTTCTTGAGACCTGTTTCTCTGCCGCGACGATCTCTTCATTCCACTCTGCTCTAATGAAATTTAAAATTTGATGTTTTAGATATTATAGTCGGTGCCGTTTATATCCCCCCGAAATCCCCACTGGATGCATTTATTCACCTTAGCGAGTCGATTGAAAGTTGAAACTTCTACTCCTAAGATATTGATCTTACGGAAAAAATGCATAGAATCTTTTTGTTAGGAAATTTTGTCTACTTCATTTTCGTGTAGAATGGTCGTAACGCAAAAACTTTAGATTTTCGAGCTATTAGCGAAAAAGTGAAGAAAGGGACCTTCAAGCAGCTCTCCCACCTCCAGCTCACCTCCCACCCCCGGGGACTTTTAGTATGTTCGTCAGGACACCTCAACAAACAACTGTACCAACTTTCAAAACTACGTGAATTTTTTCGGCTGATTTGGCTAATTTTACTGGGCTATACTCGACGCTTATCTTGGGTGTTTCTGTTTTTCCTGCGGTGGCGGTTTAGGGCGTTTTCCCTAGATCGGCTCCTCCAGCAATGTCCCACTAACAAGCAGGGCCGTTCCTAGGGTATCTGCCGCCCGTGTGCGAGAATAATTTTGCCGCCCCCCACCCCCTATTGATTAACTGAAATTTCTCTGAAATATTTTTACCTTAAATAAAACACAGACACAGAAAATGTAAAAATATATACATTTTATTTAATAAAATCATAAATTAACATAATAATTATTGCTATACAGTATGAACATATAATAACAAAATATAAACAAAAATACATAAATATACTATAATAAATAATATAAAGTAAATACATAAACTAAATACATAGATATACTGTCTATCTGCGCTTGTCCTGCTTTTTTCTGTTCCTATTCCGCTGCCTGTTATCGCGGTTTTCTTGAGACCTGTTTCTCTGCCGCGACGATCTCTTCATTCCACTCTGCTGTAATGAAATTTAAAATTTGATGTTTTAGATATTATAGTCGGTGCCGTTTATATCCCCCCGAAATCCCCACTGGATGCATTTATTCACCTTAGCGAGTCGATTGAAAGTTGAAACTTCTACTCCTAAGATATTGATCTTACGGAAAAAATGCATAGAATCTTTTTGGTAGGAAATTTTGTCTACTTCATTTTCGTGTAGAATGGTCGTAACGCAAAAACTTTAGATTTTCGAGCTATTAGCGAGAAAGTGAAGAAAGGGACCTTCAAGCAGCTCTGCCACCTCCAGCTCACCTCCCACCCCCGGGGACTTTTAGTATGTTCGTCAGGACACCTCAACAAACAACTGTACCAACTTTCAAAACTACGTGAATTTTTTCGGCTGATTTGGCTAATTTTACTGGGCTATACTCGACGCTTATCTTGGGTGTTTCTGTTTTTCCTGCGGTGGCGGTTTAGGGCGTTTTCCCTAGATCGGCTCCTCCAGCAATGTCCCACTAACAAGCAGGGCCGTTCCTAGGGTATCAGCCGCCCGTGTGCGAGAATAATTTTGCCGCCACCCACCCCCTATTGATTAACTGAAATTTCTCTGAAATATTTTTACCTTAAATAAAACAC
The DNA here is from genome assembly GCA_963082815.1 of Melanotus villosus. Lineage (NCBI taxonomy): Eukaryota > Metazoa > Arthropoda > Insecta > Coleoptera > Elateridae > Melanotus > Melanotus villosus. The sequence continues at coordinate 14,613,569 of OY720422.1, forward strand.
AGACAGAAAATGTAAAAATATATACATTTTATTTAATAAAATCATAAATTAACATAATAATTATTGCTATACAGTATGAACATATAATAACAAAATATAAACAAAAATACATAAATATACTATAATAAATAATATAAAGTAAATACATAAACTAAATACATAGATATACTGTCTATCTGCGCTTGTCCTGCTTTTTTCTGTTCCTATTCCGCTGCCTGTTATCGCGGTTTTCTTGAGACCTGTTTCTCTGCCGCGACGATCTCTTCATTCCACTCTGCTGTAATGAAATTTAAAATTTGATGTTTTAGATATTATAGTCGGTGCCGTTTATATCCCCCCGAAATCCCCACTGGATGCATTTATTCACCTTAGCGAGTCGATTGAAAGTTGAAACTTCTACTCCTAAGATATTGATCTTAAGGAAAAAATGCATAGAATCTTTTTGTTAGGAAATTTTGTCTACTTCATTTTCGTGTAGAATGGTCGTAACGCAAAAACTTTAGATTTTCGAGCTATTAGCGAGAAAGTGAAGAAAGGGACCTTCAAGCAGCTCTCCCACCTCCAGCTCACCTCCCACCCCCGGGGACTTTTAGTATGTTCGTCAGGACACCTCAAACAACTGTACCAACTTTCAAAACTACGTGAATTTTTTCGGCTGATTTGGCTAATTTTACTGGGCTATACTCGACGCTTATCTTGGGTGTTTCTGTTTTTCCTGCGGTGGCGGTTTAGGGCGTTTTCCCTAGATCGGCTCCTCCAGCAATGTCCCACTAACAAGCAGGGCCGTTCCTAGGGTATCTGCCGCCCGTGTGCGAGAATAATTTTGCCGCCCCCCACCCCCTATTGATTAACTGAAATTTCTCTGAAATATTTTTACCTTAAATAAAACACAGACACAGAAAATGTAAAAATATATACATTTTATTTAATAAAATCATAAATTAACATAATAATTATTGCTATACAGTATGAACATATAATAACAAAATATAAACAAAAATACATAAATATACTATAATAAATAATATAAAGTAAATACATAAACTAAATACATAGATATACTGTCTATCTGCGCTTGTCCTGCTTTTTTCTGTTCCTATTCCGCTGCCTGTTATCGCGGTTTTCTTGAGACCTGTTTCTCTGCCGCGACGATCTCTTCATTCCACTCTGCTGTAATGAAATTTAAAATTTGATGTTTTAGATATTATAGTCGGTGCCGTTTATATCCCCCCGAAATCCCCACTGGATGCATTTATTCACCTTAGCGAGTCGATTGAAAGTTGAAACTTCTACTCCTAAGATATTGATCTTACGGAAAAAATGCATAGAATCTTTTTGGTAGGAAATTTTGTCTACTTCATTTTCGTGTAGAATGGTCGTAACGCAAAAACTTTAGATTTTCGAGCTATTAGCGAGAAAGTGAAGAAAGGGACCTTCAAGCAGCTCTCCCACCTCCAGCTCACCTCCCACCCCCGGGGACTTTTAGTATGTTCGTCAGGACACCTCAACAAACAACTGTACCAACTTTCAAAACTACGTGAATTTTTTCGGCTGATTTGGCTAATTTTACTGGGCTATACTCGACGCTTATCTTGGGTGTTTCTGTTTTTCCTGCGGTAGTTACGTTTCGTGGTCGTAACGAATAAAATAAAATATAAATTATTATTTTACTATGATATTTATTCTCATAGGAGTACAGAGCAGCATCAGGACGTTGTTATTACAATAATGTTACTAAGACTAACTTTCAATAATAACACACAAATATATATAGCATCGAAAATAGATAATCAGGGTACAAAGTTGGATAAACAATTTGTAGTCTGAGTCGTTGGAAAATAACATCATTATATCTAGTAGAGTAAACGATTAGTTCATACAGTAACATACATGATAAGATAAATATAGTTGAATAACAATAAAGGAAGAATACATTACTCGGTGGCGGTTTAGGGCGTTTTCCCTAGATCGGCTCCTCCAGCAATGTCCCACTAACAAGCAGGGCCGTTCCTAGGGTATCAGCCGCCCGTGTGCGAGAATACTTTTGCCGCCACCCACCCCCTATTGATTAACTGAAATTTCTCTGAAATATTTTTACCTTAAATAAAACACAGACAGAAAATGTAAAAATATATACATTTTATTTAATAAAATCATAAATTAACATAATAATTATTGCTATACAGTATGAACATATAATAACAAAATATAAACGAAAATACATAAATATACTATAATAAATAATATAAAGTAAATACATAAACTAAATACATAGATATACTGTCTATCTGCGCTTGTCCTGCTTTTTTCTGTTCCTATTCCGCTGCCTGTTATCGCGGTTTTCTTGAGACCTGTTTCTCTGCCGCGACGATCTCTTCATTCCACTCTGCTGTAATGAAATTTAAAATTTGATGTTTTAGATATTATAGTCGGTGCCGTTTATATCCCCCCGAAATCCCCACTGGATGCATTTATTCACCTTAGCGAGTCGATTGAAAGTTGAAACTTCTACTCCTAAGATATTGATTTACGGAAAAAATGCATAGAATCTTTTTGGTAGGAAATTTTGTCTACTTCATTTTCGTGTAGAATGGTCGTAACGCAAAAACTTTAGATTTTCGAGCTATTAGCGAGAAAGTGAAGAAAGGGACCTTCAAGCAGCTCTGCCACCTCCAGCTCACCTCCCACCCCCGGGGACTTTTAGTATGTTCGTCAGGACACCTCAACAAACAACTGTACCAACTTTCAAAACTACGTGAATTTTTTCGGCTGATTTGGCTAATTTTACTGGGCTATACTCGACGCTTATCTTGGGTGTTTCTGTTTTTCCTGCGGTGGCGGTTTAGGGCGTTTTCCCTAGATCGGCTCCTCCAGCAATGTCCCACTAACAAGCAGGGCCGTTCCTAGGGTATCAGCCGCCCGTGTGCGAGAATAATTTTGCCGCCACCCACCCCCTATTGATTAACTGAAATTTCTCTGAAATATTTTTACCTTAAATAAAACACAGACAGAAAATGTAAAAATATATACATTTTATTTAATAAAATCATAAATTAACATAATAATTATTGCTATACAGTATGAACATATAATAACAAAATATAAACAAAAATACATAAATATACTATAATAAATAATATAAAGTAAATACATAAACTAAATACATAGATATACTGTCTATCTGCGCTTGTCCTGCTTTTTTCTGTTCCTATTCCGCTGCCTGTTATCGCGGTTTTCTTGAGACCTGTTTCTCTGCCGCGACGATCTCTTCATTCCACTCTGCTGTAATGAAATTTAAAATTTGATGTTTTAGATATTATAGTCGGTGCCGTTTATATCCCCCCGAAATCCCCACTGGATGCATTTATTCACCTTAGCGAGTCGATTGAAAGTTGAAACTTCTACTCCTAAGATATTGATCTTACGGAAAAAATGCATAGAATCTTTTTGGTAGGAAATTTTGTCTACTTCATTTTCGTGTAGAATGGTCGTAACGCAAAAACTTTAGATTTTCGAGCTATTAGCGAGAAAGTGAAGAAAGGGACCTTCAAGCAGCTCTCCCACCTCCAGCTCACCTCCCACCCCCGGGGACTTTTAGTATGTTCGTCAGGACACCTCAACAAACAACTGTACCAACTTTCAAAACTACGTGAATTTTTTCGGCTGATTTGGCTAATTTTACTGGGCTATACTCGACGCTTATCTTGGGTGTTTCTGTTTTTCCTGCGGTGGCGGTTTAGGGCGTTTTCCCTAGATCGGCTCCTCCAGCAATGTCCCACTAACAAGCAGGGCCGTTCCTAGGGTATCTGCCGCCCGTGTGCGAGAATAATTTTGCCGCCACCCACCCCCTATTGATTAACTGAAATTTCTCTGAAATATTTTTACCTTAAATAAAACACAGACACAGAAAATGTAAAAATATATACATTTTATTTAATAAAATCATAAATTAACATAATAATTATTGCTATACAGTATGAACATATAATAACAAAATATAAACGAAAATACATAAATATACTATAATAAATAATATAAAGTAAATACATAAACTAAATACATAGATATACTGTCTATCTGCGCTTGTCCTGCTTTTTTCTGTTCCTATTCCGCTGCCTGTTATCGCGGTTTTCTTGAGACCTGTTTCTCTGCCGCGACGATCTCTTCATTCCACTCTGCTGTAATGAAATTTAAAATTTGATGTTTTAGATATTATAGTCGGTGCCGTTTATATCCCCCCGAAATCCCCACTGGATGCATTTATTCACCTTAGCGAGTCGATTGAAAGTTGAAACTTCTACTCCTAAGATATTGATTTACGGAAAAAATGCATAGAATCTTTTTGGTAGGAAATTTTGTCTACTTCATTTTCGTGTAGAATGGTCGTAACGCAAAAACTTTAGATTTTCGAGCTATTAGCGAGAAAGTGAAGAAAGGGACCTTCAAGCAGCTCTGCCACCTCCAGCTCACCTCCCACCCCCGGGGACTTTTAGTATGTTCGTCAGGACACCTCAACAAACAACTGTACCAACTTTCAAAACTACGTGAATTTTTTCGGCTGATTTGGCTAATTTTACTGGGCTATACTCGACGCTTATCTTGGGTGTTTCTGTTTTTCCTGCGGTGGCGGTTTAGGGCGTTTTCCCTAGATCGGCTCCTCCAGCAATGTCCCACTAACAAGCAGGGCCGTTCCTAGGGTATCAGCCGCCCGTGTGCGAGAATAATTTTGCCGCCACCCACCCCCTATTGATTAACTGAAATTTCTCTGAAATATTTTTACCTTAAATAAAACACAGACAGAAAATGTAAAAATATATACATTTTATTTAATAAAATCATAAATTAACATAATAATTATTGCTATACAGTATGAACATATAATAACAAAATATAAACAAAAATACATAAATATACTATAATAAATAATATAAAGTAAATACATAAACTAAATACATAGATATACTGTCTATCTGCGCTTGTCCTGCTTTTTTCTGTTCCTATTCCGCTGCCTGTTATCGCGGTTTTCTTGAGACCTGTTTCTCTGCCGCGACGATCTCTTCATTCCACTCTGCTGTAATGAAATTTAAAATTTGATGTTTTAGATATTATAGTCGGTGCCGTTTATATCCCCCCGAAATCCCCACTGGATGCATTTATTCACCTTAGCGAGTCGATTGAAAGTTGAAACTTCTACTCCTAAGATATTGATCTTACGGAAAAAATGCATAGAATCTTTTTGGTAGGAAATTTTGTCTACTTCATTTTCGTGTAGAATGGTCGTAACGCAAAAACTTTAGATTTTCGAGCTATTAGCGAGAAAGTGAAGAAAGGGACCTTCAAGCAGCTCTCCCACCTCCAGCTCACCTCCCACCCCCGGGGACTTTTAGTATGTTCGTCAGGACACCTCAACAAACAACTGTACCAACTTTCAAAACTACGTGAATTTTTTCGGCTGATTTGGCTAATTTTACTGGGCTATACTCGACGCTTATCTTGGGTGTTTCTGTTTTTCCTGCGGTGGCGGTTTAGGGCGTTTTCCCTAGATCGGCTCCTCCAGCAATGTCCCACTAACAAGCAGGGCCGTTCCTAGGGTATCTGCCGCCCGTGTGCGAGAATAATTTTGCCGCCCCCCACCCCCTATTGATTAACTGAAATTTCTCTGAAATATTTTTACCTTAAATAAAACACAGACACAGAAAATGTAAAAATATATACATTTTATTTAATAAAATCATAAATTAACATAATAATTATTGCTATACAGTATGAACATATAATAACAAAATATAAACAAAAATACATAAATATACTATAATAAATAATATAAAGTAAATACATAAACTAAATACATAGATATACTGTCTATCTGCGCTTGTCCTGCTTTTTTCTGTTCCTATTCCGCTGCCTGTTATCGCGGTTTTCTTGAGACCTGTTTCTCTGCCGCGACGATCTCTTCATTCCACTCTGCTGTAATGAAATTTAAAATTTGATGTTTTAGATATTATAGTCGGTGCCGTTTATATCCCCCCGAAATCCCCACTGGATGCATTTATTCACATTAGCGAGTCGATTGAAAGTTGAAACTTCTACTCCTAAGATATTGATCTTACGGAAAAAATGCATAGAATCTTTTTGGTAGGAAATTTTGTCTACTTCATTTTCGTGTAGAATGGTCGTAACGCAAAAACTTTAGATTTTCGAGCTATTAGCGAGAAAGTGAAGAAAGGGACCTTCAAGCAGCTCTCCCACCTCCAGCTCACCTCCCACCCCCGGGGACTTTTAGTATGTTCGTCAGGACACCTCAACAAACAACTGTACCAACTTTCAAAACTACGTGAATTTTTTCGGCTGATTTGGCTAATTTTACTGGGCTATACTCGACGCTTATCTTGGGTGTTTCTGTTTTTCCTGCGGTGGCGGTTTAGGGCGTTTTCCCTAGATCGGCTCCTCCAGCAATGTCCCACTAACAAGCAGGGCCGTTCCTAGGGTATCAGCCGCCCGTGTGCGAGAATACTTTTGCCGCCACCCACCCCCTATTGATTAACTGAAATTTCTCTGAAATATTTTTACCTTAAATAAAACACAGACAGAAAATGTAAAAATATATACATTTTATTTAATAAAATCATAAATTAACATAATAATTATTGCTATACAGTATGAACATATAATAACAAAATATAAACAAAAATACATAAATATACTATAATAAATAATATAAAGTAAATACATAAACTAAATACATAGATATACTGTCTATCTGCGCTTGTCCTGCTTTTTTCTGTTCCTATTCCGCTGCCTGTTATCGCGGTTTTCTTGAGACCTGTTTCTCTGCCGCGACGATCTCTTCATTCCACTCTGCTGTAATGAAATTTAAAATTTGATGTTTTAGATATTATAGTCGGTGCCGTTTATATCCCCCCGAAATCCCCACTGGATGCATTTATTCACCTTAGCGAGTCGATTGAAAGTTGAAACTTCTACTCCTAAGATATTGATCTTACGGAAAAAATGCATAGAATCTTTTTGGTAGGAAATTTTGTCTACTTCATTTTCGTGTAGAATGGTCGTAACGCAAAAACTTTAGATTTTCGAGCTATTAGCGAGAAAGTGAAGAAAGGGACCTTCAAGCAGCTCTGCCACCTCCAGCTCACCTCCCACCCCCGGGGACTTTTAGTATGTTCGTCAGGACACCTCAACAAACAACTGTACCAACTTTCAAAACTACGTGAATTTTTTCGGCTGATTTGGCTAATTTTACTGGGCTATACTCGACGCTTATCTTGGGTGTTTCTGTTTTTCCTGCGGTGGCGGTTTAGGGCGTTTTCCCCAGATCGGCTCCTCCAGCAATGTCCCACTAACAAGCAGGGCCGTTCCTAGGGTATCAGCCGCCCGTGTGCGAGAATAATTTTGCCGCCACCCACCCCCTATTGATTAACTGAAATTTCTCTGAAATATTTTTACCTTAAATAAAACACAGACAGAAAATGTAAAAATATATACATTTTATTTAATAAAATCATAAATTAACATAATAATTATTGCTATACAGTATGAACATATAATAACAAAATATAAACAAAAATACATAAATATACTATAATAAATAATATAAAGTAAATACATAAACTAAATACATAGATATACTGTCTCTGCGCTTGTCCTGCTTTTTTCTGTTCCTATTCCGCTGCCTGTTATCGCGGTTTTCTTGAGACCTGTTTCTCTGTCGCGACGATCTCTTCATTCCACTCTGCTGTAATGAAATTTAAAATTTGATGTTTTAGATATTATAGTCGGTGCCGTTTATATCCCCCCGAAATCCCCACTGGATGCATTTATTCACCTTAGCGAGTCGATTGAAAGTTGAAACTTCTACTCCTAAGATATTGATCTTAAGGAAAAAATGCATAGAATCTTTTTGTTAGGAAATTTTGTCTACTTCATTTTCGTGTAGAATGGTCGTAACGCAAAAACTTTAGATTTTCGAGCTATTAGCGAAAAAGTGAAGAAAGGGACCTTCAAGCAGCTCTCCCACCTCCAGCTCACCTCCCACCCCCGGGGACTTTTAGTATGTTCGTCAGGACACCTCAACAAACAACTGTACCAACTTTCAAAACTACGTGAATTTTTTCGGCTGATTTGGCTAATTTTACTGGGCTATACTCGACGCTTATCTTGGGTGTTTCTGTTTTTCCTGCGGTGGCGGTTTAGGGCGTTTTCCCTAGATCGGCTCCTCCAGCAATGTCCCACTAACAAGCAGGGCCGTTCCTAGGGTATCTGCCGCCCGTGTGCGAGAATAATTTTGCCGCCCCCCACCCCCTATTGATTAACTGAAATTTCTCTGAAATATTTTTACCTTAAATAAAACACAGACACAGAAAATGTAAAAATATATACATTTTATTTAATAAAATCATAAATTAACATAATAATTATTGCTATACAGTATGAACATATAATAACAAAATATAAACAAAAATACATAAATATACTATAATAAATAATATAAAGTAAATACATAAACTAAATACATAGATATACTGTCTATCTGCGCTTGTCCTGCTTTTTTCTGTTCCTATTCCGCTGCCTGTTATCGCGGTTTTCTTGAGACCTGTTTCTCTGCCGCGACGATCTCTTCATTCCACTCTGCTGTAATGAAATTTAAAATTTGATGTTTTAGATATTATAGTCGGTGCCGTTTATATCCCCCCGAAATCCCCACTGGATGCATTTATTCACCTTAGCGAGTCGTTTGAAAGTTGAAACTTCTACTCCTAAGATATTGATCTTACGGAAAAAATGCATAGAATCTTTTTGATAGGAAATTTTGTCTACTTCATTTTCGTGTAGAATGGTCGTAACGCAAAAACTTTAGATTTTCGAGCTATTAGCGAAAAAGTGAAGAAAGGGACCTTCAAGCAGCTCTCCCACCTCCAGCTCACCTCCCACCCCCGGGGACTTTTAGTATGTTCGTCAGGACACCTCAACAAACAACTGTACCAACTTTCAAAACTACGTGAATTTTTTCGGCTGATTTGGCTAATTTTACTGGGCTATACTCTACGCTTATCTTGGGTGTTTCTGTTTTTCCTGCGGTGGCGGTTTAGGGCGTTTTCCCTAGATCGGCTCCTCCAGCAATGTCCCACTAACAAGCAGGGCCGTTCCTAGGGTATCTGCCGCCCGTGTGCGAGAATAATTTTGCCGCCCCCCACCCCCTATTGATTAACTGAAATTTCTCTGAAATAGTTTTACCTTAAATAAAACACAGACAGAAAATGTAAAAATATATACATTTTATTTAATAAAATCATAAATTAACATAATAATTATTGCTATACAGTATGAACATATAATAACAAAATATAAACAAAAATACATAAATATACTATAATAAATAATATAAAGTAAATACATAAACTAAATACATAGATATACTGTCTATCTGCGCTTGTCCTGCTTTTTTCTGTTCCTATTCCGCTGCCTGTTATCGCGGTTTTCTTGAGACCTGTTTCTCTGCCGAGACGATCTCTTCATTCCACTCTGCTGTAATGAAATTTAAAATTTGATGTTTTAGATATTATAGTCGGTGCCGTTTATATCCCCCCGAAATCCCCACTGGATGCATTTATTCACCTTAGCGAGTCGATTGAAAGTTGAAACTTCTACTCCTAAGATATTGATCTTACGGAAAAAATGCATAGAATCTTTTTGGTAGGAAATTTTGTCTACTTCATTTTCGTGTAGAATGGTCGTAACGCAAAAACTTTAGATTTTCGAGCTATTAGCGAGAAAGTGAAGAAAGGGACCTTCAAGCAGCTCTCCCACCTCCAGCTCACCTCCCACCTCCGGGGACTTTTAGTATGTTCGTCAGGACACCTCAACAAACAACTGTACCAACTTTCAAAACTACGTGAATTTTTTCGGCTGATTTGGCTAATTTTACTGGGCTATACTCGACGCTTATCTTGGGTGTTTCTGTTTTTCCTGCGGTGGCGGTTTAGGGCGTTTTCCCTAGATCGGCTCCTCCAGCAATGTCCCACTAACAAGCAGGGCCGTTCCTAGGGTATCTGCCGCCCGTGTGCGAGAATAATTTTGCCGCCCCCCACCCCCTATTGATTAACTGAAATTTCTCTGAAATATTTTTACCTTAAATAAAACACAGACACAGAAAATGTAAAAATATATACATTTTATTTAATAAAATCATAAATTAACATAATAATTATTGCTATACAGTATGAACATATAATAACAAAATATAAACGAAAATACATAAATATACTATAATAAATAATATAAAGTAAATACATAAACTAAATACATAGATATACTGTCTATCTGCGCTTGTCCTGCTTTTTTCTGTTCCTATTCCGCTGCCTGTTATCGCGGTTTTCTTGAGACCTGTTTCTCTGCCGCGACGATCTCTTCATTCCACTCTGCTGTAATGAAATTTAAAATTTGATGTTTTAGATATTATAGTCGGTGCCGTTTATATCCCCCCGAAATCCCCACTGGATGCATTTATTCACCTTAGCGAGTCGATTGAAAGTTGAAACTTCTACTCCTAAGATATTGATCTTACGGAAAAAATGCATAGAATCTTTTTGGTAGGAAATTTTGTCTACTTCATTTTCGTGTAGAATGGTCGTAACGCAAAAACTTTAGATTTTCGAGCTATTAGCGAGAAAGTGAAGAAAGGGACCTTCAAGCAGCTCTCCCACCTCCAGCTCACCTCCCACCCCCGGGGACTTTTAGTATGTTCGTCAGGACACCTCAACAAACAACTGTACCAACTTTCAAAACTACGTGAATTTTTTCTGCTGATTTGGTTAATTTTACTGGGCTATACTCGACGCTTATCTTGGGTGTTTCTGTTTTTCCTGCGGTGGCGGTTTAGGGCGTTTTCCCTAGATCGGCTCCTCCAGCAATGTCCCACTAACAAGCAGGGCCGTTCCTAGGGTATCTGCCGCCCGTGTGCGAGAATAATTTTGCCGCCCCCCACCCCCTATTGATTAACTGAAATTTCTCTGAAATATTTTTACCTTAAATAAAACACAGACACAGAAAATGTAAAAATATATACATTTTATTTAATAAAATCATAAATTAACATAATAATTATTGCTATACAGTATGAACATATAATAACAAAATATAAACGAAAATACATAAATATACTATAATAAATAATATAAAGTAAATACATAAACTAAATACATAGATATACTGTCTATCTGCGCTTGTCCTGCTTTTTTCTGTTCCTATTCCGCTGCCTGTTATCGCGGTTTTCTTGAGACCTGTTTCTCTGCCGCGACGATCTCTTCATTCCACTCTGCTGTAATGAAATTTAAAATTTGATGTTTTAGATATTATAGTCGGTGCCGTTTATATCCCCCCGAAATCCCCACTGGATGCATTTATTCACCTTAGCGAGTCGATTGAAAGTTGAAACTTCTACTCCTAAGATATTGATCTTACGGAAAAAATGCATAGAATCTTTTTGGTAGGAAATTTTGTCTACTTCATTTTCGTGTAGAATGGTCGTAACGCAAAAACTTTAGATTTTCGAGCTATTAGCGAGAAAGTGAAGAAAGGGACCTTCAAGCAGCTCTCCCACCTCCAGCTCACCTCCCACCCCCGGGGACTTTTAGTATGTTCGTCAGGACACCTCAACAAACAACTGTACCAACTTTCAAAACTACGTGAATTTTTTCTGCTGATTTGGTTAATTTTACTGGGCTATACTCGACGCTTATCTTGGGTGTTTCTGTTTTTCCTGCGGTGGCGGTTTAGGGCGTTTTCCCTAGATCGGCTCCTCCAGCAATGTCCCACTAACAAGCAGGGCCGTTCCTAGGGTATCAGCCGCCCGTGTGCGAGAATAATTTTGCCGCCACCCACCCCCTATTGATTAACTGAAATTTCTCTGAAATATTTTTATCTTAAATAAAACACAGACAGAAAATGTAAAAATATATACATTTTATTTAATAAAATCATAAATTAACATAATAATTATTGCTATACAGTATGAACATATAATAACAAAATATAAACGAAAATACATAAATATACTATAATAAATAATATAACGTAAATACATAAACTAAATACATAGATATACTGTCTATCTGCGCTTGTCCTGCTTTTTTCTGTTCCTATTCCGCTGCCTGTTATCGCGGTTTTCTTGAGACCTGTTTCTCTGCCGCGACGATCTCTTCATTCCACTCTGCTGTAATGAAATTTAAAATTTGATGTTTTAGATATTATAGTCGGTGCCGTTTATATCCCCCCGAAATCCCCACTGGATGCATTTATTCACCTTAGCGAGTCGATTGAAAGTTGAAACTTCTACTCCTAAGATATTGATCTTACGGAAAAAATGCATAGAATCTTTTTGGTAGGAAATTTTGTCTACTTCATTTTCGTGTAGAATGGTCGTAACGCAAAAACTTTAGATTTTCGAGCTATTAGCGAGAAAGTGAAGAAAGGGACCTTCAAGCAGCTCTCCCACCTCCAGCTCACCTCCCACCCCCGGGGACTTTTAGTATGTTCGTCAGGACACCTCAACAAACAACTGTACCAACTTTCAAAACTACGTGAATTTTTTCGGCTGATTTGGCTAATTTTACTGGGCTATACTCGACGCTTATCTTGGGTGTTTCTGTTTTTCCTGCGGTGGCGGTTTAGGGCGTTTTCCCTAGATCGGCTCCTCCAGCAATGTCCCACTAACAAGCAGGGCCGTTCCTAGGGTATCTGCCGCCCGTGTGCGAGAATAATTTTGCCGCCACCCACCCCCTATTGATTATCTGAAATTTCTCTGAAATATTTTTACCTTAAATAAAACACAGACACAGAAAATGTAAAAATATATACATTTTATTTAATAAAATCATAAATTAACATAATAATTATTGCTATACAGTATGAACATATAATAACAAAATATAAACAAAAATACATAAATATACTATAATAAATAATATAAAGTAAATACATAAACTAAATACATAGATATACTGTCTATCTGCGCTTGTCCTGCTTTTTTCTGTTCCTATTCCGCTGCCTGTTATCGCGGTTTTCTTGAGACCTGTTTCTCTGCCGCGACGATCTCTTCATTCCACTCTGCTGTAATGAAATTTAAAATTTGATGTTTTAGATATTATAGTCGGTGCCGTTTATATCCCCCCGAAATCCCCACTGGATGCATTTATTCACCTTAGCGAGTCGATTGAAAGTTGAAACTTCTACTCCTAAGATATTGATCTTACGGAAAAAATGCATAGAATCTTTTTGGTAGGAAATTTTGTCTACTTCATTTTCGTGTAGAATGGTCGTAACGCAAAAACTTTAGATTTTCGAGCTATTAGCGAGAAAGTGAAGAAAGGGACCTTCAAGCAGCTCTCCCACCTCCAGCTCACCTCCCACCCCCGGGGACTTTTAGTATGTTCGTCAGGACACCTCAACAAACAACTGTACCAACTTTCAAAACTACGTGAATTTTTTCGGCTGATTTGGCTAATTTTACTGGGCTATACTCGACGCTTATCTTGGGTGTTTCTGTTTTTCCTGCGGTGGCGGTTTAGGGCGTTTTCCCTAGATCGGCTCCTCCAGCAATGTCCCACTAACAAGCAGGGCCGTTCCTAGGGTATCAGCCGCCCGTGTGCGAGAATACTTTTGCCGCCACCCACCCCCTATTGATTAACTGAAATTTCTCTGAAATATTTTTACCTTAAATAAAACACAGACAGAAAATGTAAAAATATATACATTTTATTTAATAAAATCATAAATTAACATAATAATTATTGCTATACAGTATGAACATATAATAACAAAATATAAACAAAAATACATAAATATACTATAATAAATAATATAAAGTAAATACATAAACTAAATACATAGATATACTGTCTATCTGCGCTTGTCCTGCTTTTTTCTGTTCCTATTCCGCTGCCTGTTATCGCGGTTTTCTTGAGACCTGTTTCTCTGCCGAGACGATCTCTTCATTCCACTCTGCTGTAATGAAATTTAAAATTTGATGTTTTAGATATTATAGTCGGTGCCGTTTATATCCCCCCGAAATCCCCACTGGATGCATTTATTCACCTTAGCGAGTCGATTGAAAGTTGAAACTTCTACTCCTAAGATATTGATCTTACGGAAAAAATGCATAGAATCTTTTTGGTAGGAAATTTTGTCTACTTCATTTTCGTGTAGAATGGTCGTAACGCAAAAACTTTAGATTTTCGAGCTATTAGCGAGAAAGTGAAGAAAGGGACCTTCAAGCAGCTCTCCCACCTCCAGCTCACCTCCCACCCCCGGGGACTTTTAGTATGTTCGTCAGGACACCTCAACAAACAACTGTACCAACTTTCAAAACTACGTGAATTTTTTCGGCTGATTTGGCTAATTTTACTGGGCTATACTCGACGCTTATCTTGGGTGTTTCTGTTTTTCCTGCGGTGGCGGTTTAGGGCGTTTTCCCTAGATCGGCTCCTCCAGCAATGTCCCACTAACAAGCAGGGCCGTTCCTAGGGTATCAGCCGCCCGTGTGCGAGAATAATTTTGCCGCCACCCACCCCCTATTGATTAACTGAAATTTCTCTGAAATATTTTTACCTTAAATAAAACACAGACAGAAAATGTAAAAATATATACATTTTATTTAATAAAATCATAAATTAACATAATAATTATTGCTATACAGTATGAACATATAATAACAAAATATAAACAAAAATACATAAATATACTATAATAAATAATATAAAGTAAATACATAAACTAAATACATAGATATACTGTCTATCTGCGCTTGTCCTGCTTTTTTCTGTTCCTATTCCGCTGCCTGTTATCGCGGTTTTCTTGAGACCTGTTTCTCTGCCGCGACGATCTCTTCATTCCACTCTGCTGTAATGAAATTTAAAATTTGATGTTTTAGATATTATAGTCGGTGCCGTTTATATCCCCCCGAAATCCCCACTGGATGCATTTATTCACCTTAGCGAGTCGATTGAAAGTTGAAACTTCTACTCCTAAGATATTGATCTTAAGGAAAAAATGCATAGAATCTTTTTGTTAGGAAATTTTGTCTACTTCATTTTCGTGTAGAATGGTCGTAACGCAAAAACTTTAGATTTTCGAGCTATTAGCGAAAAAGTGAAGAAAGGGACCTTCAAGCAGCTCTCCCACCTCCAGCTCACCTCCCACCCCAGGGGACTTTTAGTATGTTCGTCAGGACACCTCAACAAACAACTGTACCAACTTTCAAAACTACGTGAATTTTTTCGGCTGATTTGGCTAATTTTACTGGGCTATACTCGACGCTTATCTTGGGTGTTTCTGTTTTTCCTGCGGTGGCGGTTTAGGGCGTTTTCCCTAGATCGGCTCCTCCAGCAATGTCCCACTAACAAGCAGGGCCGTTCCTAGGGTATCTGCCGCCCGTGTGCGAGAATAATTTTGCCGCCACCCACCCCCTATTGATTATCTGAAATTTCTCTGAAATATTTTTACCTTAAATAAAACACAGACACAGAAAATGTAAAAATATATACATTTTATTTAATAAAATCATAAATTAACATAATAATTATTGCTATACAGTATGAACATATAATAACAAAATATAAACAAAAATACATAAATATACTATAATAAATAATATAAAGTAAATACATAAACTAAATACATAGATATACTGTCTATCTGCGCTTGTCCTGCTTTTTTCTGTTCCTATTCCGCTGCCTGTTATCGCGGTTTTCTTGAGACCTGTTTCTCTGCCGCGACGATCTCTTCATTCCACTCTGCTGTAATGAAATTTAAAATTTGATGTTTTAGATATTATAGTCGGTGCCGTTTATATCCCCCCGAAATCCCCACTGGATGCATTTATTCACATTAGCGTGTCGATTGAAAGTTGAAACTTCTACTCCTAAGATATTGATCTTACGGAAAAAATGCATAGAATCTTTTTGGTAGGAAATTTTGTCTACTTCATTTTCGTGTAGAATGGTCGTAACGCAAAAACTTTAGATTTTCGAGCTATTAGCGAGAAAGTGAAGAAAGGGACCTTCAAGCAGCTCTCCCACCTCCAGCTCACCTCCCACCCCCGGGGACTTTTAGTATGTTCGTCAGGACACCTCAACAAACAACTGTACCAACTTTCAAAACTACGTGAATTTTTTCGGCTGATTTGGCTAATTTTACTGGGCTATACTCGACGCTTATCTTGGGTGTTTCTGTTTTTCCTGCGGTGGCGGTTTAGGGCGTTTTCCCTAGATCGGCTCCTCCAGCAATGTCCCACTAACAAGCAGGGCCGTTCCTAGGGTATCAGCCGCCCGTGTGCGAGAATACTTTTGCCGCCACCCACCCCCTATTGATTAACTGAAATTTCTCTGAAATATTTTTACCTTAAATAAAACACAGACAGAAAATGTAAAAATATATACATTTTATTTAATAAAATCATAAATTAACATAATAATTATTGCTATACAGTATGAACATATAATAACAAAATATAAACAAAAATACATAAATATACTATAATAAATAATATAAAGTAAATACATAAACTAAATACATAGATATACTGTCTATCTGCGCTTGTCCTGCTTTTTTCTGTTCCTATTCCGCTGCCTGTTATCGCGGTTTTCTTGAGACCTGTTTCTCTGCCGCGACGATCTCTTCATTCCACTCTGCTGTAATGAAATTTAAAATTTGATGTTTTAGATATTATAGTCGGTGCCGTTTATATCCCCCCGAAATCCCCACTGGATGCATTTATTCACCTTAGCGAGTCGATTGAAAGTTGAAACTTCTACTCCTAAGATATTGATCTTACGGAAAAAATGCATAGAATCTTTTTGGTAGGAAATTTTGTCTACTTCATTTTCGTGTAGAATGGTCGTAACGCAAAAACTTTAGATTTTCGAGCTATTAGCGAGAAAGTGAAGAAAGGGACCTTCAAGCAGCTCTCCCACCTCCAGCTCACCTCCCACCCCCGGGGACTTTTAGTATGTTCGTCAGGACACCTCAACAAACAACTGTACCAACTTTCAAAACTACGTGAATTTTTTCGGCTGATTTGGCTAATTTTACTGGGCTATACTCGACGCTTATCTTGGGTGTTTCTGTTTTTCCTGCGGTAGTTACGTTTCGTGGTCGTAACGAATAAAATAAAATATAAATTATTATTTTACTATGATATTTATTCTCATAGGAGTACAGAGCAGCATCAGGACGTTGTTATTACAATAATGTTACTAAGACTAACTTTCAATAATAACACACAAATATATATAGCATCGAAAATAGATAATCAGGGTACAAAGTTGGATAAACAATTTGTAGTCTGAGTCGTTGGAAAATAACATCATTATATCTAGTAGAGTAAACGATTAGTTCATACAGTAACATACATGATAAGATAAATATAGTTGAATAACAATAAAGGAAGAATACATTACTCGGTGGCGGTTTAGGGCGTTTTCCCTAGATCGGCTCCTCCAGCAATGTCCCACTAACAAGCAGGGCCGTTCCTAGGGTATCAGCCGCCCGTGTGCGAGAATACTTTTGCCGCCACCCACCCCCTATTGATTAACTGAAATTTCTCTGAAATATTTTTACCTTAAATAAAACACAGACAGAAAATGTAAAAATATATACATTTTATTTAATAAAATCATAAATTAACATAATAATTATTGCTATACAGTATGAACATATAATAACAAAATATAAACAAAAATACATAAATATACTATAATAAATAATATAAAGTAAATACATAAACTAAATACATAGATATACTGTCTATCTGCGCTTGTCCTGCTTTTTTCTGTTCCTATTCCGCTGCCTGTTATCGCGGTTTTCTTGAGACCTGTTTCTCTGCCGAGACGATCTCTTCATTCCACTCTGCTGTAATGAAATTTAAAATTTGATGTTTTAGATATTATAGTCGGTGCCGTTTATATCCCCCCGAAATCCCCACTGGATGCATTTATTCACCTTAGCGAGTCGATTGAAAGTTGAAACTTCTACTCCTAAGATATTGATCTTACGGAAAAAAATGCATAGAATCTTTTTGGTAGGAAATTTTGTCTACTTCATTTTCGTGTAGAATGGTCGTAACGCAAAAACTTTAGATTTTCGAGCTATTAGCGAGAAAGTGAAGAAAGGGACCTGGAAGCAGCTCTCCCACCTCCAGCTCACCTCCCACCCCCGGGGACTTTTAGTATGTTCGTCAGGACACCTCAACAAACAACTGTACCAACTTTCAAAACTACGTGAATTTTTTCGGCTGATTTGGCTAATTTTACTGGGCTATACTCGACGCTTATCTTGGGTGTTTCTGTTTTTCCTGCGGTGGCGGTTTAGGGCGTTTTCCCTAGATCGGCTCCTCCAGCAATGTCCCACTAACAAGCAGGGCCGTTCCTAGGGTATCAGCCGCCCGTGTGCGAGAATAATTTTGCCGCCACCCACCCCCTATTGATTAACTGAAATTTCTCTGAAATATTTTTACCTTAAATAAAACACAGACAGAAAATGTAAAAATATATACATTTTATTTAATAAAATCATAAATTAACATAATAATTATTGCTATACAGTATGAACATATAATAACAAAATATAAACAAAAATACATAAATATACTATAATAAATAATATAAAGTAAATACATAAACTAAATACATAGATATACTGTCTATCTGCGCTTGTCCTGCTTTTTTCTGTTCCTATTCCGCTGCCTGTTATCGCGGTTTTCTTGAGACCTGTTTCTCTGCCGCGACGATCTCTTCATTCCACTCTGCTGTAATGAAATTTAAAATTTGATGTTTTAGATATTATAGTCGGTGCCGTTTATATCCCCCCGAAATCCCCACTGGATGCATTTATTCACCTTAGCGAGTCGATTGAAAGTTGAAACTTCTACTCCTAAGATATTGATCTTACGGAAAAAATGCATAGAATCTTTTTGGTAGGAAATTTTGTCTACTTCATTTTCGTGTAGAATGGTCGTAACGCAAAAACTTTAGATTTTCGAGCTATTAGCGAGAAAGTGAAGAAAGGGACCTTCAAGCAGCTCTCCCACCTCCAGCTCACCTCCCACCCCCGGGGACTTTTAGTATGTTCGTCAGGACACCTCAACAAACAACTGTACCAACTTTCAAAACTACGTGAATTTTTTCGGCTGATTTGGCTAATTTTACTGGGCTATACTCGACGCTTATCTTGGGTGTTTCTGTTTTTCCTGCGGTGGCGGTTTAGGGCGTTTTCCCTAGATCGGCTCCTCCAGCAATGTCCCACTAACAAGCAGGGCCGTTCCTAGGGTATCAGCCGCCCGTGTGCGAGAATAATTTTGCCGCCACCCACCCCCTATTGATTAACTGAAATTTCTCTGAAATATTTTTACCTTAAATAAAACACAGACAGAAAATGTAAAAATATATACATTTTATTTAATAAAATCATAAATTAACATAATAATTATTGCTATACAGTATGAACATATAATAACAAAATATAAACAAAAATACATAAATATACTATAATAAATAATATAAAGTAAATACATAAACTAAATACATAGATATACTGTCTATCTGCGCTTGTCCTGCTTTTTTCTGTTCCTATTCCGCTGCCTGTTATCGCGGTTTTCTTGAGACCTGTTTCTCTGCCGCGACGATCTCTTCATTCCACTCTGCTGTAATGAAATTTAAAATTTGATGTTTTAGATATTATAGTCGGTGCCGTTTATATCCCCCCGAAATCCCCACTGGATGCATTTATTCACCTTAGCGAGTCGATTGAAAGTTGAAACTTCTACTCCTAAGATATTGATCTTAAGGAAAAAATGCATAGAATCTTTTTGATAGGAAATTTTGTCTACTTCATTTTCGTGTAGAATGGTCGTAACGCAAAAACTTTAGATTTTCGAGCTATTAGCGAAAAAGTGAAGAAAGGGACCTGGAAGCAGCTCTCCCACCTCCAGCTCACCTCCCACCCCCGGGGACTTTTAGTATGTTCGTCAGGACACCTCAACAAACAACTGTACCAACTTTCAAAACTACGTGAATTTTTTCGGCTGATTTGGCTAATTTTACTGGGCTATACTCGACGCTTATCTTGGGTGTTTCTGTTTTTCCTGCGGTGGCGGTTTAGGGCGTTTTCCCTAGATCGGCTCCTCCAGCAATGTCCCACTAACAAGCAGGGCCGTTCCTAGGGTATCTGCCGCCCGTGTGCGAGAATAATTTTGCCGCCCCCCACCCCCTATTGATTAACTGAAATTTCTCTGAAATATTTTTACCTTAAATAAAACACAGACACAGAAAATGTAAAAATATATACATTTTATTTAATAAAATCATAAATTAACATAATAATTATTGCTATACAGTATGAACATATAATAACAAAATATAAACAAAAATACATAAATATACTATAATAAATAATATAAAGTAAATACATAAACTAAATACATAGATATACTGTCTATCTGCGCTTGTCCTGCTTTTTTCTGTTCCTATTCCGCTGCCTGTTATCGCGGTTTTCTTGAGACCTGTTTCTCTGCCGAGACGATCTCTTCATTCCACTCTGCTGTAATGAAATTTAAAATTTGATGTTTTAGATATTATAGTCGGTGCCGTTTATATCCCCCCGAAATCCCCACTGGATGCATTTATTCACCTTAGCGAGTCGATTGAAAGTTGAAACTTCTACTCCTAAGATATTGATCTTACGGAAAAAATGCATAGAATCTTTTTGGTAGGAAATTTTGTCTACTTCATTTTCGTGTAGAATGGTCGTAACGCAAAAACTTTAGATTTTCGAGCTATTAGCGAAAAAGTGAAGAAAGGGACCTTCAAGCAGCTCTCCCACCTCCAGCTCACCTCCCACCCCCGGGGACTTTTAGTATGTTCGTCAGGACACCTCAACAAACAACTGTACCAACTTTCAAAACTACGTGAATTTTTTCGGCTGATTTGGCTAATTTTACTGGGCTATACTCGACGCTTATCTTGGGTGTTTCTGTTTTTCCTGCGGTGGCGGTTTAGGGCGTTTTCCCTAGATCGGCTCCTCCAGCAATGTCCCACTAACAAGCAGGGCCGTTCCTAGGGTATCAGCCGCCCGTGTGCGAGAATAATTTTGCCGCCACCCACCCTCTATTGATTAACCTTCGCGGCACCGGGCGGGGTACAAATGTACCCCACGGGTAGTTTTTTATAGTGTAATTCTGAAAATTTGACATCTTATACCGCCATTTTTTAATTTATTCTTGCATAGGTACACAGCAACAATATTGCATATTTAGATTAGAAAAAAAATCTAGAAATCTTCTGGTAAAAATTAAAATCTGTCTTGGGGTGCATTCGTAGCATGCTATTTTTGAGGCACCCGACTGCAGTTTGTCGTATGAATTAATTTTTCTCGAAGGTGTTCGGGCATTGTTGACATGTGCGTTGGCATGATAGTCAACAGGCAAGTAGTCAGATGACTTTAAGCCACATCTACAATATCAGTCGGTCGGTTCAGTGCAGTTTTATTATGGGGTACAAATGTACCCCGCGTGGTACTCCGTGTAACTTTTTTGACGTAGTGCCGCGAAGGTTAACTGAAATTTCTCTGAAATATTTTTATCTTAAATAAAACACAGACAGAAAATGTAAAAATATATACATTTTATTTAATAAAATCATAAATTAACATAATAATTATTGCTATACAGTATGAACATATAATAACAAAATATAAACAAAAATACATAAATATACTATAATAAATAATATAAAGTAAATACATAAACTAAATACATAGATATACTGTCTATCTGCGCTTGTCCTGCTTTTTTCTGTTCCTATTCCGCTGCCTGTTATCGCGGTTTTCTTGAGACCTGTTTCTCTGCCGCGACGATCTCTTCATTCCACTCTGCTGTAATGAAATTTAAAATTTGATGTTTTAGATATTATAGTCGGTGCCGTTTATATCCCCCCGAAATCCCCACTGGATGCATTTATTCACCTTAGCGAGTCGATTGAAAGTTGAAACTTCTACTCCTAAGATATTGATCTTAAGGAAAAAATGCATAGAATCTTTTTGTTAGGAAATTTTGTCTACTTCATTTTCGTGTAGAATGGTCGTAACGCAAAAACTTTAGATTTTCGAGCTATTAGCGAAAAAGTGAAGAAAGGGACCTTCAAGCAGCTCTCCCACCTCCAGCTCACCTCCCACCCCCGGGGACTTTTAGTATGTTCGTCAGGACACCTCAACAAACAACTGTACCAACTTTCAAAACTACGTGAATTTTTTCGGCTGATTTGGCTAATTTTACTGGGCTATACTCGACGCTTATCTTGGGTGTTTCTGTTTTTCCTGCGGTGGCGGTTTAGGGCGTTTTCCCTAGATCGGCTCCTCCAGCAATGTCCCACTAACAAGCAGGGCCGTTCCTAGGGTATCTGCCGCCCGTGTGCGAGAATAATTTTGCCGCCACCCACCCCCTATTGATTATCTGAAATTTCTCTGAAATATTTTTACCTTAAATAAAACACAGACACAGAAAATGTAAAAATATATACATTTTATTTAATAAAATCATAAATTAACATAATAATTATTGCTATACAGTATGAACATATAATAACAAAATATAAACAAAAATACATAAATATACTATAATAAATAATATAAAGTAAATACATAAACTAAATACATAGATATACTGTCTATCTGCGCTTGTCCTGCTTTTTTCTGTTCCTATTCCGCTGCCTGTTATCGCGGTTTTCTTGAGACCTGTTTCTCTGCCGCGACGATCTCTTCATTCCACTCTGCTGTAATGAAATTTAAAATTTGATGTTTTAGATATTATAGTCGGTGCCGTTTATATCCCCCCGAAATCCCCACTGGATGCATTTATTCACCTTAGCGAGTCGTTTGAAAGTTGAAACTTCTACTCCTAAGATATTGATCTTACGGAAAAAATGCATAGAATCTTTTTGATAGGAAATTTTGTCTACTTCATTTTCGTGTAGAATGGTCGTAACGCAAAAACTTTAGATTTTCGAGCTATTAGCGAAAAAGTGAAGAAAGGGACCTTCAAGCAGCTCTCCCACCTCCAGCTCACCTCCCACCCCCGGGGACTTTTAGTATGTTCGTCAGGACACCTCAACAAACAACTGTACCAACTTTCAAAACTACGTGAATTTTTTCGGCTGATTTGGCTAATTTTACTGGGCTATACTCGACGCTTATCTTGGGTGTTTCTGTTTTTCCTGCGGTGGCGGTTTAGGGCGTTTTCCCTAGATCGGCTCCTCCAGCAATGTCCCACTAACAAGCAGGGCCGTTCCTAGGGTATCTGCCGCCCGTGTGCGAGAATAATTTTGCCGCCCCCCACCCCCTATTGATTAACTGAAATTTCTCTGAAATATTTTTACCTTAAATAAAACACAGACACAGAAAATGTAAAAATATATACATTTTATTTAATAAAATCATAAATTAACATAATAATTATTGCTATACAGTATGAACATATAATAACAAAATATAAACGAAAATACATAAATATACTATAATAAATAATATAAAGTAAATACATAAACTAAATACATAGATATACTGTCTATCTGCGCTTGTCCTGCTTTTTTCTGTTCCTATTCCGCTGCCTGTTATCGCGGTTTTCTTGAGACCTGTTTCTCTGCCGCGACGATCTCTTCATTCCACTCTGCTGTAATGAAATTTAAAATTTGATGTTTTAGATATTATAGTCGGTGCCGTTTATATCCCCCCGAAATCCCCACTGGATGCATTTATTCACCTTAGCGAGTCGATTGAAAGTTGAAACTTCTACTCCTAAGATATTGATCTTACGGAAAAAATGCATAGAATCTTTTTGGTAGGAAATTTTGTCTACTTCATTTTCGTGTAGAATGGTCGTAACGCAAAAACTTTAGATTTTCGAGCTATTAGCGAGAAAGTGAAGAAAGGGACCTTCAAGCAGCTCTCCCACCTCCAGCTCACCTCCCACCCCCGGGGACTTTTAGTATGTTCGTCAGGACACCTCAACAAACAACTGTACCAACTTTCAAAACTACGTGAATTTTTTCGGCTGATTTGGCTAATTTTACTGGGCTATACTCGACGCTTATCTTGGGTGTTTCTGTTTTTCCTGCGGTGGCGGTTTAGGGCGTTTTCCCTAGATCGGCTCCTCCAGCAATGTCCCACTAACAAGCAGGGCCGTTCCTAGGGTATCAGCCGCCCGTGTGCGAGAATAATTTTGCCGCCACCCACCCCCTATTGATTAACTGAAATTTCTCTGAAATATTTTTACCTTAAATAAAACACAGACACAGAAAATGTAAAAATATATACATTTTATTTAATAAAATCATAAATTAACATAATAATTATTGCTATACAGTATGAACATATAATAACAAAATATAAACAAAAATACATAAATATACTATAATAAATAATATAAAGTAAATACATAAACTAAATACATAGATATACTGTCTATCTGCGCTTGTCCTGCTTTTTTCTGTTCCTATTCCGCTGCCTGTTATCGCGGTTTTCTTGAGACCTGTTTCTCTGCCGCGACGATCTCTTCATTCCACTCTGCTGTAATGAAATTTAAAATTTGATGTTTTAGATATTATAGTCGGTGCCGTTTATATCCCCCCGAAATCCCCACTGGATGCATTTATTCACCTTAGCGAGTCGATTGAAAGTTGAAACTTCTACTCCTAAGATATTGATCTTACGGAAAAAATGCATAGAATCTTTTTGGTAGGAAATTTTGTCTACTTCATTTTCGTGTAGAATGGTCGTAACGCAAAAACTTTAGATTTTCGAGCTATTAGCGAGAAAGTGAAGAAAGGGACCTTCAAGCAGCTCTCCCACCTCCAGCTCACCTCCCACCCCCGGGGACTTTTAGTATGTTCGTCAGGACACCTCAACAAACAACTGTACCAACTTTCAAAACTACGTGAATTTTTTCGGCTGATTTGGCTAATTTTACTGGGCTATACTCGACGCTTATCTTGGGTGTTTCTGTTTTTCCTGCGGTGGCGGTTTAGGGCGTTTTCCCTAGATCGGCTCCTCCAGCAATGTCCCACTAACAAGCAGGGCCGTTCCTAGGGTATCAGCCGCCCGTGTGCGAGAATAATTTTGCCGCCACCCACCCCCTATTGATTAACTGAAATTTCTCTGAAATATTTTTACCTTAAATAAAACACAGACAGAAAATGTAAAAATATATACATTTTATTTAATAAAATCATAAATTAACATAATAATTATTGCTATACAGTATGAACATATAATAACAAAATATAAACAAAAATACATAAATATACTATAATAAATAATATAAAGTAAATACATAAACTAAATACATAGATATACTGTCTATCTGCGCTTGTCCTGCTTTTTTCTGTTCCTATTCCGCTGCCTGTTATCGCGGTTTTCTTGAGACCTGTTTCTCTGTCGCGACGATCTCTTCATTCCACTCTGCTGTAATGAAATTTAAAATTTGATGTTTTAGATATTATAGTCGGTGCCGTTTATATCCCCCCGAAATCCCCACTGGATGCATTTATTCACCTTAGCGAGTCGATTGAAAGTTGAAACTTCTACTCCTAAGATATTGATCTTAAGGAAAAAATGCATAGAATCTTTTTGGTAGGAAATTTTGTCTACTTCATTTTCGTGTAGAATGGTCGTAACGCAAAAACTTTAGATTTTCGAGCTATTAGCGAGAAAGTGAAGAAAGGGACCTTCAAGCAGCTCTCCCACCTCCAGCTCACCTCCCACCCCCGGGGACTTTTAGTATGTTCGTCAGGACACCTCAACAAACAACTGTACCAACTTTCAAAACTACGTGAATTTTTTCGGCTGATTTGGCTAATTTTACTGGGCTATACTCGACGCTTATCTTGGGTGTTTCTGTTTTTCCTGCGGTGGCGGTTTAGGGCGTTTTCCCTAGATCGGCTCCTCCAGCAATGTCCCACTAACAAGCAGGGCCGTTCCTAGGGTATCTGCCGCCCGTGTGCGAGAATAATTTTGCCGCCCCCCACCCCCTATTGATTAACTGAAATTTCTCTGAAATATTTTTACCTTAAATAAAACACAGACACAGAAAATGTAAAAATATATACATTTTATTTAATAAAATCATAAATTAACATAATAATTATTGCTATACAGTATGAACATATAATAACAAAATATAAACAAAAATACATAAATATACTATAATAAATAATATAAAGTAAATACATAAACTAAATACATAGATATACTGTCTATCTGCGCTTGTCCTGCTTTTTTCTGTTCCTATTCCGCTGCCTGTTATCGCGGTTTTCTTGAGACCTGTTTCTCTGCCGCGACGATCTCTTCATTCCACTCTGCTGTAATGAAATTTAAAATTTGATGTTTTAGATATTATAGTCGGTGCCGTTTATATCCCCCCGAAATCCCCACTGGATGCATTTATTCACCTTAGCGAGTCGATTGAAAGCTGAAACTTCTACTCCTAAGATATTGATCTTACGGAAAAAATGCATAGAATCTTTTTGGTAGGAAATTTTGTCTACTTCATTTTCGTGTAGAATGGTCGTAACGCAAAAACTTTAGATTTTCGAGCTATTAGCGAAAAAGTGAAGAAAGGGACCTTCAAGCAGCTCTCCCACCTCCAGCTCACCTCCCACCCCCGGGGACTTTTAGTATGTTCGTCAGGACACCTCAACAAACAACTGTACCAACTTTCAAAACTACGTGAATTTTTTCGGCTGATTTGGCTAATTTTACTGGGCTATACTCGACGCTTATCTTGGGTGTTTCTGTTTTTCCTGCGGTGGCGGTTTAGGGCGTTTTCCCTAGATCGGCTCCTCCAGCAATGTCCCACTAACAAGCAGGGCCGTTCCTAGGGTATCTGCCGCCCGTGTGCGAGAATAATTTTGCCGCCACCCACCCCCTATTGATTAACTGAAATTTCTCTGAAATATTTTTACCTTAAATAAAACACAGACACAGAAAATGTAAAAATATATACATTTTATTTAATAAAATCATAAATTAACATAATAATTATTGCTATACAGTATGAACATATAATAACAAAATATAAACAAAAATACATAAATATACTATAATAAATAATATAAAGTAAATACATAAACTAAATACATAGATATACTGTCTATCTGCGCTTGTCCTGCTTTTTTCTGTTCCTATTCCGCTGCCTGTTATCGCGGTTTTCTTGAGACCTGTTTCTCTGCCGCGACGATCTCTTCATTCCACTCTGCTGTAATGAAATTTAAAATTTGATGTTTTAGATATTATAGTCCGTGCCGTTTATATCCCCCCGAAATCCCCACTGGATGCATTTATTCACCTTAGCGAGTCGATTGAAAGTTGAAACTTCTACTCCTAAGATATTGATCTTACGGAAAAAATGCATAGAATCTTTTTGGTAGGAAATTTTGTCTACTTCATTTTCGTGTAGAATGGTCGTAACGCAAAAACTTTAGATTTTCGAGCTATTAGCGAAAAAGTGAAGAAAGGGACCTTCAAGCAGCTCTCCCACCTCCAGCTCACCTCCCACCCCCGGGGACTTTTAGTATGTTCGTCAGGACACCTCAACAAACAACTGTACCAACTTTCAAAACTACGTGAATTTTTTCGGCTGATTTGGCTAATTTTACTGGGCTATACTCGACGCTTATCTTGGGTGTTTCTGTTTTTCCTGCGGTGGCGGTTTAGGGCGTTTTCCCTAGATCGGCTCCTCCAGCAATGTCCCACTAACAAGCAGGGCCGTTCCTAGGGTATCTGCCGCCCGTGTGCGAGAATAATTTTGCCGCCCCCCACCCCCTATTGATTAACTGAAATTTCTCTGAAATATTTTTACCTTAAATAAAACACAGACACAGAAAATGTAAAAATATATACATTTTATTTAATAAAATCATAAATTAACATAATAATTATTGCTATACAGTATGAACATATAATAACAAAATATAAACAAAAATACATAAATATACTATAATAAATAATATAAAGTAAATACATAAACTAAATACATAGATATACTGTCTATCTGCGCTTGTCCTGCTTTTTTCTGTTCCTATTCCGCTGCCTGTTATCGCGGTTTTCTTGAGACCTGTTTCTCTGCCGCGACGATCTCTTCATTCCACTCTGCTGTAATGAAATTTAAAATTTGATGTTTTAGATATTATAGTCGGTGCCGTTTATATCCCCCCGAAATCCCCACTGGATGCATTTATTCACCTTAGCGAGTCGATTGAAAGCTGAAACTTCTACTCCTAAGATATTGATCTTACGGAAAAAATGCATAGAATCTTTTTGGTAGGAAATTTTGTCTACTTCATTTTCGTGTAGAATGGTCGTAACGCAAAAACTTTAGATTTTCGAGCTATTAGCGAAAAAGTGAAGAAAGGGACCTTCAAGCAGCTCTCCCACCTCCAGCTCACCTCCCACCCCCGGGGACTTTTAGTATGTTCGTCAGGACACCTCAACAAACAACTGTACCAACTTTCAAAACTACGTGAATTTTTTCGGCTGATTTGGCTAATTTTACTGGGCTATACTCGACGCTTATCTTGGGTGTTTCTGTTTTTCCTGCGGTGGCGGTTTAGGGCGTTTTCCCTAGATCGGCTCCTCCAGCAATGTCCCACTAACAAGCAGGGCCGTTCCTAGGTTATCTGCCGCCCGTGTGCGAGAATAATTTTGCCGCCACCCACCCCCTATTGATTAACTGAAATTTCTCTGAAATATTTTTACCTTAAATAAAACACAGACACAGAAAATGTAAAAATATATACATTTTATTTAATAAAATCATAAATTAACATAATAATTATTGCTATACAGTATGAACATATAATAACAAAATATAAACAAAAATACATAAATATACTATAATAAATAATATAAAGTAAATACATAAACTAAATACATAGATATACTGTCTATCTGCGCTTGTCCTGCTTTTTTCTGTTCCTATTCCGCTGCCTGTTATCGCGGTTTTCTTGAGACCTGTTTCTCTGCCGCGACGATCTCTTCATTCCACTCTGCTGTAATGAAATTTAAAATTTGATGTTTTAGATATTATAGTCCGTGCCGTTTATATCCCCCCGAAATCCCCACTGGATGCATTTATTCACCTTAGCGAGTCGATTGAAAGTTGAAACTTCTACTCCTAAGATATTGATCTTACGGAAAAAATGCATAGAATCTTTTTGGTAGGAAATTTTGTCTACTTCATTTTCGTGTAGAATGGTCGTAACGCAAAAACTTTAGATTTTCGAGCTATTAGCGAAAAAGTGAAGAAAGGGACCTTCAAGCAGCTCTCCCACCTCCAGCTCACCTCCCACCCCCGGGGACTTTTAGTATGTTCGTCAGGACACCTCAACAAACAACTGTACCAACTTTCAAAACTACGTGAATTTTTTCGGCTGATTTGGCTAATTTTACTGGGCTATACTCGACGCTTATCTTGGGTGTTTCTGTTTTTCCTGCGGTGGCGGTTTAGGGCGTTTTCCCTAGATCGGCTCCTCCAGCAATGTCCCACTAACAAGCAGGGCCGTTCCTAGGGTATCTGCCGCCCGTGTGCGAGAATAATTTTGCCGCCCCCCACCCCCTATTGATTAACTGAAATTTCTCTGAAATATTTTTACCTTAAATAAAACACAGACACAGAAAATGTAAAAATATATACATTTTATTTAATAAAATCATAAATTAACATAATAATTATTGCTATACAGTATGAACATATAATAACAAAATATAAACAAAAATACATAAATATACTATAATAAATAATATAAAGTAAATACATAAACTAAATACATAGATATACTGTCTATCTGCGCTTGTCCTGCTTTTTTCTGTTCCTATTCCGCTGCCTGTTATCGCGGTTTTCTTGAGACCTGTTTCTCTGCCGCGACGATCTCTTCATTCCACTCTGCTGTAATGAAATTTAAAATTTGATGTTTTAGATATTATAGTCGGTGCCGTTTATATCCCCCCGAAATCCCCACTGGATGCATTTATTCACCTTAGCGAGTCGATTGAAAGTTGAAACTTCTACTCCTAAGATATTGATCTTACGGAAAAAATGCATAGAATCTTTTTGGTAGGAAATTTTGTCTACTTCATTTTCGTGTAGAATGGTCGTAACGCAAAAACTTTAGATTTTCGAGCTATTAGCGAGAAAGTGAAGAAAGGGACCTTCAAGCAGCTCTCCCACCTCCAGCTCACCTCCCACCCCCGGGGACTTTTAGTATGTTCGTCAGGACACCTCAACAAACAACTGTACCAACTTTCAAAACTACGTGAATTTTTTCGGCTGATTTGGCTAATTTTACTGGGCTATACTCGACGCTTATCTTGGGTGTTTCTGTTTTTCCTGCGGTGGCGGTTTAGGGCGTTTTCCCTAGATCGGCTCCTCCAGCAATGTCCCACTAACAAGCAGGGCCGTTCCTAGGGTATCAGCCGCCCGTGTGCGAGAATAATTTTGCCGCCACCCACCCCCTATTGATTAACTGAAATTTCTCTGAAATATTTTTACCTTAAATAAAACACAGACAGAAAATGTAAAAATATATACATTTTATTTAATAAAATCATAAATTAACATAATAATTATTGCTATACAGTATGAACATATAATAACAAAATATAAACAAAAATACATAAATATACTATAATAAATAATATAAAGTAAATACATAAACTAAATACATAGATATACTGTCTATCTGCGCTTGTCCTGCTTTTTTCTGTTCCTATTCCGCTGCCTGTTATCGCGGTTTTCTTGAGACCTGTTTCTCTGTCGCGACGATCTCTTCATTCCACTCTGCTGTAATGAAATTTAAAATTTGATGTTTTAGATATTATAGTCGGTGCCGTTTATATCCCCCCGAAATCCCCACTGGATGCATTTATTCACCTTAGCGAGTCGATTGAAAGTTGAAACTTCTACTCCTAAGATATTGATCTTAAGGAAAAAATGCATAGAATCTTTTTGGTAGGAAATTTTGTCTACTTCATTTTCGTGTAGAATGGTCGTAACGCAAAAACTTTAGATTTTCGAGCTATTAGCGAGAAAGTGAAGAAAGGGACCTTCAAGCAGCTCTCCCACCTCCAGCTCACCTCCCACCCCCGGGGACTTTTAGTATGTTCGTCAGGACACCTCAACAAACAACTGTACCAACTTTCAAAACTACGTGAATTTTTTCGGCTGATTTGGCTAATTTTACTGGGCTATACTCGACGCTTATCTTGGGTGTTTCTGTTTTTCCTGCGGTGGCGGTTTAGGGCGTTTTCCCTAGATCGGCTCCTCCAGCAATGTCCCACTAACAAGCAGGGCCGTTCCTAGGGTATCTGCCGCCCGTGTGCGAGAATAATTTTGCCGCCCCCCACCCCCTATTGATTAACTGAAATTTCTCTGAAATATTTTTACCTTAAATAAAACACAGACACAGAAAATGTAAAAATATATACATTTTATTTAATAAAATCATAAATTAACATAATAATTATTGCTATACAGTATGAACATATAATAACAAAATATAAACAAAAATACATAAATATACTATAATAAATAATATAAAGTAAATACATAAACTAAATACATAGATATACTGTCTATCTGCGCTTGTCCTGCTTTTTTCTGTTCCTATTCCGCTGCCTGTTATCGCGGTTTTCTTGAGACCTGTTTCTCTGCCGCGACGATCTCTTCATTCCACTCTGCTGTAATGAAATTTAAAATTTGATGTTTTAGATATTATAGTCGGTGCCGTTTATATCCCCCCGAAATCCCCACTGGATGCATTTATTCACCTTAGCGAGTCGATTGAAAGTTGAAACTTCTACTCCTAAGATATTGATCTTACGGAAAAAATGCATAGAATCTTTTTGTTAGGAAATTTTGTCTACTTCATTTTCGTGTAGAATGGTCGTAACGCAAAAACTTTAGATTTTCGAGCTATTAGCGAAAAAGTGAAGAAAGGGACCTTCAAGCAGCTCTCCCACCTCCAGCTCACCTCCCACCCCCGGGGACTTTTAGTATGTTCGTCAGGACACCTCAACAAACAACTGTACCAACTTTCAAAACTACGTGAATTTTTTCGGCTGATTTGGCTAATTTTACTGGGCTATACTCGACGCTTATCTTGGGTGTTTCTGTTTTTCCTGCGGTGGCGGTTTAGGACGTTTTCCCTAGATCGGCTCCTCCAGCAATGTCCCACTAACAAGCAGGGCCGTTCCTAGGGTATCTGCCGCCCGTGTGCGAGAATAATTTTGCCGCCCCCCACCCCCTATTGATTAACTGAAATTTCTCTGAAATATTTTTACCTTAAATAAAACACAGACACAGAAAATGTAAAAATATATACATTTTATTTAATAAAATCATAAATTAACATAATAATTATTGCTATACAGTATGAACATATAATAACAAAATATAAACAAAAGTACATAAATGTAGAGGAAGGTCGCCAAAGTCGGGCCCCCATTTACTTTTTGACATTAAAAAATTTGAAGAATCAACATATGGAAGTTACAATATCTGTATTGCAAACTGTAAACAATTAATTGTAACATACATTCGACACAAATTTGAGACAAGACTTGTTTTTGAGAAATTTGGAAAAAACTTGCGACATGCGTTTTTCGGATTTCGGAAAAAGGGCTCCTAAAGTGGGCCCCCTACCTAAATACTCGGAAAAGATCAAAAAGTGAGCGGAAATGAAACACTGTTTTTTTATGTTTTTTTTTTATTTATCGACAGAAGTCACAGATGTAAGTGTATTTTTCGGCGCCGGCGCAGTCGACGTGAGCCCACAAAGAGCACATTAAACACATTACCCACTGCTCTCCCCTTGTGTCCTCTGAAAACTTAACACTGCAGAAAATACACTCCGTGTCATCACTGGCCGGTGCCGATTCCGCCGGAGGAAGTTCAAATTCTGATGAATCGCCTGAAGAAATTTTACCAGTGTCTTCTTCACTGCTTGATGTCTCCTCAGCTAACTTGAGACGTCTTTTGGCTTTCGCTTTCTTTGTGCTCCTCGAAGTTGTGCTTGGAAGCGATTTTGATCCACGGCCACGTCCTCGACTTGTTGAAGGCTGTTTGGTGGGTGGCTTGCTTGCTCTAGTTTCAATAGACTGCTCCAAGTCCGTCTTATATGGCGAATAAGTTATGATTTGAGATTTGCAGGCCTTTCTTGCTCTCGTCGAAATCTTTTTCTTCACTTGTGGAATTGGTGCTATTTCAAATGGACTCATATGGCAAGACGTTGATGCCCCTATTTGTGTGGATTCTGGAGTGACAGGAGGAATCATCCTCTGGGTTTGTCCACAGGAAGACGTCGATGGAATAGGTGATTCACAGGTTTTTGACGTTGATGGCCTATACACATCTATTTCTGGAATTTCCTGCTCATCATTGCTACCTTGGCTTCTGATGCTGGTGTCCATTAATCCTTCACCAGTTCTTTTTCGCATTTTGCTGGCCTCTTCAATAAATTCATTGTCGGTGAATTTGGTTGTATCTATAGGATAGATGCCAGTTACTCGGAAGCCGTTGATTGAGATCTGAGCACTCTGGCACTTGATGTATGCTTTTCCAAACAATTCCATCACATCAAAAGCACTTACGGCGCGATCGTTATGACGCAGCCACTGCCTGATCTCTTCACTGTAATATGTCTTCAGAGGACCCATAAATGTTCGGTCGAGGGGTTGCATCTTATGCGAAGAATGCGGTGGAAGCGAGAGAATGGTGATATGGTTTCTTCTTGCCAAGTCGATCAAATCGATATTTTGTGTGTGGCTGTAATGACCGTCCAGAATCAGCAGCACTGGTTTATCCTCGGTGGGCTTAACAAACTGTATGAAATGTTGGAACCAGTGGGTAAAAATGTTGGCCTGGATCCAGCCTGAGGGGTGAGCAGCAAAAATTGTTCCGGGTGGAGCTCCTTTCTGCAGTTGGACATTCATATTTTTTCTCGGAAAGATCACGAGAGGAGGAACAAATGTTCCTGCAGCATTCATGCATACAACAATTGTAATTAATGATCCACGCTCAGCAGATGTCAAAGAAACGATTTGCCTTTTACCTCGGAGGCCAACTACTCTTGCCACTTTCGACTGCACAATTGAGATCCCACTCTCGTCGACGTTGAATATTCTATCCGGAGTATATTTTCCTTTCTCGTAGAGGTCCATAAGATGATTGAAGAAGACTTCCACGTTTTCTTTGCTAAACCCCAGCGCTCTGGAATAAGATGTTCCGGTAGGCTTTCTTTCGGAGACCTTTGCTTGGTGGCGTTTAAGAAACAGCCTGACCCATTTTCTTCCAGCCATATCGTCACCAAAAGGATGCTTGAGATTGTTTCTTACGGCCAGCTGTAAAGCCATTCTTCGCAAGTCTGCACGCGTTAGTCCAAAAAACGATGCCTCCATAGCAAGACAATATTCAACCAACTCATTTTCCAGCACTGCATTTAAAACAGTGGGCCTTCCAATATTTGTGCGCGCAGCTTCCACAGGGCTGCCATATTTTGCCTTTGCCAGTCTTTGAAGAGTCGATCTGGGCACATTAAATGTTTTGCATGCTTTTTTCAGGCCAAGTTTTTTCGCTCTAAGAGCTTCAATGGCCTTGGCCATGTTATCTGATGACCAAGTTCTTGATTTCTTTGTTTTTGGCATCTTTTCGCGTTTCAGTCTGCAAAAGAGATCGAAAAAATATGATTCATGATAATTTAGAGGAATTGAGCATAAAAAACAAGAGGCCCACATAAGGAACAGAAAAAATAAGGGGCCCGCTTTAGGCACATCGAGGGGGCCCGACTTACGCACAATCGTTTTTGTTTATTTTGTGGTTACAGTTTTTTTTTCGAGCAACCAACCACACCTTCAACACTATAAACTGATCATTATTATACGAATACTGGTAACTATAAAAAGAATATTATTTCTGTTTCAAGCATGTTGGACAGCAAAAGTTAGCTTTCAGTAAGTTTTTCCTAAACAAACAGGTTGTGTGGAATGTGCGCTTACATTTGCAACATCTAATTCCTACATTTGTTTTATAAATACTTTTAGTACATATATAACATAGGCCAGGATATATTTCAATATTACCCTTAATAACAAGGTGTGTAGAATCTTCTAAGGCAAGAATATTTTTTACATGAGTTTCTTTTTTCAGATGAGCATTGTTGTTTTTCATTATTGAAGTATGATTAACATTGCTACTATCAAGTAATATATTTGATAGTATGGTAATTTTGTTAATGCCTTTTGATTGATTTTTAGCTGCCTTTTTAATTTTTCCCGCTTTTGTTTTCTCATCATTTATTTTTTTCTTAGCTACTTTAATGGCTTGTTTTTTCTTTCTTGCTTCTTCTTTTTCGTTTTTTTACCTTTTCCTTTTCTTCGCATACGTTTTTAAAAGCTGATGAAGTTATGACGAAAGGCAATCTCGCCGATTGTCGCTTACCAGATCGCTCTGGTGTTCTCTGCCACAATAAGTAATTTTCGATCAGACTATTATTGAGAGAACTATCATTGCTCTTCTTTTCTGCTGCTTCATCAACGTTTTCAGAAATTAATATAACGGGCATGTCAATTATATCTTGGTTACTGTAACCACCATTATTAATTTCAACGTTAGAATCCTGAGAATTTTCCTTATTTACATTTTCTACATTCTCTTCATTAGTTCCAACCACGACCTCATCAGTACAGACTGAATTCTCGTTTACCTCATTATTGTCTGTATTGTTACTAGTGGAATAAAAGGCTTTAAAAACTCGTAGTAAAGCCTGAAAATCTGCAGAGGCATCACAGTTATTATTATACAGTGTGGTACAAAAGTATGGAACAAATTCAATATCTACTGAAATAATTGTTTTTTGGAAAAACGCTCGGACAGGTATAGCGATTTAAATTACGGTGCATATTTTAAGAGGAATCGAATTTTTTTTGCGACAGTCATTTTTCTACGGTGACGTTATCGCCCTTTTTTTTAAATAGGAACTTGCTTATTTGACAATTGCAGTAGATAGTCCTTTTTTTTCTCTTTCTAACCGTGCAAAAGTTTTATACCCTCACATAAGATTTTTTTGAGATATGGTCCTTCGAAAATGCCAAAATCGACTTTTTCGTAGAAGGTTGAAATTCGGACTAGGGGGTAATGAGACCCTCGTAATGACGTTTCCGTGGTCGGTTGTCCCTTAGCGTGCGTAATTTCGAAGATACGGCCGTTCCCACCTATCAAAAGTTGTGGGGGAAATTTTTTAAAACCCGTTTTTTCGTGTCCGGCGGGGTCGCTTTGGGGATTCGGAAAGAGAGGGGTCGATTTAGGAGAGAACAATTTTTTATCCGAAACATTTTGGATTCGAAATGCCCGAATGGCAGGGTCGATTTTTCGTATACATGTCTATTGTTATCCCACCCATGCGGAACGTGAGCTGGGTCTAGTACCCCAAAGCGACCCCGCCGGACACGAAAAACGGGTTTTAAAAAATTTCCCCCACCACTTTTGATAGGTGGGAACGGCCGTATCTTCGAAATTACGCACGCTAAGGGACAACCGACCATGGAAACGTCATTAGGAGGGTCTCATTACCCCCTAATCTGAATTTCAACCTTCTACGAAAAAGTCGATTTTGGCATTTTCGAAGGACCATATCTCAAAAAAAATCTTATGTGAGGGTATAAAACTTTTGCACGGTTAGAAAGAGAAAAAAAGGACTATCTACTGCAATTGTCGAATATGCAAGTTCCTATTTAAAAAAAAGGGCGATAACGTCACCGTAGAAAAATGACTGTCGCAAAAAAAATTCGATTCCTCTTAAAATATGCACCGTAATTTAAATCGCTATACCTGTCCGAGCGTTTTT
Organism: Melanotus villosus; assembly: GCA_963082815.1. Lineage (NCBI taxonomy): Eukaryota > Metazoa > Arthropoda > Insecta > Coleoptera > Elateridae > Melanotus > Melanotus villosus. The sequence continues at coordinate 14,650,522 of OY720422.1, forward strand.
CCAAAAAACAATTATTTCAGTAGATATTGAATTTGTTCCATACTTTTGTACCACACTGTATAAAGCTTCTTCCAATTTCGAAACCTTTGTAGATCCAACCGCTTCAGAGAACTCCTCGTAACTTATAGATGTTCTTAATACAGTGTTTACGATTTCTTGAGGTTCTTGCGTCTTCTGTCTTCCAAGACATTTTGAAAAATCAATTGCATTGACATTCCATGGAGAAAGTCCACATGCTCTGAAGCCATTACTTATGGTATCAGGTTGTAAATCTTCAGTAATATTTTTAAGAATTGGAGCAAAGTTGATCTTGTTTAGCTGCTGAAAGGGATTTTTTCGTCTCCACTTTAAAACTCCATTTTTCCAAGCAGATTTCATAGGTTTGAAACAAGCAACATCTGCCGGTTGAAGAATTCGGGTAGCGTTGGGGTATAATGCTATTAAGATGATTTTTAAAGTAGAGCAAAGCTTACTAATTTGATATGTCTGATGGGTCTTGTGCCCATCGACAAAAAGTACTATTGGAAATTTAACGTTTGTTCTTTGTAAATATGGGTAAAGAATATTGGCAACATATTCAAAAAAAAATTCCGATTTCATCCAACCATTATCTGACATACCTGAAAAGCAACAATTTTATCACTAATTTGGAACTGTTATAATAAAATATTAGATATTGTACCGATTCCCCATCCGGTAGGTACACTTTCGGCTATATTTGGAGGCAGTCTTTTATATGGGTATATAACCATTGGCGGCGTAATGACACCCGACGCCGAAAACGTGAACATAACCGTTAGATTAGCTTTAGCTGTGCCCTGATCAATTTCATATACGTTTTTACTACCTCTGGGTGCTAAAACTTTTCCAGTATTTGGGCACAGCTGAAAGCAAGTTTCATCACCATTGAAAACCCGAGATGAGTCTTCCAATATGTCAAAGTAATTTTTTCTTGTAAGTAGTTTTCTATACCTTGAAACCATTTGCGAATATCTGCTTCCGCAACATTCCCACTAGCAGTTTTAACTGCTTCAGGAGTTCGAATGGTAAGCTGTTGATGACGGTTTAGGAAACTTTTGAGCCAATGGTTACCTGGTCTATTGTTTTTAAAAGGAGTTGTCCTAGGGTTTTCATCTAGAAATTTTTTTACCGATGCATAAATATCATCCTTTCTCCTTGGAAATCCTTTTCTATGACTGTCTACCAGCCAACTTACTAGTGTTTCTTCTTCACTTTTACTTAAATAAGTATTTGGGCCAGGTCGAGTTTTAATAAACTTTGATCCTAATCGAAATTGTAAAGTAGAACGAGGAATCCCAAATTTACTAGCTACGGTTTTCTTTGGCATTCCTTTTCTAATTTCGGATAGAGCCTTTTGAAGGGTATCCTCATCATACGTATTTCTAACTTTCGGCATCTGAAAGTGAGAAATTGTATTCGAGATATGTAACAGTGCCAATAATTAGTATAAAGTCAAATAACGCGCGGAAACCAATTATTGACAGTAGTGCCAATAATTAGATTTTACCGTATTCTGATTCCAATAATTGGCACCCGAGAATTTTACGTTGGCGCCAAAAATTGTAAGGTTATGAACATTATACATTACATTTAAAGCCTTTGGGATGCAGCTGTTTAAATAAAACTTTTACGCTACTAAAAAATACAGCAGAAAGTCAGCTTTGCTTGCATGTATCCGCTACCAAAATGGAGAATTTCCTACCTTTTTTGGCGAAAAAAAACACACCACACTTTCACACTTAGATTTGACAATAAGCACTGCACGTCAATGTCGGTAAAGTAGACAATCTGTTAAATTAAGTAGGGGAGAGCGGGGCACAGTGGTCACATTTTTGAAAAAAAATTTAGTGGAGAAAAACTAACGTACTTATGAAAAATCTGTGGCAAGACGATTAAACTAAGAGCTTTTGTTTATATTGTCATGAAGTTACACAAAGAATAAATCAATAATAAGCGAACAGATGACATAATATTGAAAATACAGATTTGTGCCCACCACTGTACCCTACGGGTGGGGTAGAATGGCCATAGACCAGGGGACAGTGGTCACAGCTTACAAGCACAACATAAAATTTTTTAAATAATAAAAAATCAATATTATATTTCAAAAATTAAAACGCTCAACATACATTATAATTACTTAAATCTACACCAAAATGCAACATCTCCTTAGACCTGGCCGTGCCCTTAGTTTTTGTGGAATCTGGAAGTTTACAAACGACATCTTCGATTTCAATAACTGATCATCTTTTATAGCTGGAAAAGTAAAATGTCTATTATGTTTTCTTAAAAAATTTACAGTAAACTCTGTGTTCCCATTAGCTTCTACAATTTTTCCAATATAATATTTAATAGTTTTTTTTGATGAAAATTTGACAAGAATATAGTTATCTTTGTGTATATTGGTAATGTCTAAATCACAATCGTCTTCAAAATCTTCAGGACTGTTGCTATCTTCACTATCTAATAGTTCAACTTGGGTGTCGGTATCACTATCGCTTTTTTCATCACATAAAGTTTTTTTTGATTTCTTATTCTGTTTAATTCCTTTTACATCTTTTGCGACAATTTTCCTTTTCACTATATTAATTTCTGTATTGGTTTTGATATTGTACTGTTCTTCAATTTGTTTTAACACTGGAGTGTCAGTTAAAATTGTAGTGTGCTTCTTTTGACGGGGCTTTCTGTTTTGTTGACTGAAGTTGAACTACATTTGGGATATGGTCTTATCATTGCAGGAGTTATAATAGCTGTGTTGTTTAAATCGGGGGGTGGCGTTTTATGTCCTGGAATCGACGAGCATGAAGGTATTTCTTCGATTTCGTTATTTCCAACTGAACCTTCTATATTCTCCTCATTTTGGCTAACAGGAACGTCTGTCACATCAGCAGCCATATATTCATGCTCCTCAAAGATATGTTTATTAAAAGGGAATATTCCCGTACAGCGAAATCCAGATATAATATTTGGCGTAGAAAACGCTTTGGGATATGCTCTACCCAATAATTCTGCCACCTCATATATTGAAATTCTTTTTCCGGGATTATTTAAAAGCTAGGATTTTGCAGCATCACTATAAAAGTCTTCTAATGGTTTGAAAACTGTCCTATCTAAGGGCTGCAATTTGTGGCTTGTATGAGGTGGCAGGGTTAGTAAGCTGATTCCATTTTCTTTAGCCAGTTTAATAGCAGTCACTGCAATATGTGTCTCATGGTTATCCATGATTAATAAGACAGGAGATGCCCTCGAAGGTTTTATGTGGCTGATGAAATGATGCATCCATTGAATAAAGATGTCACTGGAGCTCCAGCCAGTTGGTGTTGCAGATCCTTTTGTGCCTGCTGGGGCGCCGTTTAGCATGTGTTGCTTGTAGTGGACTCTTGGGAAAACCGTAAAGGGGGGCACCGCATTACCAACAGCATTTATAGCTCCTATTACTGTAACAAGCCTGTCTCTTTCGGCAGATGTTAGTTGATTCACCTGTTTTGAGCCTTTTGGTGCTATTACTCTCCTGGGTTTTTGAACCGTTGTAAGGCCGGTTTCATCTATGTTGAAAATTGCTTCTGGACCAAACTTATATTTTTCTAGTAATAGTCCCAAATTGTTAAAAAAATTATTAATGACTGCTTTATTAAATCCCATAGCCCTTGCTATTGACGTCGACTCTGGCTTTCTTAGACTTAAATTTTTGTGGCGCTTCAGAAAAGCATGCAGCCAATCTTTTCCTGCTGCTTTGTTTTTTTCCCAAGATACTGTAATCTGTTTACCATTACCTTTGGCAAATTCATATGCTAATTGCTTTGCTGATTGTGGAGTTAAACCATGAAATAGCCTGGAACTTGTTTGCAAGTAATCATTTAACATTTCTTCTTCTACAGCGTTAAAAATTTGTCGAACATTATAATTAGGAGACATCGAGGGCACGTCTAATAAAGTGGCAGTTTCCCATTCTATATCTGTTTCTCTGCACTTCTTAACATATCTAGTTAAAGTTGTTCTGGGTATATTATTGATATTTGCTGCTCTTTTGATCGACCAGCCCTCATTTAACACCTGTCTTACAGCATACATCATAGACTCCTTGTCAGTTAGACCGATTTGGGTTTTCTTATTCTGTTTCTGACCATTTTTATTATAAATCCGTTCGCTGAAATAAATTTATCATGACAAGGCTTTACAGAATTTGTATGAGGCACAGTGGTCACTACTAATTTAAATCTGGCAAGCAGTGACCACTGTTCCCGACATTTTTATGACCACTGTACCCCAAACCCGCCATTTTTAACAAATTGCTAATAATTATTTTACAATGTTCTTTTTTAATAATCTGTTAAAGTAATCATAATCTCAGATCTATGTGTATTACAAAAATATAAGACTTCAATCTTACCTGGTACACTTTTGGCAACAAAAACAAAATTTTTAACCACACAAGTTTTTACTCACACTATCTAAAAATTGTCAAATGTGAACCAACCGAAAACTGCAGTCTGTACACAGTCGGTAGCAACGTTCATTTAAACTTTATCAACTAAGTATTCTGTCTACTAGATGGCGCCCTTATGCATATTATAGTTTTAAAATTATTTAAATGTGACCACTGTACCCCTATGTCCACCGTGCCCCGCTCTCCCCTATCTAGCTTGAATATACCATATCTAACTTCACAGTAACCCTGATTAAACTAATAAAAATAAATAAAATTAAAAAGGTGCCAATAGCTGGTGTAGTGCCAACAATAGGGTGCTTTACCCTATATCACATCCACCGGTTTGTTGCGATCAACAGCTTTAGTCCACTGGTCAACACATGAAAGGAGGTTCGTAACTACTGATCTCCCAGGCAAGAAGCCATGTTGTTTGGGGCTTAGAATGTTGTTGTCGAGAAAGAAACTAGTTAATTTCTTTGCTATTATTTTCTCCATGCATTTACAAGCTATCAAAGTGAGAGAAATTTGTCTATAGTTACAAGCGTCGAATTTATTGCCTTTCTTGTAAATTGGAATGACAACGGCTTCTTTCCAACTGGTAGGCACTTTACCCTCTTGCAGTCATTCATTGGGCTAAAGGTTTACTTAGGGTCGAGCTACAATTTTTAAGTAGTGCTGGTGATGTATCGGCTTTTATTTCTTCAAGTGCTACTACGACCATTTCTTCCGTAATATCGATGAAATCAATTATGCTGCCATCAGAATTATTTTCGGTAAAATTTGGGAAATTATCGAATCGTTCCTCAGAAAAGCAATCAGCTAGCGAAAATCTTTTGAAAACATATTCGCTACTTCTTGTGGATCTACTATACGTTCGTTGGACCGATTTTTTAACACCAACGAGCAATCTCTGGAATTCAAAGATTTTTTAATATATTTAAAGAAACGCTTACTGTTGGTACTAGAAGCTAAGTTATTTTCGTATGTGGATCTAGCCACACGTAGAGTTGACAGGCGTTACCCAAGGTTTTTTGGACTTGTTGATGGTAACTAATGGTACAAATCTTTCTATGTCCTCTTCTATGCTTTCTAAAAATGTATCCCACATGATGTTGATATCCATGATTGGCCAGTGCAAATCGTTGAAAAAATAATTCAGTTCAGTATAGTCCGCCGCTTTAGTTTCTTTTGGTTACCAATTTAATACCCTTGGATGCATTAATAGATAGCTGACAAGTTGCGAGGATTACTACATGGTCTCTTATACCAACAGGAGGGCCTGGTTCTAAAATCGATATCGCATTAGGATCAGATGCAAAAATTAGATCTAACTGAGATAGGTTAGCATTACTTCTAAATCGAGTTGGGAACTTAACCAATTGAGTTAAGTTAGTTGTAAGAGCTGCATTCATAAAAAGAGCCGACTGTGAATTGCCTTCTTGGGGCGATGGAGGATTCCAAGATAATCCAGGAAAGTTAAAATCGCCAAATATTAATAAATTACTAAGGTTGTTGCTAGCAGATTCTATGCTATCAATTAGTGCAGAAGTGTCCTCCCGACTGGCACTTGGAGGGCGATAAATGCACGCCAAGTGCAATTCGATTTCCGCAATATAAATTTTAACCCAAAGAGATTAGGTACTGGCGTCATCAAAATTATCTATAGGCTTACATACAACTTTTCGAATTGGGCTTTAAGCTCGTTTATAGATTTGACGAATTGAGTTTCAAGAGCAATAATCATAGCTTTAAGATTACTGAACTCATCCATATTAGCATTGCAAATGTTGCATACAATTTTTAAAGTACGCTATTTGGAACGTGTGAATTTGATTTCGTTCTCAGTTAAACCCACGCAGGATAGATATATTCCCACGGCATGCATCACATTGAACGGCGGGTGCGCCAGGTATGTTTGTACTGCAGTTGGTGCATGCGCTATTGTCACTCATTTTCAATAAAAGTTATAGCAACGAATATGTAACTGGCTAACCTTGTAACACTTGGAATAGTAATTTCCAGAAAAGGAATCTCTACGGCTTCTTGATCCGTATGAAACCAGGATAATAATAATAATAATAATAATGCACTGCTAGATTAGCCACAACACTCACTCAGAATTATCGATTATGATAACACAGAGTAAACCACGACACGTGTGCACACGGAACTCACAATCTTCAGCACTTAGAACCATAATGAACACACCAATCTCTATTGGGAATGACAGTAAATCGAAAACAGACAAATGAAAACAGTAGGCATCTTGATGCTCTATGCATAATGTCGAATTGGCAATAGGTAGTGAAGAACGCGTATCTTTCAATTTCATTTTCGCTAATTAATTTTTTGGGACGGAAATGTTATGAGAATTATTAATTTATGTTTAGAACACAATAAAACTTGCTATATTATTATTTTGTCAATAAAAAGGCGTGATTTGTGTTTTCACTAAGTAGTTTGCATTGTTGAGTTCCGCCGTTGCTAAGTAAGAACCTAGCAAGTTACTTTACCATGTTTTTACTAAGCATGCAGATCTAAAATTTGTAAAGAGCACTAAAATAAAACGAGAAGTGAGTTGGAAAAGAACTTATAATGTTTAATAATGATAATAAAAAACTATTTGTTTAAATATTTTATAAAATCTTATTGATAAATTAAGGGGTTTTGAGGCAAACTGGCAAGTTTTCCCAAAAAAATTTGTGGTTTTCTGGCTTTACACCTCCCAATTTTTGCACAATGTCTTGTTTTTCCCCCTCTTCTATCTCACAACACTCTTCTTTTGCTTTCGATTTTTCAATCGATTTAGTAGATTTTTTATTTAAAAAATCCAATTCTATTTGTTGGTCGGAGAACTCATTCCGGTACTAAAATAGGATAAATATAAATTTTTAAAGCAACAAAATAAAACTGTAAATTTTTACCTTAAGAGTCTGTTTACTTCTTTCTGCTTTTACATTGACCATTTCAGATAAATATGGTCCCGGCTTTAATTTATTTACTTTATATAGCGAAGTGCAGTCCTTCCAGTCATAAAAATCGCCGAACTGCATCTCGTGAACTTCAACTTTTGCCTTATTAGCAGATTTTACTGCTGACACAAAATCGGCAAAATCATAAGTTTTTCTTTGGTGTTTCAAAGACGGTTCGATCTGGTGGTGGAAGTGATCCGAACTCATAAAGGTATGACCGGGCTCAAAATAATGTAAATCAATGCCCTGCGCCTCAATTTCATTGGAATTAATTATATACAGGGTGTCCCGCAATAGGATGTACATAGTTTCAGTACGTGTAGGGGAGAGTGGGGTATTAGCGCCCGACTTTTTTCAAATTGTTCTATATTTTTTAAAAACCACAATGCACGGTCGCAATTTGCGTGTTTCTATCAGGTAACCTCTTGTGCATATCGACATAGCAATTACAGCTAAATTTAACAACGTAACTTTTTGAAAATCCGTTTTCAAAATTTTTGTTATGGCTGCTATTACCCCAACTCAATGGGGCAATAGCACTGCTATATCGCTATTGCCCCAATACATTATACTACGTTTTGTACACTCTGTAAAAAAATACAAACGCAAATGCATTATTTATTTAACAACAATACACGAAAAATAGGGGGTTACAAGTATATAAAAAAAGCAAAAAACGTTCTAACAGGGCTGTAAAATATATAAAAAATAATTAACGCACATCAAGATTACTAAAAGAGACGCCAAAACTTAAAAACGACTGTTGCCGTTTAGTGCTACCTTTAAAAACTGGCGGTGGAAGAATCATTTTTATTAGAGTCGCATCCACCAATGACACATCTGGAGCAATTGGAGCAACAAACGCATCCTTCAATTTCAAACTTTTGCGGAAACAGGAAACTTCGATGTCTTCATTATCATCTTTTGCTGTTAATATTTGGGCGACATAATATACTGGTTTGATATTCTTTTCAATTTTGAATTCTATTAAAACGAAATCATCTTTTTTAGGATCTCTTATTAACTGATCGAATACAAATGGGCTATCTGCTCTATTTCACTCTACATCTTCATCTACATTAGATGCTATGTCAAATTCGACATCTTCCTCTTCGTCTGATGATATAGCTTTTATATTTCCTTTCTTTACCATGTTTTTCTTTATTATACCCTTCTTTGCTTTTACCTTACTATTACCATTCGAAAACAAATTCCGCTTGTGATTTTTTTCCTTAACAATATTCTTTTTTGTGAGTGACTTAATATGTTTTTCTACCAGTTCATCTCTAAATGGTGTAGCGCTTAATATTTCTGAATGTTTTCTCTTAATATTCCTTTTTTTCTCTACTTCTTCTTTTCGTTTGGGATATGGTATTAATTCAAGCAAAGACGTAGATTCTTTTTTTGGGGTGGTATTGGCTGCCTTTTCCAAATTTACATTTATATCATTTTGATTATTTTGTGACGAAGTCGTTGCTTTGTCCGTTTCGTTGCCGTTTCTACTAGAATCCACATAGTTGACTTTTAGAGCATCTGAAGCAATAAAGTCTTCGTCAGTAAAAATGTCAGGTTGATAAGGATAAATGCCTGCGGCCCTAAATCCATTCACCGCTTTGTCTATAGTTGCCACTTTCTGGTATGCTAAAACAAATAGTTCTCCAATTTCATATATGGAAATTCTCTTTGCAGGGTTGGATTTCATCCAATGAGCACACCGGTTGTTGAAGGCTGCTTTAATGGGACCAAATAATACCAAATCTAGAGGCTGTGTACGGTGAGATGTGTGAGGTGGCAATGAGATAAAATCAATTCCATTTTGTCTTGCCAAATCATGTATTGTTAAACATATGTGGCTTTCATGGTTATCTAAAACAATACAGACTCGACGTTCTTTTGTTGGTTTTGCGTTGTTAATAAAGTGTTGTAGCCATTTTACTAATATTTCTCCGTTACTCCAACCATTTCCACTTGCAGCACCTTCACTACCTGGCGGTGTATTTTTCATAAGTCTATCGTTCATTAGTTTTCTAGGAAAAACTAGAAAAGGAGGGATATAACCTCCTGCAGCATTGAAGCAGCAAATAACTGTAACCAAATCCCCTCTTTCTCCGCTGGTGATTTTTCCAATTTGCTTCGTTCCCTTCTGTGAAATAATTTTCGAGGGTTTATGCACAGTATGCAAACCACTTTCATCGACGTTGTATATTTCTGTTGGAGAATATTTCGCTGGAAGACGTCAAAGGGGTATATGTAAAAAAACTTACTTCGCCGATATTGCAGGAAAACAATTTTGGTAGTTGAACTTTAATTTTTATTAGTAATGGCAAAAACCGCAGAGTTGTTTTTTTAACTGCTTTGTTATACTGTAACCCCCTAAATGAGGTTTTTACTTGCTCCAGGTAGCTGCGTCGCAGATTGGCCAAGTTCGATACTATAATTAAGTCCACACAGAGATTTCGGTAAAAACTTGTTTAATGCTTTCATAAATTATAAGGTCATTCTGGTATATACAGGTAAATAAAATATAATACAGACAATTATTATTAACTAGGTACTAGCACATAAATATAACTTGAAATAATAATTGCTTTCTGGTAACGGAAATTATAAAGTCGATTCTGGTACGTAAATATTCAATCTGCACTCGTCTAGCGGGCGAATCTCACTTCGCAGGTCTACTCGCGGCATCGGTTGCTAGAAGGACGGACGGAATTCTAAATCTAAACATAAACGTGTAAACAATAATTACGGTGCAATCTTACGTGCCGGTTCTCGGTGTGTGATCCTTTTGTTCTCGCTGTCACTTGGTAACCTGCGGGATTCTGCAGGATTCGCGTTCTCCACGCTAGTGGTAAAGAATGTAAGTAAAACTTATTATTACGGTGGTTCGTTACTGGTGCAGTGCTGAATTCGATTGATCGAATGAGTCCTCGGCGGGGTAATTTGGGTTTATGGAATTAGCGGACTTACAGCCCTGCTGTCAGGTGGGTTAATTTGGGGTTCTAGAATTAGCGGACTTACGCCCCTGCTGTCGGGATTTGCACTGGCGTGCTCTCGGCTCCGCTGGCACGGAAGGACGGAATGGTAGCGGGCTTACAGCCCTGCTGTGGGGAAAGTTTCGGGGTAAATTTGGAATGAATTCGGTCGGTCGGTCTTCGGGGTACTCTGGGTTGAGCCCCGGCGTAGGACTTACCTCGCCGCGGTCCCGGTGGACTCTGTTCAAGTCGTCGGTGGACTCTGTTGTCTGTTTTGAATTTCGTCGCTCTTTTATATGAATTTCCTCGCTTCTTCACTCTGTCGAATCGGCTGTGATAGAAAGAGCTAGCGCGGTCACGTACGCTTTCTAATCCTACGTCCAATCTTCGCCTGGTGTCCGATTAAATCCTCGTGACGTCTTCGAACGGAAAATTACGCTGAACGTACGCTTTTAATAGCTTTATTAAAGTAAAAATTACTTTTACTCGTTAATAAAGTCTTGATATCAAAAGCGGCACGTTACAATACATTGCTACAGCACTACTTAAATAAAAAAATGCAATTCGATACATTTATAGTAAACCGAAATAGACACACGTATACCCTTTGACACATTGAAACTTAACTCCTTATACACGTAACAATTCAAAAATAATTGGACAACCTTATGATGTCTCTTCAAACTCTTCGTCTTCTATGCTATCTGGGTAAACATCTTTCATATCTGCATCACTTGGAAGGTTTTTGTAGAAATCATGAAACAATTCACTGATATATGGGAGTAATTCGATGAGATTCTGTTTTTTTAATTTCGCAACGGGGTTAGCACCCTGATAACAAAGTGGTGGGTCCAAATGAAAATTTCGTCCTCTGCGTTTAAAATTAATCTCTTTGAATGGCTCTAATGGGTCTAGGGAAGTTTTGTACTGAAGTACACCACATTGTAGTTTCTCGTATCTCAACCATTTTACATCCTTCCACAGAAATTTTTCGCCGGCCTCATTGTTCTTTTTTTGTTGTAGCACACTTTTATAAAGTGACGCATAATCAAAGAAATCTTCTCTCTTCCTTTCCACTACAACAAAGGGCTGACTCTTTCCTGTTTGCCTCACTAATTGCATCCAGTCGTAGAGGTGGCTTATTGGACTATTGTATCTCTTCCTGGTTCTTTCTATCAGAGAATGATCTGTGTCACACTCCATATGAGTCTGTCCCGGAACAAGAAATTTATGATCAATCTTTTCCAAATTTTCACTGTTTTGGAGTAGAGTGAAAAACATTGCAACAAGATGGCTATTTTTATTTTGCCCCCCGCATGTGTCAGAATACAAAATTACTTGTTTTACTTCAGTGGGAATGTTCGAGATAAGATGATTGTAACAACAGATCAATAAAAAAACCAATTAGGGTAGGCTGTGAAATTGAATTATTTTGAATTGGTACTTTAGCCACATCCACAGAATGACATTTCAGTTTCAGTTTAAGGTTATAAACTTTGTTTACAATAAAAATGTCAAATTAAAAACGTTATAAAATGTCATTCTGTGGATGTGGCTAAAGTACCAATTCAAAATAATTCAATTTCACAGCCTACCCTAATTGGTTTTTTTATTGATCTGTTGTTATAAGCATGACCCAACTTGATTAGCACCTCTTCCAGCAATAACCTCGTGCCACATGTGACAGTATGCTTGTTGGGAGACAGAGTCGTGCAAAGATAGATTGAACGTCCAAAGTTTATAAAATGCAACCGATGTAACTAGATCAGGCGTAGTTAAACATTGTTGCAAATCAAATGTGTATATTCTTTTCGAATCATCGTCCTTGCAGATATCCTTGTCACTTCTTTTTTATGTATATGCATAATCTGCTTCACCTTGACGATCGCTTAGTTCCGCTTGTAGCGTTTCTCTGTTTTCTTGAGTTGCTGCATTTAATTTGATGTGAAGCTTATCGCAAGTTTGGCATGTATCCCTTTTTAGACTTTTTATAGTTATTTTCGCTTCGTGAAATAGTTCTGCGCAAACCTTTTTACTTATAGGTTTGTATGCGTTTTCTTGCTTTAGATATTCTTCATAAATTTTAGCAAGTGTATAGTGCGGTGGGAGATACTTTTTTGTGGTCTGGTGGCGACAATAGTGATTCTCATACGCAGGGAGAGACAAAATATGTTTCCTGGCAGCTTCTTTTACTTCGTCAGGTATTTTGTGCCACGGTTCGTGAGTACCTCTGTTGTCGTCATGTGTAATTCCTGACGTGCAAGAATTCTTACTTAGTATCACATTAGTTATAAACTTTCGTTAAAAGTTTTTTGGAACAAGTTTTACAAATTGGTATCATATTTCCAGAAACTCGTAAATGGTAAGTATATGTGAGACAGCGATTTTTTTGTTTAGATTCGTCTTCTACTTTCTGTTTCGTTACTTTCTTAGTATTCACATTAATTAGACTAGCAATATAGGCTACTCTTTTATTATGGCTACCCATAGCCCAGTATTCTTCAAACAAAATGTTTCTGATGTTGTCACTCAACTTTGTTTGGCACTGCATACGACATTTCGACAAGGGTTTACATTCTCGTTGTGGAACTGTTCTTCCTTTTTTAGTTTTATAGGATTTCCCTACATTCCTATCAGTTTTATTTTTAAACCTCGCTGCTCCGGTGTCACCTTTTACATCTATTGCACTGCCCTTCTTACGTTTTTCTCGAATGTTTCTTGTTTTTCCGATGGTCCCTTCTGTTACAGTAGATTCACCTTCCATTGTTACTACTGGGGGGGGGGGGGGGGGCAGGGATGGAACCAGATACCAAAATTCTGTTTTCTTCACCTTCAGCTGACATAATATTATTTCGCTGTCGTAATATTATTATTTCGTCTTCATCAGACGAAGTCATGTTAAGGTCGTTGGTAGGAGAATAATGGGGGTCAGCATCACTGTCGTCTATGCATTTTCACAAATCATTTGGAACTTCAGGAAGAGAAGGAGCAGGGCTGGAATCTAAGATTTCTAACTAATAAACTATTCACGGAGTAAATTATTAAATAAGCGCTTACCTCTGCTGCCATTGTCTACAGGATTCACGCACATTGCAACTAATTTCACTACTAGAAGAATCCATCGTAATACAAAAATTAATTTTAGGTTATGTTGTACCACAATGCTAATATAAAACTATACCTATGTATTTTTCTACAGTTTCCAATACACAACATAAGTAACACTGTTCTTAGCATACGCCTTAATACCCCACTAACACATTTTACACGATATTCTATCGACGTTTATTAGCAATTTAACTAAAATAATGTTAACGACCACAGAGTGACTTGGCATTAAGTTTACATTACATTGCGCGTGTAAACGGGTATAAGTAAAAAAGCCTTATGTGTTAACAGATATAAGTCTACTTAACCCTCTATGCACAAATTCTAATAGTTGTGTCTAAAGGTGTAAGTATACATGAACCCCTATACACAAACAAATTTGTTTTGAACGCTTTAAACACCAACCAGTATCTCAGAATACAACCTCTTACTAACTTATATCTCTTTGCACGCCGATAGTATGGGATATTTTAGATGGTTTGATGCACTTATCCTATTTTACACAAAATATTACTTATACCTCTTTGCACGCCTTTATGTTTTTCATACAAAATACCTAGGTTTTTAAAAAACCTATCTACCTCAAGTTTATTGAAACTTGCAACGCGATTTATGGAGGTAGGTTCTGGTGTACGAAGAGATAATTTTGGATGTCTCTTCATAAATCCATAGTAGAAATCAATTCCTGCCATTTTTTGTTCTTTCTTAAAGGGATGACGTAATTTTAGTTTTTCGGCGTATTGGTAAGCTATTTCTCTAAATTCCGTTACCGTTAATCCAAAAAATAGTTTAGATAAACTTAAACAATATTGTTCTAACTCAATTTCTTGTCCATCGCTAAAGACCCTTTTTCGACCTACTGCTTTTGCGACAGCTGGAGTCCTTTGTACATTTCTACTTCTATGTTTGACGTGATCTTTAATGGTTGAAACAGGAACACTAAATTCCATCGAAGCGCTTGCATACGTATATGATTCATTCACAACTGCCGAAACAGCGTGCTGTAAGTTTTCTACGGACCATTTTGAAAACAAATGTAAGTGTTGTGTTTATTATCAAGCCATATTATTATTTCCTTCTTATCTGTATTTTTAGCAAAAACGCCTAGAACGTACTGATAATATCTTCCTTGCTTCTGCCAGATATAGCCTCATGCCACAGAACTGCCAAAGGTGCTGCTTTACTTTTTTTACCTAAAGGTACAAAACTTTCATTGTACAATGTACACCATAATCCTGTTAGTAAACACAACCCGTTTAAAGGAATCTATTCGTGGTAGCCTAATCACCTTCTGCAGGTCGGCGGAGACACAAACCGTAGTTTCATGGTTAATTTATTTTTCTGGCCAGCTTCTATAGGCTTCTCGATACTTTTTGGCATGTTCGATATGTTTGGACCACGATTTACAAGTCCTACAGCTTTCTTCCAAACTACCATTGGTGTGGTCTTTATTGTGCACACTAACTCTTGACGCCTACAAGCTCCTGAGACTCGAAATATAAAAATAACCTACAAAAACACAGCGTTGTTACCTATCAATTTGTATTTAAAATAATATGGTAATACCTTATTTAGTAAGTGTTGTGTTGGTTTTCCTCAGCGTACAAAAGAAACGATTTCCCATTTTCTTTGCTCAGAAAAAGAGACTTTTTTGCCTTATAACCTTCTCCTTTCCGTTTCAAGAAAGGGATAATACTGCCAAACTTGCTTATGTCAATTCCTTCGTTTAAATTAATTGTAGTACGCAGCATCGAATATTTGGTTCACAAACTGGATGCTTTATAAAACACAAGCTCAGTGTTGAAGTACGCCAATATCGTACGGAACACGCATACCATCAGCGAGGAAAATATTATCCTGAACCGTTTGTCACGTGCCAAACGCACACTACGGCATTGAATGGGGAATGGTAATCCCTTATGCACGCGGCTAGCTAAAACAGTGGAGATGGGCGAGTTCGGGTCGCTAAAATAATACTCAAAACACTTATTAACCCGTAAACGGTAGATAGGGCGCCACCATGACTAAAGTCAGCCAAAGATCTAAAAGAAGGAAACCCATCATGGAAGGTTCCCAAGGGCTCGGCAAAAAGGGGTTGTCGTTCTAGCTGCACCCTGCGCAAGTTTTGACTTACCTTGCTACACTGAAATTACTCTACTGCAAAACTCTAAATCTTGTAGGCAGGCTAACACTTTACTCACGTTAATCTTAAAACAAACATTGAACACAAAATATTCTGAAATAAACGGGAAACACTGAACACAAATGACAAGACCAAACTAAATTGAATACTAAAATATTTAATGAATTAAAAGGCACAAAAATAAATACATGAAATTATACAAAAAGGACAATCAAAAAGACTACGTTACATTAAAAAAAAAACAAACACTAAAAATTACTCTTAACCAAGGGGACGAGAACTGAGGGTGCTACATTTACCTTACTTGCAAAATGCTCTCAAACTTAGCCCCCTGAATTCCAAACAAGAATAAGAATAAGAAATGCAAATACATTCACAAATTAACAATAACAAGTACCGAAAAAAATTACACGTTGCACACAAAATGACAAATAACGAAAGGCGGTACTTATGAACTTTAAAAAAACGTACATTAAAAACACTAAAAGCTGCTTGCGAGCAAGAGGCAATATTTACTTGAACACACAAACGGCAAAACAGGTGCAGCGAAAGAGATGAGTAAGAATGATTTACCTGACGAGGAGTTCTTAGGAGTCGCCAGGGAGTACGTAGGCGGACGTTGAAAAAGGCTAACTAGAGCGAAGAGGATGATGTTCTTCCTTCAGAAAACGGGTGCAAGATAACGACGAGGAATAATCCTTTTGATGTGGGTTTACTTGATTCGATATAATAACGAATACGTGTGAAGACGATACTCCTAACTTCCACAAACACAACACTTACACACGATTGTCTCATTGCGGGAGTATATGGTACCCTTTTGGGGAATCCGAACTCTAGTCGTAAAATTGTAGTCTTCCCTGAAAACTACCGATAATAGGGCCCTTCCCGCTGGTGTAAATACCCAACTAACTACAATAAAACTTGCACGCCAGTAATAGGGGAAGGTTGCCTAGGTTGGACCGATTTTAACATTTAGTTTTTTTAAAGGTCTTAGAGAAAAAAAATCGTCATAACTAAAAATACAGTGCCAATTACTAATATGTTCTTTATTTAAAACTATTTTTCTTTATTTTAAAAAAGTTAATGTTACATGTAAGAAAAAAATATTATTGGTGTCATACAAATGGTCCAATTTAAGAAACTAGTATCCTTAATTGGACTATGGTGTCCTGAATTGAACCATATGTAGAAGCATTATATATAATTGAGAACAAAACCTCAAAACAGTTTAAAAACTATAGGTGTTATTCTTGATCAAGTGACAAACACTCACGACAGAAATAAATTTTCCTCATTGGGCTTACACTAGCACACAATGCATGTACCCAATTTTTACATTCCATGCATTGAATCATATCTTCTTCTTTCTCTTCTGTGCATATTGTACAATACCATGCATCATTCATTGAAGACCTATTTGTCGTTTTCTTCACCTTCGGTTTGGTAGTTTTTCCTTGCTTCGGCTTCTTATCTTTCCGTTTAGCTATAGCAAGGTTGTTCTTGTATGGAGTACTAGTCAATTCAGCAGCCTTCTGAGCTCCTTTCTCTTTTCTTGCATTAATTTTGGGAGTGGGCGCAGGAAGAGGAGACAGTTCGTCAATCGACACTATTAGTTTGGTACTTTTATGCGGGATTTTAGGGGGAGTCGCAAGACATCGAATAACTGTAAGCATTTAGACATTTAGAGGTATGTATACCTACTCAAAACATTATGAATAGTTGGGTTTCCTTAATTGGACCGGTCCAATTTAGGAGACCTTAAGTGGTCCAAATTAAGCGATCCTGCATGATTTTCATTTTCATTTAATATAAATTACACCTAACCTCAAAATCTATTCAAAATTATGAAGAATTTAGCACATGTTATTGTACTTTTGAAGCTGATATTAATAATTTTAAAGAAACTTACCGTTTACTCATTATCGACTTCGCTTCGTACCATAAATTTTACACTAACACGTATGAAAATGATATTTACCTAATAAAGCAGATACGTTTTGATATTGATACATGTGGTTTGGATCTGAAGTTGGAGTTTGGTTCGTACTCTAATGTTCAGCTACTAGGTGTCGAAAGTTGTCTGTAAATAAGATTTTAGGATGGTAGTCCAATTTAGGCAACGGTCCAACCTAGGCAACCTTCCCCTAATGAAGTCATAACGTCCAGCCTGATGAAAAACTTGCGCCGTACTGACGAGGGGAACGGAAGAAGAATTGAAAGAACGCCACAGAACGCCTGGCGTGAAGGGGGATTCCCGGAAACATATCTAGACTAGCTGTATTAACTGGAATAAGATGATGTCAGCGTTGCCAACATACGCGTAAAATTTAGGTCACCTTAGGATTTGTAACAAAGGAAGCTTTGACAACTATGCAACATACGAAGTGACTTTGAAAATTTCGCAGAATTATAATCAAGAACGTGCCAAAATAAGTTAACCTTAATTGTCCTCCAGACAAAACGAATTCAACTGTAGCAAATGTGAAATAATCGACACGAAAATTAAAATAAGGTACAGGACCGTACTAAAGAATTTACAAATAAATTTAAAACGACTTAAAAATCCTAAAATAACGTTGAATGACAAAAACACGTGACACGTTCGTATTTCAGTGAAAAAAGATTTGTCGCTTGTCATATATTATGTGATGTAACACCCGACTCGATGTACCAATAATGACTACTTTTTCTTCTTTCGCGTTCGCTGTATGTGTGGAATGAATATTGGAATTCATCGTTTTGTTGGGTATTGTTAGACAACATCTTGCCTTGTTCTTTATTTTCACGCTTTTTCTTCAATTTCCAGCATTCTAGTTTCAAATGTCCTTTCTTTTTGCAAAACTCACAAAATTTTTCGAATGTTTGTTGTACAAGTATAACCTTTATTTTGCATTATTTTGGTTTTTAGCGCGGTTTCATCTGCGCAATTTGATTCAACTCGTCGGGTGTACTCGTCTATCAGCTTGCCCCGAATATGGTCAACTGTCAAATCCGCTTCTGCGCGACCTTCCAATGCTGTGACTAATGTACCGTATGTTTCTGGTAAGCTACATAATAATGCAGCCACAGCGTCTTCATCTGACAATTCCTTTCCCAATCCTCACAATTGATTTACAATTTCTAACATGGCCGTTATATGAGTTGCCATTGTTCCGGACGTAAATCTCATTGATAATAGCTTACGAATTAGGTACAGTTTGCTACACATAGACGAACGTTCGTGAAGGGTTTGCAGTTTTAGCCACATTTCTCGCGATGTTTGTAACGTTGTTAAATGAATTAACTGGTTATCTTCTACCGCCAAACCTATCGTCGCCGTTGCTTTGCTTTCACTTTGGCGCCAATTTCCTGGCTCCGGATCAGGCTTCGCCGCGTTCACATTTTCCCACAACCCGTCACGCTGCAGAATCATCTGTATTTTAAACTTCCATAGCTGGTAATTAGAGTCGTTTAATTTCGTTACTGCAATGCTTGTTTTGTCACTGTCCGCCATTATAACTCACACCGTTACACAGATCAGAGTCACTTTTATTTAATTAAAGTTTTCACTCACACGTTAAGTTTTAATCGCGTTTCTAAACTGGACACATAACTTGATAAAAATAAATAAACGCGTAGTTTAATATACAGTCTGTCCCAAATTCAATCCCCACCATTAGGATCTCGGAAACTATAAAAGCTACAAAGTTAGTTAAATAGGGAAAGTTTTAGCAATTTTAATGCTCATTTCATATCCGTTGAGAAATCACAGCCAACTTTGATCGTTTTCGAGATATCTTGAAAAAACCGAAATTTGGAGTTTTCTGTTTTCCAAAATATCTCGGAAAGTATTAAGTTATTAGTTTCAAGACTTGTACATTGTGAAGGCACTTTTTTACGGAGAATAGGGTGGTACCATTTGTTTATATTTATGACGCTTTGTTTCTATTCTATGAACAACTACTTTTGATTTTCATATGGACGCCATATTGAATTTTGTCGTAACTAAACTCAGTTCTTTTTTCTCTTTTCAATGATGTGTCACATGTACGGTTTTTTTGAAGAAGAGCGGGAATAAAATACATTTTTTCTTTATTCACGTAGTAGGCTATGATAAAAAAAATGTATTTTATTCCCGGTCTTCTTCAAAAACCCCGTACGTAATGCATAATGCATAATGCTTGCTGATTTTTTACTTGGTAATGCCTAAACAAGTTCTTTAAATACACACTTTGACACAGTTTTTAAATTAGTAGTATATTTATTTACAGCAACAAAAACAGTTTAGCAACTGGTACATGTGCCTTACACAGTTTCATAACATAGCAACTAAATCATGTTTTACAAATTCCCAAAAAACAAAGCAATTCATTTAATACATAATATTGAATATTGAATAAGTTATGCTAAGATTTTAAGATTTTACGTAGGTAGATGGCAAAGTTTTGATTTTCTTATGAAATATATTGTTATGGTCGTGCTCTTTTAAAAGATTTTATTTAAGTTTAATTTATTTATTTTTTAAGCCCACATCCAATATTTGAAATTAACCCTTGCTTTGCTCTTTAATTTACTTAACTGTTTGCATTGCTCTTATCTCAGGTCGTTAAGTAGGTTCCTTGTTTGTTATTTTTCTAAGTTTATTTTTAACCAAATAAAAAAATTTACTCAAATAATTATAATGCAGATTTTTATTATCGTTTTCCCCTATCAACCCTGCCTTAAAATTAACTTAATATTATCCTTTAAACTCACTATGTATTCTTGGCTCCCTCTTCTTTTCCAAAAATTTCAATCTTCCCCAAATTCCAAAATTCCAATTTTCCCCATTTACCAAAATTCCAATCTTCCCCTGTTCTTCTTGTCCCCGCTCTAAATTGTCCCCCTTTTTGAATTTCTCCCTCTCGAACTCCTGCTGTTGAATTTCTTCTACTGATCCTCTCCTACTAGACTGCTCTCTCACTTGACTGCTTGAAGCTCAATCTTTATTTTTCGTTTCTTCAAAATTCACCCTCCTTTTACTGGACACTGGTTCCTTTTGATTTAATTTTTATTCAAAATTAACCCTCCTTTTACTGGACACTGGTTCCTTTTGATTTCACCTTTTGTAATTGATTAATTATCGAATATTTGCTCTTTTTATGGGAGCAAACTAAATTTGATGTTGCTTCGTCGATTACCAATTTTCAACTAACTATTTTATTTGTTTTTTCCGTTTCCTGGATATTTTTATCCCCATTTGTTTTCTATTTTTTAAAATTATTTACAACGTTTCTAATAGTAACTTATTTTACATTTCTATAACTACACATTTAGCTAATTATTACTAACAAACATTATAACAATAACTTATTTACATTTACACATAACTTAAATCTAATCTAGCTATCTTAAAATTATATTACAATTTTTTTTTAATAATTTAAAATCTGCATTACTTACATTTGGCAAAATAATATTTTTCTTTTATAAATTAAACAAACAACTTAACCTTAATTATATACATCCAATTAAATATCATCTCAATATATACATTTTTTGCTTGTTTAGTATGTTCAGGTAACCTATTATATAATTGTATACTTCTGTATAACTAAGTATCTTGCGTCATTTTAGTTCTACGATATTCATTTCTAATATTTGTTCTTGATCGTACATTATGTTGATGAATGTCTTCTACTCTTATTATGCTACAGTTACATTTTATTTTGCCATGCACAACATTATGCGCTATATAGTTTAACCTGTTCAACATATTTAAAAGTTCAGTATCTTTATACAGGGCGATTCAAATTCGCGTGTATGCATGGGGATCTTGGAAACGGTAAGAGATAGAGAGTCGGTTAAATGGGGGCAAAGTTGCGTAATCAAAGGACCAACAATGTTCATTTAAAAAATCAAGGCTAACTTATTCAGTTTTTTAAATATTTGAAAAAAACTAAAATTTTGGATAATCGTTTTTATTTAATTTTGACTTTATTTGAGGAGATATTGGAAAACGGTAAACACTTTCTCATGGCCACTTTTTGTCCTCTATCGAATAGCTTAAATATATTTTTGATGCAACGTTTCGGTATTTCAGGGCCATCATCAAGTTCATTTTCTTAAATACGGACCTGGAATTTTTGTTCCATTTAAGCTATTCGATAGAGGACAAAAAGTGGTCATGAGAAAGTGTTTTCCGTTTTTCAATATCTCCTCAAATAAGGTCAAACTTAAATAAAAACGATTCTCCAATATTTTAGTTTTTTTCAAATATTTAAAAAACTGAATAAGTTAGCCTTGATTTTTTAAATGGACATTGTTGGTCCTTTGATTACGCAACTTTGCCCCCATTTAACCGACTCTCTATCTCTTACCGTTTCCAAGATCCCCATGCATACACGCGAATTTGAATCACCCTGTATAGTTGAACAGATGGTGTAAAATGATTTAAATTAAACAATGCTTTTACTGCCTTGTTTTGCACTCGTTGAAGACGATTTATGTTAAAATCCGCAGTATTTCCCCAGCAGGGTATTAGATACCTGAGAACACTGTCTATATAGCTATGATAAAGCATTTTTTTGGTTTTATTATTTATGTAACTTTCGCAGCGTTTAAAAGCACTCACTATTCATACAATTTTTTGTAGTACTGCATTCACTTGTAGTGACTACTGTAACCTGTTATCGACATGCAAGCCTAAATATTTATGTACATCCACTGCCTTAATCACTATGTTATTAAATTTCAATGACATTTCTTCGCGACTTTTATTTTTATGGCATATTAACATGTAGACAGTTTTTTTAATGTTCATACTTAATTTATTGTAACCCACCCATTTTGAATATGTTATTAAGTCATTATTAACCACATTTTCTAATAATTTTAAATCGCTGTTGGAATAAACAAGCACTGTGTCATCTGCAAATGTAAAATATTTTGCCACTAAACCACTATATTTTAAGTTATGCACATACAATAAGTAGAGTATAGGGCCCAAAACTGACCCTTGTGGAACACCTATTTTCACGTTTATCATCCTACTATCCACTCCATTTACTGTAGTATAATGTTGACGTTCTTGTAGGTATGTTTTTAGTAATTTGTAGGCTACTCCTCTTATTCCCATACTATATAACTTATCTAGCAGTAAATCAATGCATACAGTGTCAAAGGCTTTTTTTAAATCAACATAAACTACTACAACGTATTTGTTTTTATTAGTTTCTTGTGAGATATGTTCAATGAAATCTGTTATCACTCCAAGTGTGCTACTCTTAGCTTGAAATCCATACTGATATTTATTAAAGTCGAAAGTTTTGACAATAAAACTTACTAATCTAGTTTTTATAATTTTTTCCAGAATTTTTGAAAAAATACTCAATAGTGATATCGGTCTATAATTTCCAAGTTCATCTTGTTTACCGTTTTTGAAAAGTGGGACCACTTTGGCAACTTTTAATTCTGTGGGAAACTGTCCCGAGCTTATTACGTAATTAATTAGTTCTAGTAATTTCATACTAACTATGTCAAATAAATAGACGATATCGTTTTTTGTAATCCCATCTACTCCTGGTGAACTACCATTTTTTAAAGAATTTACGACTGTAATTAATTCCTCTTCTGAACAAGGATGTAGAAATATTGTCTTGTTGGTGTTTTCTTCTTGGAATTCAGTATTGTCATTTTTTATGGTACTGGCAATTTCCTGTCCTATTGATGCAAAATATTTGTTAAATGTATCGGCAATGTTTTGTGAATCAGTGATTTCAATGCTTTCTTGATTTTTAATCTTCTCAATAGTTTTTTTGTTTTTTACATTTAGATTTCCCGTTAGTTCTTTTATCACCAACCAAATTTTTTTGTTGTCAGATTTTGCCGCATTAAATTTGTTTTCTGCCCATTGCTGTTTGAGTTTTTTCCGTAGATTATTAACAGTATTCTTTGCTCGTTTAAACTCTTTCTCTGTATTTTCATTCTTCAAATACTTGTACCGTTTATACAACTTATCCCGAATTTTTACCATTTGTATGAACTCATTTGTGACCCATGCATTATTGTTGTGAGTTTTAATAGTGTATTCTTTAGTACAAGCTTTCTTTTCTTGCACTATTACTCGTACAAATTCACTAAAAGTTTTTATTTGAGTATTATTCAATGAATTAGCGATGTTTCTTTTCCAATTTTCTTTGTCAGTGAATTTTTTCTTTATGTGTGTACACGTTTTTGTAATAATACTTTCTTTAACATTTATGAACATTACTTTGTGATATGATAGACAATGATCTATTAGCTTTATATCACATTTGAGGTTTTTATTGCTAAGTACATGGTCAATTATACTGATATTTGTATTACCTATCCCAGTTGGTGTCGTTGTGTCTCGTTCAATTCTTATTCCGAGAAATAATTTTATTTCTCCTAAGTCGACCATAGTGAAGAATTTGTGTAAATGTTCTTTAAAAGATTGCATGGTATGGCTATTTTTAGTAACTATTACAATATCATCGACATATAATAAAACATATATGTTCTTGTTTATATTACCCTGATGTAAAAGATAGACGCAATGATCAACTTTTGAATGAGTAAAACCACCTGCCTGTAAAATGCAATCAAAATGTTCGTACCAGCATCTAGGTGATTGTTTCAATCCATAAAGGGATTTGTGAAGTAGACATACTTGGTTATTATTACCAGAGACCCCGTCAGGGATTTTCATATACAGTGAGCACGTAAAGGTTGGAATAAATTCGATAAAATATTTATTGGGCAAGTAAGAAAATAATGCTCGGACACGTCGATTTTCTTTTTTAGATGCGCAGTTTCTAGTATACGTATATTTTTTATTACGTCATCCCTCTTCGAGTTATGACGTCATCATCAATTTTTTTAAATAGCAACACCCCCTTTTGATAATACCATTTAAAAGAGCACATTTTTCTGGGTATAGGCGCCAAATTTTGTGGAATGTTACATAACAATATTTTCGAAAAAAAAACGTTTTAGAATTCATAACAATGTAATGAAATAACAATAGAAGAAATAATAAATACAACTAAAACCCATTAAATTAAACGTTGAAATTGCATATCATTCACCTCTTGACAATATCCATCTATGGGCGATTCAGATAATCACGCACAATCTGTGAATGATGTGGTGACGCGCCATCTTGTTGGTACCATATTGATTCGTCCGGCATTTGGGGATTTTGATTATTTGGATATAGTGCTACAAGCGCGGGAATTATCTGTTGTAAAAAATTCAAATGTTTTTCAGCATTTAATGCGCCGTCAATAAAAAATGGTGCAATAATTGTGGTACTAATTTCTCGAAAATATTGTTATGTAACATACCATAAAGTTTGGCGTCTATACGCAGAAAAATGCGCTCTTTTAAATGGTACTATCAAAAGAGGGTATTGCTATTTAAAAAAACTGATGATGACGTCATAACTAGAACAGGGATGACGTAATAAAAAATATACGTATACTAAAAAATGCGCATCTAAAAAATAAAATCGACGTGTCCGAGCATTATTTTCTTACTTGCCCAATAAATATTTTATCGAATTTATTCCTACCTTTACGTGCTCACTGTATACAGTGTGTCCCAGATCGAGTGGGATTGCATGGGTAACTTTCTTATTATTGAAGATGAAGATTTGGTTAAATTGGCAATGTTTTGCAGTTTTATATGCTGATTTAAAATCTATTTGAAAAAGTTCGAAATGTCGATCCCGTCAGAAGTTATTTAAAGAAAACTAAAAACTATCATTTTCTTTAATGTCAAATATCTTCGTAAGTATAAGAGATATGAAAAAAAGTTGCATATGAAAGTTACTGTTTTCGATAAAACCAATTTAAAATTGATGTCGAGCAAAAATTCAAGATGGCTGCTTTTGAGGTACTCGTATCAACTTCCTTAAGTTAAATGGACGCCATATTGGATTTTTTGGTTACTGAAAAGAATTTTTTATTCTCTTTTCAACCATGTAAGATAACGTACGATTGAATAAAAAATACCAGGAAAATTAATTGTTTTTACATTTTAATCAAGTAGGCTTACATGGATCCAAACAAAATTAGGTGAAATTTATTTTAGAAAACATTTGTATGTAATTCCTATAATACTTAGTAACATGTTAATTCAGTACTAAGTACCTACTAAATACTTGAACCACAAAAAACATCGTGACATTATTTTTTAAATGTATAATCAAGTAGGTAAGTAGCTATGATGAAAAACAATAACAAAGTTTATCACAATCTGTCAAAAAGCAGGTAGTACTTAAGCTAATTTTGTTTGGATCCATGTAAGCCTACTTGATTAAAATGTAAAAACAATTAATTTTACTGGTATTTTTTATTCAATAATAAGTTATCTTACATCGTTGAAAAGAGAATAAAAAATTCTATTCAGTAACCAAAAAATCCAATATGGCATCTATTTAACTTAAGGAAGTTGATACGAGTACCTCAAAAGCAGCCATCTTGAATTTTTGTTCGACATCAGTTTTAAATTGGTCTTATCGAAAACAGTGACTTTCGTATGAAACTTTTTTTCGCATCTCTTATACTTACGAAAATATTTGACATACAAGAAAATGACAGTTTTTAGTTTTTTTTAAATAACTTCTGGCGGTTTCGACATTTTGAACTTTTTCAAACAGATTTTAAATCAGCATATAAAACTGCAAAACATTGCCAATTTAACCAAATCTCCATCTTCAAAAATAAGAAAGTTACCCATGCAATCCCACTCGATCTGGGACACCCTGTATAGTTTCTAGTAAAGACCCATTCAAGAAAGCTGTCATTACATCCATATGATGTACTAATAGGTCCCACTGATTAGCAAAAGCCAAAATGAACCGTAAACTAGTTATTCTGGCCACTGGTGCGAAAGTTTCTTCATAATCTATATGATATCTTTGGCTAAAACCTCTTGCTACCAGTCGGGCTTTATATTTGGATGGTTTCCCATACATATCAAACTTAATAGTGAACACCCATTTACAAACCACAATATTAATATTGGGAAGTTTATCTACTATTGTCCACGTTTGATTTTCTGCTAAGGATGTTAATTCATCATTAATTGCTGACTCTCACTGAGTTTTGTCGGCCCTACTTCTAATTTCACCAAAGGTTGGAGGTATATCGAAAACATCATTAATTGCGTGAACTGACAAGTAAGTTTCTCTGGTGTCTTCGTTATAATTAATTTTATATTGGTTTCGGAGTCTATTGCTACGTCTGAGTTCAGTATCATTATCTGTACCATTATGGCGCATGACAATATTATTACTTACTTCATTATTTGTGTTACATTGACTGATTTCTGTATCAGTACTTAATGATTGTTCAGGGGTCCCCAATTATTGTGATCTGCTTTCCTCAGTATCAATTATGGAAGTACCCTTAGGAACATTAATTTCTTTGGCTGGGGTCTCTACCCTTTTTATGTTGTTAGTAAGAGTACCGTTGTGTACCGTAACACTGTTCTCATTTATACTTGGTCTTGTATTTACTAAGGATGTTTCGTCAATAATGACATCTCTAGCTATTATAAATTTAGATGCATTGACATCCCAAAGTTTATACCCATTCATATCATAACCCACTAATATTGCTTTAAACGATTTAGGTTCAAATTTGGATAAATGAGTCTTTTTATGAACAAAGACGGTAGATCCAAAAATTTTAAGGTGTCTGATTGAGGGTTTCTTATTATGCCATAATTCAAATGGTGTCGTATGACTAGCTAGTGCTTTTGTGGGGAGTAGGTTCATTAAATAAGTGCACACCAAATAGCCTCTCCCCAAAACGATTTATCTATTAAAGTGGTTTGTTGCTTTCGCTAGATAATCCTTAAATTTATTTAATACTTTCCACTTGAATGTAATGAGGTATGTGATTGTGTAATGCGTTAAATCATCTATGAACGTTATGAAATAATTTTTATTATCAATAGATGAAGGTGTTATTGGTCCACATACGTCACTGTGTACAATCATTAATGGTCTCTTTTGAGGTTTCGGACATTTCTGTTTATTAAAAGATTTACGTGTTTGTTTTCCATACACACACGATTCACATATCCCGTTACTGGCTTTAATATGCAATAATACGTCTCTCTCGTTTACTAAATTCTTATCTCTTATTCGTACAAATTAGTCCAGTCAAATTAGACAATTAGGGGAAGGAAGGGTAAAGTGGCTACTCTAAGGTTTGGTGAATTTTTAAGGCATCTTAGTAATAGCAAAAATTATCGAACAGTGTGGCAATACCTACCCCAAATACTTAAGTACCGATTGCTAATCACTTATTTTTAGTTTTTTAACTTATAAATTTTTTATTGATTTTTTTTTCAAAAAAGTGCAAAGTGGCCACTTTACCGACTAGGTCGGGTAAAGTGGCCAGGGCCTGGCCAGTTTACCCGCATAGGTAAATACACACTACCTACATATTGCTCTATATTGAATATTTAATTGGTTAACACAACAAATACAACATATTATTAGAAAAAGACCGTTATAAGAAAATATTAAGAATATGGCAGTCTTGTTTTGAAGAATTCACACTCATTTTAATGAAATGTTAAGAATTTGGCAGTCATTTTTTGCAAAACTCGCACTGGAAGTCATCGTCCTCTTCCTCGCATCTGGCGCATTCTTGGTGGGTAAACAAATCGAGCACCTAATCCACCCCTCGTTTTCTTTGGACTTGGAATAGGCTTCATCTTCTTTAGTGGCCACTTTGCCCGAAATGACATCATTAAAAAAACTGGTCTAGCATCGAACATTCATGACCTACGAGTTTCAAACACACATCATTTAAAAGCTTATTTTACGCTGAATAAGCAGCACTAGAGCAAATAACTATGACACTACTCGTTATTTAGCTATAACTAATGATTTGAACCACTTACCTAAAATCAGGAAGTCGAAAAACAGAAAGATCCGCCTCAAATCGAAAGTTGTGATGCCTCACGCTTGTTAGTCACTGACAACATCTAATGTGAGTGTTTCGCCCGATTCCCGCGTGGCTGCAGCACTCTACAGCAGAGCAATCGCAGATGGCCACTTTACCCGCCAGGGCCACTTCACCCGTCCTTCCCCTATGTGGCAAAACTTCGGAAAAATTCAAAGTGAGCTGAATTTTTGTGTACACCTTTATTTAGTGTTTTTAGATAACATATCAAAAGTACCCTTGATTTGACCTTGAGCTTCTGGAGGTATAGGGCTTAAAAGGTGCGAAAAATTGGTTTTTCGCTTATATCTTCGTTTCTATTGACTTTAGGTATAGAATAGTCTACAGAGAAATTGAAGGATATAAAATTATTTACAAAGAAGTACCCTTGTAGTTTTTTCGTGGGACCAACCGTTTTCGCGTAATGCGATGTTAAACGTCTAAGTCAAGGTTAACGAAGTACCCCATTCCACACCACCTTTGAGGTTGAGTACGAGGCGCGTCTTTTTTTACGTGGTATCCACTGTCTCAGACGGTCCAAATATTCATAATACTTAATAAAAAAAAGTCAAAATAGAGGTACATTAAGCTTCTTCATCCTCATCTTCTTCTCCTTCCATATCGCATTGTTCCAGGTAATCCTTAGAAAGAGTCTCTAATTGACTCTCATCAGAATTTGATAGAGAAAAAGATTCTCACATTGGATCCACGGTCCCATTTGTTTCGAAACATCGCTGTGGTAAAATCCACAAGCATACTTACTAGATTGCTTGAGGGTTTTCTCGATTAGAATTGGCTCTTTTGAATTGGATGCATTTGTGGATGATGCAAGTAAGGTAACAACTTTCTTCTATTTTGTTGCTATGCGTGGTTTTGGTGGAAGGTTCTTAATTTTTTCCGTCTGTTTACCTTTTTTATTGAACAGCTCTTCTCTATACTTTGGCGTTGTCAATAGAACAGCCTTCTACGAAACTCGTTCCTTTTGAGGAGGCGTTTTGACATCTGGAACATTTACAACAGACGAGAAAGACCGCTTGCTAGGTGTTTTCTGTTGGGGATCGCTTGGCTTTGACTTTTTTCTTTCTGAATTTTGAAAACTGGTAGATGCTACAGCTTCAATTGATGTTAATAGAGTTCCAGTAGTCAGCGAAGGATTTTTTTGCCGGTGATGAATGGATGTTAGCAGATGATTTCTGTACAGCCACTACTGGTGTTACAGCTCAATCAAGTCGAGGGTTGTTGGGTATCTCTAGACCAGATTTATTTTTAGCTTCAAGAGCTGTCGATGGTTCAAATACGTAATCGGTTGTGACATCTGGATTAAACGGCATTATTTCGCAAGCATGAAATCCATTGACAGCAGTTTGAACGGAAGCTGTTTTTGACCAAGTATCAGCAAAAATATTTGGAAATTGTAATTTTGTAAAATTACGGTTTGGATTATTTAACAGCCATTTCCTTCCTTCTGCAAAGTAATTAACCTTTAAAGGCTCCCTCAATCCAAGGCGGCCGCGGTGGCGGTAGTGGTAGCGGTAGCGGCCGCGGTGGCGATCAGATAAAACATTAATATTTAGATCTGCGTGTTCAGACAGGAAGGGCCTGGCGTTCAGTTTCGCGGTCATTTACTGTCGTTTATAGTCTGCTGTCTATCACTAGTTTCAGATTCACAACAGTTTATCAATGTTTCACTAATGGATACCACATTGTTTAGATACTTAACACACCCAGGATGCATTCTACCACCACACTTTATACACTTGGGCCCATTTGTCGGCACCCCATTACATTTCTTGCATTTTTTCGGAGCAGCGACATCAAGAACGTCCGTTGCAGTTGACGCAATTTTATTTTACAGTTGTACTTGCACATTACAAGGGACATTTAAATTCGACAAGCCTATAGAAATCTCCTCCACTCATTTTCAGTCCATCGAGGCTACATGCAAGCCATGGAAGCGAAAGATTAATTATGAGCCATGTTTGATATACTTTACCGTATTGTTTTTGATACACTTCTCTGGCAATAGGTTGGTATGTTTTTTCCATGTTGTATGTGTTTGTTCCCTTTAAATGTTGGATTTACAAAGCTTTCAATTTTTTTTCGCCCTCCGGCTAGAAACACTCAATTTTCATGCGTATAAATCGTCTGGAAAATGCTATTTGCCGGACTAGTCCAGAAAGTAAAATTAGGATTTTTGATTGGTGGCGCTGAACCGAACTGACTCCGCCCTCTCATTGCTACGCCCATTGTCACGCCCAGAAAAATAAATTCCCTAGAAAAATAAATTCCCTAGAAAAATAAATTCTCTAACGTCAAATATTTGAATAACAAATGATTTTTTATAATTAACGTATTTTTATCGGCCGAAAAAAAATTGTGTATCACACGCCTAGAAACTGCTTTGCAAGTACTCGTACTTGCAAAGTGACAGTTTCTAGCCTTGTGATACAAATAACTATTTTAACCCAGTTGGGACTTTTGTTCTTACAGTATGTGTAAAGTTCGTAACACCTTGATGCAATGATGCGACGCTTTCTTAATGTCTTCCATTCGCTACTACTTTGTTCAATAGTACTTTCAGCTATTTCTAATGCTACGTACAGACGTAGACATTAAAATGTCGAAATTTCTGTCTAGATCAGTCTACAGCTTGTTTACATTATGTAGAAAATTATTTGCATAGAGCGGTATCTAGAGCACTTCAGTAGACTGTGTACACTTTATTTTTTGACACTTCTCTATCGTGTGTTTATACGGGCCCGGCGTAGGAAAGCTGACACTTGATGTCACCTCGTTTTTAATCATGTCACGAAAGAGGTGTCGGTTAGCAGCCGCAGTGATCATTAACTATATTATAAAAAAACGAAGGAAGAAGCGAACGAGAAACTGCTGGGTTAAAGAGTGGATAGCAAAGAGAAGTACGGAAGGAGCATATTCTAAGTTGTTAGCGGAGCTCAGATATGAAGATTCACAATATTTTAAAAACTTTCGTCGAATGTCTGCTTCAGAGTTTCAATTCCTTATCGAGAAAGTTAAACCAAAAATAGAAAAACAGGATACAGCGATGCGTTGTGCAATTTCAGTTGGTGAAAGAGTAGCTGTAACACTGAAATTTTTGGCTGAGTTTGGTGAATGTATTAACAAAACGTCTTCCGGATTGGGACCGTGTCATTTTGAGACAAAAAGACTCAACGTTTCGCCCACTTTTTTAAGGGGCTTCTTCAGGAGGAAAGGGAGCACTAAAAGAGCACGGTAACTCAACGTGTCAACCACGCCAGAGGCGAAACTCTTCTGGCAAGAGGCAGAAGGGTAACGGTAACTCAACTTGTCAACCAAGCCAGAGACAAAACCTTTCTGAAGAGAAACAGAAGAGGCAGCGACTTTATACCGGCTGTATCCGGCCAAGCGCATCTGATGGGGACGACGATTGGTCAGGGGTGGAGGGTGCGGAACCAGTAATAATGGCGGACTTCCAAATATCGGATAGATTATAACCAGTGTCACGATTCAAGTTATTAGGGGCCTTGATGATTTCAATGGCCTCACGGATTTCCCTGTTGAAAAAATAAGGGGCATTGGCAATGATCGAAGAGTTTTCAAACAATATTTTATGACCAGTGTCGTGATGATGTTCAGCAACGGCTGAATGTGAAAAAAGACCTGATTTCAAGCAACGTTTGTGTTCATAGATACGTGTGCGCACTGAGCGACCAGTTTCTCCAATGTACACCAAACCACAAGAACAGGGGATGCTATAGATGCCTCTTGATGACAAGGGTTGAGGCTTATCTTTTACTGAAGGTATTTGTGTATTTGTGACACTTTTGGAGAGGGTTTGAAGATGGTTTTGATGTTATGTTTTTTGAGAATCCTACCTGCGTGATCCGTGACTTGGCGAATGTAGGGTAAGAAAGCAGTAGCCTGGGGTGTACAGGTATTTTGAGGATTTTTAGGGTTTGCGGGGTGTAGATGTTTTTGGATGACCTTTCTAACATCGCTTTTGTTATACCCATTCTTGATGAGATTTTCTTGGATATGGCCTAACTCGACATGAAGACTGCCGGGTTGGGATACTGCGATAGCACGATCAACGAGGGAATTAATCACGGCGAGCTTTTGTGCCGGATGATGATGTGAGTTGGCGTGAAGATACATATCCGTGTGTGTGGGTTTGCGATAAGTTACCGTGCTCTTTTAGTGCTCCCTTTCCTCCTGAAGAAGCCTCTTAAAAAAGTGGGCAAAACGTTGAGTCTTTTTGTCTCAAAATGACACGGTCCCAATCCGGAAGACGTGAATAAAATTATTCGATAAATTGTAAGCAGGACCATTCACTAATGTATTTGTTCAGAATGCCTGTTTCGACGATTTAATCTAATAATGTAATAATAGATTAAAAGGGCAATGTATGAGCATCTTATAACTATTTTTGCAAAGAGTTTAAGCAATATATTTATATCGAAAAATAAATTCAAACAAAGGTATGTCATTTTAGGCACAATTCCCCTACTTACTTTAGCTTATTACTGCATAGAACAAAACGGCTCTAGCAAAAAATTTCTAACATGCCGGTACACTTTAGATCGTGTGTCGACACGTTCAAAAAATGTATTCAGACGGAAGTCTACGAACTTGCGAGATCGGTTATCGTGACACGAGTGTCTGATCTAACGACACTACTCTATATAGTGTACATACGAAGACACTCGATCTATAGACCTTGTCTAGACATTAAAGTGTCTACGTCTGTACGTAGCATAATGGTACGTGTACACTGTAGAGAAAAATCTAGCTAGATTTTACTTTCTCTAGCTAGACGAATCTAGTTGTGTGTATCCATTGGAATAATTTTTATCTCTAGCTAGAGTTCTGTAGAGCGGTTCTAGATTAAATCTAGCTATACGTCTCTATTTGGTGTGTACATTATGAACATGTAATCTGCTTATTTCGGTCTAACTCAATTTGTGGTTTACTAATTACTAGTGGTGTCGCAGGAATTTTACGTTTATTTAATTCAAAACAAGTTGCAACTGCTGCTATTATTTTGATCATAAACAAGAAAAAAAGTAAACAGCAGAGAAATAAAAAGAAAAGAAGTGTGTCAGAAATTGAATATTAAAAAGGCAAGAGAGCGGATTTTTCACTAAATTATTGAAGGAATTACATGACGAAGACTTAACATCATATAAAAATTTCTTGCGAATGTGCCTTAAAGACTGAGTTTTTACTGAAGAAAGTGGAACCAATAATAAAAAAGGAAGATACTCAGTTCAGACTGGCGCTACTTTGTGTAGTAGGCTATCGTATACTCCACACATAAATTGCAAAGAATCAAAGAACTCCCATTTGCCTTTCCACACTCTTTCATCAGTTCCTTCGCCGGATTTCGTTTTTTTATTTTTCGAATTTTGGAATTCAATTTTCTTCCAATTTCTACTTCGGAGGTTCCTAACGCATCAGCTATTTCTTTTATCTTTAGCCTTCTTGTCTCGGTCTCAATATTCTTTCAAAATACAGTTCCAAAACTTAGTGTGCATTTTGTACATTTCGATTAACCGTAAGTGCTATCTTTATCCCACTTTCCTACTTAATAAGTTTTTTTGAAGTATCACTTGCTTGTTTTGACGTAGAGGCCATGGTGCCCACTATACTATAAATGCGTAGAGTAAATTAGTCTATTTAGCCAGACAAATAGATCGAGATCACTCTCACAGCGCAGGGTAGGGCGTGTGTCCACTACAACTCTAGCTAGACTTTAATCAGTCTACGAATCTCGCAGAGTAACTCTCGATAGAGTACTCTCTGTACCGTGCACACTTTTAAATTTGTTCTCAGGCGGCTCTAGCGAGAGTAAATCTAGCAAAAAAGTCTACAATGTACACGTACCATAACGCTGTGTCAAAAGACACATCAATGAACTCTTCAAAATATTTCAGCTCATTTTCTTTTAGAGCTACTATTGGCAACTGTACATATGTTGCGGCAGTGAGATTATTTTCCAATGCTTTTTTAATAATGACATCCAAACTGACGGTGCGCTGCTGGTGCTTGGTTTGGTTTTCTTTGCTATATTCTATTGAAGGTTCTGCTCGCACATCTTGTGCATCTAGTAATTTTATTGATACGTTAGCATATGTATAACTCAGATATGTACAAATTCAGTAACGCTGAGGTGATAACCCATTTATTTTGCAGGCTCACAAATACCCTGAGAATTGTTAATACAGAGCGAGCAAAAAATCACTGAATCTATGTCACCTTTGTATTGTCAGAAATTATTTTTTGCGATTAATTTTTAATTCAGTCATCATCTTTTCACCCTTCTACCACAGTCGTTGTGTAGGGCCCATTTATACCTGTCTGGGTGTGCAACGGAGGCAGTGGAGCCACTTGGACAAGAACACTACGCTCCCCCAGTTCCAGCCACACAATCTTTCATTCGCTTAATTAATACGTCGGTGTTTCAGTCGCTCTGGATTTTCTTTAAATCAAGCCACGATCGGGAATCGAACGTATGTCCTCTCAGTTTCCAGGCAGACATCATATCCACTCGACCACCGGGAGGCCTTTCATTTTTAATTTATTAATAGTAATTTGTGTACCTAGGCTGCGAAATTATAGTTTAGCACGGAGGAGTGAACACAAATAATATGTAGATTAAATGAATCGTACTGAAAATAATTTCTGACTGTCCAAAAACAACACAGATTTTATGATTTTTGCTCGTTCTGTACGTTTACCAAATTTCAATCTGTCATATCGAGTCAGTAATGAACTAATAATCCAGCAGATTTACCAACTTAATTGAAAGTCCACTACCTTTCTAACTATACAGATAAGTAATCCCACAACTGAAAAAGACAAAATTAATTATCCTACATACCAATTATACCTTCTGTTGTTGTTGATGCAGTCACGATAACTGGTTGTAGTATCTTATGATTTATGAAGTGCAGACACACAACCATTTTCTTGGTAATCTTTTAAGAATGTTATCACATCTTCTCTTGTTAGTGGTCCACTAGTTTTAGTTCTTGTCACACCGTCCGACTTAACTGCACTTGCAGATTTTTGCCACAATGAAGTTGGTGGTGTAAAATCAATTTCGTCAACTTCTAGGCGCACATCGAGCTTTTTCGGTGCGATCCAATAAGCTAGTTTATCAGATACCGATTCTTCTGGTTTTCTCAATAAACTGTACAGGACAGCTGCAACATGGGTGCAAACTTCACCCGACCCCGCTTTGCAGTCACAATGTTCTGCTAGTATTTTTCCTTCGGCATTTAAAATAACCCACAGTTTTAATGGTACTTCGTTGATTCGTTCAGAATGTAAAACCTGTGACATGATAAATGTATGCTATAACATGACATTGTTACAACTGTTTAATTATTTGAAGATGGAGTAAACATTTTGAAAAGGAATTTTTTAAATATGAGACAACTTACCGTTCCCGAAACTACCCGATTATTTACAATTTCTGTAGTTTGTATGCTCTTTACCCATTTGCATACCACTTGAGCAAAAGCACTTATACACACATCACAAAAGTCTAGGGATATTTTTTTTTTTATACAAAACTGTCAAGTATTTTGATTTTTTTTAGGTGGTCTGCATATAATAAATTAACACAACACTTTTACAACATTCTAAATTAAAAATTTAATTTAAAACAAAAGAAGACAATCTGAAAAAGCTTTAATGAAACTTATTAGCAAAAAGTTGATTTTACACAATCACAAGAAATTGAAGTGTCAGCACTTAAAGTATTCATTAATTAAATTTAGTAGAGAGTATTTCCTCCTCTTTGATTTAAAACGGCTCTGCATCTTCTAGGCATTGATAAAATTAAATTATCTATTGCATCTTGCGGTAACTGTTGCCAGTGTCTTACAAGGGTATCACGAAGCTGAATCCGAGTACGAATTTCGTCCAATTCACTTTCAATGCTTCTTCCCAACATGTCCCACACGTGCTCAATAACGTCTAAGTCTGGGGACTGCGCAGGCCATGGTAAAACAGAAATGTTTTCGTCTTCAAGCCAATCGGTAACAGCACCTGCAACGTGTGGGGTGGCATTATCATGCATTAGAATGAACTCAGGTCCAACAGCACCTGCGCATGGAAGCACTATAGGCCTCCGTACCCTATTTAGATACCCATAAGCATTTAAAAACCTCTCAAGAAAACAGAGATCTGTTTTTCAGCCAATGCAGATACCACCCCACATCATTACGGTACCTCCTTTGTAAGAATGGACCTCTTGAACACATCTGAGCCTTTCCAAGTTACCAGGTCGTCTCCACACTCTAACTCTTTGACTGTCAGGGTGTATTCCAAAACGAGATTCATCTGTGAACAAAACCCTAGACCATTGCTCTTCTGTCCACAGAATATGCTCTTCAGCCCATTCTACTCTACGTGCTCGATTACCATGCCGAATTGGTGGGGCTCTTATTGGACGTCGGGCGTGGAGATCAGCTTCATGCAATCGATTTCTGATTGTTTGAGAACATACAGTTACATTATGAGTAGTCTGAAGCTGTGAAAGCAATTGTTTAGCCGTAATTATTGGTCGTCGTCTAGCTTCCAATGTTAAGTAGCGATCTTGAACTGCGGTAGTAATGCGTCCACGACCTGGATGTTGTTCACTAGGATCTCCGGATGTCCTATATCTACGCCACAATATGCTAGTAACACTTTGAGAGGTGTTTAAAGCTGCTGCAAAATCAACTTGTCTTCGACCAGCTTCTAGCATACCTACAGCTCTGTTCATTTCAGCTAAACTTAAATGTTGTCGTTCTTGATTACCTTCCATAATAACAGCACCAATAAAACTTAAATCACCCCAATATAAACGTAAATTAAATGTAAATGATGATTAAATTATTCCCTAACAACACTGGAATTGCTTTACTTTTAGTTGAATTGACAATTAAGCATCTGCATTTGTTTGTTTATTATTGAAACAATTGTTATCGCTAGCCCAAAGACTAGCACTAGCATACTTGATCAATAGTAGAGATATTTGATAACAAAATTGATTTATATCGATAAAAAAATTTATATCCCTAGACTTTTGTGATGTGTGTACTTTTATGGGCCTTAATTTCAACCTGAATAAAATTCACTGATTATTTATCAGTATTTTGTACCTCATTCTTTACCTATATTCTGTTCACTGATCTCGCGGACACTAGATTCATGTTGGCATGCACTGAACAATTGGCACCTATTGGTACAGAAAATTTACTTTGTAATGTTATTTCTGGTTACTATATGATTGGGGGAAATTTGAAATCTGGCATTTAAACAATGTAACTTAAATGTTGAACCATGAATTTTACCGAAATAGCACACAAGGCAATTTATCTATGTTACGAAGAACGCCCTGTAGTGGCAGCAGACGCACAACTTAACGTTTTATTACAAATGCAAGAAAATCCTCACACCTCAAGTCGTCAGTGTGGAAGATATCATGACATGAGCCATGTTGCAGCATTGCGTATATTAAAAAAACAAAAATTCCGCCCATACAAAATACAGTTGGTACAAGAGCTATCTGATGATGACTATGATCGCAGGCAAGAGTTTTGTGAAATCATGATGGGGATCTGCAATGCTAATGCAATGTTTGTTAGACACGTAGTTTTTTCCGACGAAGCGACTTTTTTTTTAACGGGACCGTGAACAGGTAAAATTGTCGCTACTAGGCTGCAGAAAACCCCCATTGGATGATTTTGATATCTGTCAACGTGACAGCATAACCCAACATTTCAGGGAACTAAATATCTCACTAAATTTGAAAAACATGTAGTGTTGTCAATTTAATAACCAAAAAATGCACCATATATTGTGGTAAAGCCGAATAGGCAAAATATTTAGTAAAGTTAAAATGAATTAAATCTACTTCTAATTAACAGTAAATTCACAAGTTAATGTGACGTCAGACACGGGGAAATATTAAGCAAAACAAAAATGAATCTAATCTCATGCTAAAGTACTAAAATCAAATATCAAGTAAATCAAAATGTAATCTCATATTAAATTCATTTACGTACAATTAAGATGATGTCAGCCACGTCTGGGGCGTTGACTGAACTGAGCGACACGTGTGCGCCAAGGTTGAATTCTTTAATGAATTAACAAAGAATACAACCGACGCCCACACATATTTTACCTAAATTTTGTAAAGCGTGCGACTTGCTGATTAAGCAGGTCGACGCGTCAGGTTCTCACGGGTAGTTCAATAAGTGGGAGTCGAGTTGCCGCATATAAGGAGCTCGAATTTCATTTAATTGACATGGTTAAACTCCATCCGTCAGAGTAGTAACATGGGCCTTACATTCAGAGAATTAGTGTAACCAAAGATGCTGACCGCACTGTAAGATAATTTTGTTTATTAAGACTTAGAATAAGTAACTTTAATGTGAAACAACTAAGTTCTTTTAAGAACTTGATTGGGTTCAGAATTAATAAGAACTTGGTATATTTTTAGTTATTGTTTGTAAGGATCTATTTGTTTGGGATGTAACAGTAGTTGATCGTCAATTGCTAACAAGATGTTTTAAAGTAACAGTGAATTGAATTGGAATCATAATTGTAAAAGTTGGTAAGGCTAAAGCGCCTTAATTAAATAAACGAATGTTAGCTAAAAAATATTTTAATTTGATCAGCTGTCGCAATCAGTCAAGGAAAAGATTCAAAGTGACGTTAACGGTTAAGACTCTACCAAATGTATTGAGCTACTTAAATTAATATAGTTCATTGTTTATAACAATAATGAAAGGAAACTACAAAACCGTTACGCCACAATATTTCAATTTAGTGCTTTTCCTAGTTGTGAATAGATAGTACACGTTTGTTACTGTTATTTTTCACTTCTGAATAGCTTAGCTTTATTTAATAACACCAATATTCAGTAACACATTTGATACACTACACTCTAAAATATTTCTGCTGTTTACAATAATGAAAATACGTTATTTGTTGACCCCCAGATCATCTGGGAGGCGGCCATTTTGCTGGCGTCAATGGAACTGCCCCATTGTTAGCATTTAATCGTTGAGGTAGTACAAAGGGATCTACCAATTTGTTATCTACGATTCGTGCCCATACATTGACCGAAAACCTAACTTGATAATTCCCTTCGTGCATGGTGTGGTGAGTTTCATGGGCCCAAATATGTTGATTGTGGACGTTAAAAATTTCATTTCGTGTAAAAGTGACTTCATCTGTCCATAAAATGTTATTTACAAATCTTGGGTTTCCTGTATGTTGTTGTAACAACCAGTTGCAGAAGGTAATATGTTTCCCATAGTCATCCTTTATGATCTTAAAGGGTGGTTTTTGATGCACCAAGAACTCCAGAAAGAGTACGGACGCTAATATTTAGCTCTTCAGTTACCAGATCAAGAACTTCCTCTTCTAAGTTATTGTCTCTAACAGTTCTTGGTCGACCTCTATCCTAATTTTGAACAGGAAGGATATTTCCAGTTTCTCGAAGTCTGTGATTTGCAGCTCGAATTACTACGTGGCTTGGATGTCTTCTATTAGGCAAACGCTGAGCGTAAACCCTAGCAGCCTCATTGCGGTTTCCTTCACATTCCCCTGGGATCCAAATCATATCAACGTACTCGTTTATAGCATACGCCATAATGCTGGCTAAGAAAACCAAAATACGAACAAAGAAAAACACAAATGAACGCAAAAACACGAACTAAATGCAACTTTAATACACAAATCGCAATGTCAGTTCAAAATCGACTTACTTGACACAACTTTCAAAACGTAAACAATAGAATTTCGAATTTTATTATCACAGTGTTATGCACCTGCATTGTTGCCTTTTACGTTTATCAAAAATATGATTTTTAACAGTACTTCCAAAAGAAGAACTAAATATTGCTAATTCAATAATAATTACCCCTTTTAAATTAATTTCAATTTCAAACAAATTCGATAATTAAGGAATTCTGCAAGTTTTATAAAACCTGGTATGGAAGAATCTGTCAAGCTGCGAAAACAACCGTAAGTCCTCAACCACGTGCAACCAACCTGGCTTACACCATTGGACTGAACACGCGTTTAGGAACTCTATCTCAACACGTCTGCTCTCTACAAAACCAGGACGCCGAATGTTCCTAACGAAAACCTATAAGAAAGCAACGATTTTATACCGGTTGTAATCAGTCAATAAGATCCCAGATTACACAAGGATATCCACAAAATGTTCAGTGGCTATCCCTATACCACCGGTTCCCAACCATTTTGAGGCTATTATCCATAAAGCGGGTTAGATATTAGCAAATACCCCCAAAAAAGTTTATTTTAAAAAACCAAATTAGTTATTGCATTTTTTTTCCGTTAAATTACGAAAAATAAATAATATATTTAATTAATTGTAATCATTCAAACAAAGAAAACACCTGTTTTTTAGCAATGTTTTTATTAAATCAAGAAGTAATGCAACCTTATCTTGAGCTGTTAAAATATTCGTCATATTCCCTTGCAAGCTGGGGTTAAGCGTATTTATTTCTCCGAAGAAATCCGCAAGATATGCCAGTTTGGAAATAATTACATTATTTGTTATTTTGGCGTGTAACTCTTTCTCCTTACCCTTTTCCGGTATTTTCCTTTCCAGAACCAAAGCAATTTATTCTCGAAGCTCGAGCACTCGGTGCAACACCTTGCTCCGTGATAACCAACGCACTTCTGTATGGAATAACAGCACGTCGAATTTGCCTCCAAATTCATTGCACAACTCTTTGAAAACTCTTGTATTTGTCGCACTACCTCGGACGTGGTTTACAATTTTCATGTAAATGCATCCATCAAATTAGGTGGAAGAGTTTTCACTGACAAAGCATAACGATGTATAATGCAGTGGCTGAACGTTGAGTGCGGCGCGACTTCTTTGACTAAAGTTTGGAATCCAAAACGAACGCCCAACAAGGATGGTGCTCCGTCTGTACAGACACCCACCAACTTCGGCCACTGCAGCTCCTTTTCCTCGACAAAGTTCTTCACTGTTCGAAAGACATCTTCGTCACGTGTAGTAGTGCTCAGTGATTCTGAGAACAAGTATTCTTCTTTCAAGTCGTCGCCTTTTATGTATCAAACATAGAGGAGTCGTCTAACTGTAGTGCGAAGAAAGGACTTGACCTTATTTCATTGAGCACCATGTTCAAAATATTCTTGCTCATGTCCTCGATACGACTTTTGATGGTGTTGTTAGAAAGCGATATCTTATTTATCGTTTCCGCATGTTGCTATCCAAGAACGAGCTTAACCGCATCTAGTAAGCAAGGTTTGATGAGAGCCTCTCCTATTGTATGAGGTTTCTTGTTTTCGGCGATTCGAAGAGCGATGCGGTACGAAGCTTCAAGACCAGCTTCAGTTGACTGAAAAAAGTAGCCCGATGAATCCATGCGCGAACTTTTCAGTGCAGCTTCTTTACATGTGAAGAATTCAATATCTTTTCCTACGAACTGAGAATGACTTCTTTCAAAGTGGTCTTTTAATTTGCTTGGTTTCATACTCTCTGCCGTGAGCACTTTGTTGCACAGAACACATTGGGGCTTCTCAACACTTTTATCAACAAACTGGGTAAAATCCCATTGCAGAAAAGCTGTATGACCGTTTTTTCCAGGTGACATGGTTCCCGAAACAAAGAAAAATTGTCTAACTGGGTATGTCTCATTTAACTTAAAAAAAAATCGTACACCTAATTAAATTTAATTTTTTTTGAATTTATCTTTTATTTTATGATTTTCCACACAACAATACCTAGCTGATTTCTAACTTATCAAGATCCGCGCACGCACATGCACGAATGGGTCAGTGGGCGTCGGTCGAACAACTGACTTGACTGGCTCAAGCGAACAACGATCGACGAGCGAGCCGCTAGCCGCGCCATCTAGCGGCGCTGCGTCACAGGCTTCTATTCGTATTTTAGGTAATAAACTTTAGATTTGATAAAGATGATTTTGTTAATAATTTCGTTTTGTGACTGAACGATGATCTAATCCTTTTCTTTCCCCTTAAAAAATCCCATTTTACCCCTTAGGGGGTAATTACCTCCAGGTTAGGACGTACTGCCCTATACGGATGTTAACACATCCATAAGACATCCTCTTTAGGTCCGCTGGACCTCCAATGTACATCTGCTGGACATCCGTTTGTCACAACTTTCAGTATCCACAGGACATCCTTTTTAAATATCCACAGAACATCCTTTTTAAATCTCCACAGAACATCCAGTTTTTATCACAATGAATATCTATATGATATCCATGCGCGTTATTGGCATTTTTGGGTTTATTATTTAAAAAAAAGTTTAAAATTATTAAAAAGTAATACCTTCGTAATCAAACTACCAAAAATAATTAAATGGGAGCAGTAACCGCCAAACGCCGATGGGCAGGCATGAGTGACTATTCCCATAAAACACTTTAGTTTAGTTAGTTTTTATTTTTGATTGTATGATAACAAAGACAAATAATATTCGAAACATTACGGTTTTATAGCTTTCAATTTTTAGTGACTAAAAACCCAAATAAAAAATTTCATTAAATGTCAACGAACTACCTGTTATTCGATTACACTAGTCGTGTTTTTCTCAACATATTTTTATCTGAACCAAAATTCGACGCATACAAGCCAGAACGGCACAAACGCCATTTAGTAAATTTTACAGGAGAGACTAAAAACTACGAGGGCTGTTCTGTATATTGTTAGTAGCAGGCCATGGATGCGAAGAAAAACAAAAACATTTGCATCAATCGAAAGCTTATTCTTTTGACAGTTTCCAGTTGCAATTTTGAAAGGTTGAAGTTAAAGCATATAGAGATCCTAATTTTTGATTGTTATAATTCGTTTGATTATTACTAAGCAATATGGAAGTGCCGCGGAATGCTTTTCGGGTTATGATTTTCTACCATTATAAACGAGGCTTAACATACGACCAAAGTCACCAAAATTTAATGGCAGCTTTTGGCGACAATAGTCCATCATTATCTACAATTAGTTACTGGTTTCGCGAATTTAAACGTGGAAGGAGTACGTTAGAAGATGAACCAAGACCTGGACGACCTGCAGTAGCTGTTTGTGCTGAAAACATTATTGCAACCGAAAAGCTGATTAAGGAAAAACGGAATATCACTCATAGAGAGATTCAAGACGAACTAGGCATTGGATCATCTGCAGTAGATATCATTTTGCATAAACATCTGGGTGTAAGAAAGCTGGCAAGTCGGTGGATTCCACATTTGTTAACCGACGAACAAAAACAAGCGCGGGTAGACTGGTGCAGGTTTATGTTAGAAAAGTTCGATGGAGGATCTTCAAAGCAGGTATTTAGTATCGTTACGGGGGATGAATCGTGGATATATAATTATGATCCCGAGACAAAACAACAATCAACTGTTTGGGTGTTTGAAAAGGAGGAAATGCCAACAAAAGTTATTCGCGGTAAAAGTGCAAACAAAAAAATGATTGCCGTTTTCTTCAGATACAGTGGTCCAGTTGCAGTAATTCCTCTTGAAGATCGTAAAACTGTAACTGCTGATTGGTATACAGAAGTTTGCCTTCCTCAAGTCTTCGAGAAATTGTGTAGTGATCGCCCAAGATCTGGTTTGCGTGGAATTTTGTTACACCACGATAACGCATCTCCGCATACGGCCGCAAAAACTTAAATTTTTTTACACGAATCCGGAGTTCACCTGGTCACTCATCCACCATACAGACCAGATCTTGCCCCTAACGATTTCTTTTTGCTTCCGCTGATTAAAAAACTCATGCGTGGTAAGAGATTTCCTGACGCCAATGCGGCTGTTGCTGAATTTCAGCGAATTCTTGACGACCTTCCAAAAAAAAGAGTTTTCTGCGTGTTTCGAGAAGTGGTTTCAAAGAATGAAGAAGTGTATTATGTCTAAGGGGGAATACTTTGAAAAACAATAAAATTATTTTCTTTACAAATTCCGTAGTTTTCTTCTAACTAACAATTTACAGAACAGCCCTCGTAATTAGTGCATTTATTACAATTTTTCTCACACTGTTTTATGGCACAGAAACAATATCAATTTACGAATTTCAATGCAGTTTACCAACATGTTTGACATAAGGGGTTTGAATAACTAATAAATAATCAAAAAAATGGCGCTTATGTCAAATCAATATAGACCAATGGTGGATATGTCAAAAGCGGTAGTGGCGGTTAGGCCATCCAGTTCTTCTAAACAATAGTCATTTTGGCGCTTAAACTGGTGAATATGCCATTTATAACAAATTAAGATTTT
Organism: Melanotus villosus; assembly: GCA_963082815.1. Taxonomy (NCBI): domain Eukaryota; kingdom Metazoa; phylum Arthropoda; class Insecta; order Coleoptera; family Elateridae; genus Melanotus; species Melanotus villosus. Next base: position 14,695,412 of record OY720422.1, read on the forward strand.
TATTCTTTGGACTGGTAAAGCCGCTTGTGCTAAAATGAAAAGCAAATAATTATTTATACAAAACTTGTAAAGTTTTAATTGAAATAAACATCTTTAGACATTTAAAAATAAGATCAAAACAAACAAAAAGTAATAAAAAATTCTAATTATGAAAACTAACTAAAACTAACTTTATACTCGTAATATATTTATACAGGGTGGGTTTTTGAAAACGAAACAGAGCGAATAACTCCCAGGAAAATTATTTTTCCGAAAAACGCTGAGACACGTCGATTTTTGATGGAAGGGGGACATCTTTTCACATAAATTTCTTATTACAGACTTTACCCCCCTAGAGAGGGGGGACAACCCCCCAAAAATATTAATAGGGAAGGAGGGTTAAGTGACACATCATTTGAAAGGTATTCTAATTCTCTACACAACCGTGTTTTATTTTTTGAATTTGACCGATTAGTTTCCGAGATACAGGTTGTTAATAAAAAAACCTACTTTTTACAAATTTATTTGCAAACTTTTTTTTCTCCATCTTTTTCTGTTAATGGCACCGTCAATCGTCATAATTGTCGTTATTGGTCCGATTCTATCGAGAATAATGAGAATTATCTCGAAGACCAGTTGATATTCCAACAGGATGGAGCTCCCCCACACTACGCCCTGCCTGTTCGGCAGTACCTTGATCGTAGGTTTGCGATTCAGTGGATTGGGAGAAGAGGCGTCATAGAATGGCCTGCGCGATCGCCGGATTTGTCTCCTTTGGACTTTTTCTTGAGGGGTCACTTAATGTCCAAAATTTATTTCACTCCACCTACTTCCCTTCAAGATCTACGCCAACGCATTGTCAACGAATGCCGACAAGTTACTCTAGAAATGTTACAAAATGTGCGTGAACGCTTTTTACAAAACTTATATTATTGTATGGAGGCTGGAAGTCATCAATTTGAAAACTTAATTGGCTGACATGTAGTAATTTGTAAAAAGTAGGCTCTTTTATTTACAACCTGCATCTCCGAAACTAATCGGTCAAATTCAAAAAATAAAACACGGTTGTGTAGAGAATTAGAATACCTTTCAAATGATGTGTCACTTAACCCTCCTTCCCTATTAATATTTTTGGGGGGTTGTCCCCCCTCTCTAGGGGGGTAAAGTCTGTAATAAGAAATTTATGTGAAAAGATGTCCCCCTTCCATCAAAAATCGACGTGTCTCAGCGCTTTTCGGAAAAATAATTTTCCTGGGAGTTATTCGCTCTGTTTCGTTTTCAAAAACCCACCCTGTATATTATATATCATGGTTATAAACTTATAAATGCAACTTAAGATGAATAAATATAGTAATAATATATTATTTATGTTGTATTATTTGATTTTTGGTATGAATTACTTTATTCGCCTGAAGGGTCTTCAATATCAGTTTCATCCAAATGATCTGGGATTGCAGCGTGGGTTTTAAGAGACGTATATTCAAGATGATATTGCGGTTTGATAATTAGTTGTTTGCATAAAGCTATCAAGTTATCAAATTTGAGTTTATTAATTGGCAGTTCACTTGTATATGCATCCCGTGGTTTATAGCCTTTTTTAAGTTTAAAAAATATATTTTCACGTTTTGGTGACAAAAAAGATGTTTCGATATCAACATAGTCTTCATGTTTACTGAAAGTAGCTCGTTTCACATTTGATATTTTGACCTTACTACTTTTCTCTATTGTTATTGTTTTAAAGTCTAGAAAGTCCGAAAAATGAAGCTTTATCACCACATAGGGTTCTAGATTAATTCTTGCATTTCGTAGTATAGTTGGCCATTCTGATGGTGCTTGCACGATCTTATTTTTAATACTCTTTTCTATTAGGGCGTGCATGGAGTCAACAGGCATGTATGTGTGTCCAACTATAAGGTGATAGTAATCGTGTCAATATTCTTTGCATTATCTAAAAAATATCTCAACATTAGGAACATAAACCGGTTTTTGTTCTGGCCTGAGCAATTATCACAGAACAATGATATTTTCTTGTATTTGCCATTTTGGTCAATATCTGTTAAATATTTTAGGAAGTTTGAGGAAATTTTGTTGCTGCCTCTTTTACCATCTCTTTCTCCCCAAAGATAGCAAAAACCTTTTCTTGAAGTGAAATTGTATACTGCGTATTTTATAGAGAAGGCAATAGTCATACTGTCTCCGTGGGGGGTTGACAAAACTTTCTGAAGATCAAAGCTTGCGACTAGTAGTGTATTATCTTCTCTAGCTAAACTTTGTTCCTCCAAAAATATTTTCTTCACAGCTTCCTTTTCATCTAAGTGTTGATTATATTTTATTTCTTCTTCAGGTGTTTTTAAATTTCCGGTTAGGTTTTTGTATCGTTCACATTTAGAGCATTTGTCTTTTTTAGGAATATGTATTCCGATGTTGTATTGTTTTTTTAGAAGCTGTAAAAATTTTGTTTTTTTGAGTATGTAGTCCAGTCAACGAACGTTCAATAGGGGGGTGTAGAATGCATGGAGGGTGTCACAATTTTTGACTTCAGGGCTTTGTTTGGAGTCGTTAGGAGGTAAACATACTAAAAGTCCCCGGACATAGGAGGTGAGCGGGGTGCAGGGGGGGACCGAGAAGATCCATTTTTTAGGTTTTTTGCTTATATCTTGAATAAGGTGCGTCTTAGCGAAAAAGTCATTATATACAAAATCAAAACTGACAAAATTTCCCACATTTTTGCTTGGTAAAGTTTTTTTATATTTCCAACCGTTTATGGGATATCCGCTATCAAAAATCGCTAATTTTCGAAAAAAAAAAATATAAAATGTATATACCATTATGAAGGAAATTTAATCCTGTACAACTTCTTTTGTGGGAATTTTTCTGTAAACCGAAGAGATGAGGTGCTAGAGAGAAAAGTTTAACGAAAAACGGGAGGCAAAATATTTTCTTTCGAATATTAACGATTTTTGATAGCGGATTTCTCATAAACGGTTGGAGATAGAAAAAAACTTAAAAAAGCAAAAATGTAGGAAATTTTATCAGCTTTGATTTTGTATATAATGACTTTTTTGCTAAGATGCACCATCTTCTAGATATAAGCAAAAAAACAAAAAAAGAGACCTTCTCAGTCTCCCCCTGCACCCAGCTCACCACCTATGTCCGGGGACTTTGAGTATGTTTACCTCCTAACGACTCCAAACAAAGCCCTGAAGTCAAAAATTGTGACACCCTCCATACATTCTACAATCCCTTTATTGACTGGACTAATGTGGCAATTTACTGTTTGATTTTCGAAATACGTTTGATACATTCTATATAAATTGTTGAAACTTTTCACATCAGCCGGCAAATATCTTTTTGAACTTGAGCTTCGGCAATAATGAGATGGAACAAGCGGTAGCTTCCCAATAAATTCTTTAAACTTTTCAATTTGCTGCTGAGAAGTCTTGTTATAGGGTCGATGCTGTCCTCTTTTGTCTGGTTTGGGGAATTTTTTTTCATCTTTATTGTCTACAACAGTTCGCAAAATCCTTACAGTTATTGACAACGTATTAATTAAAAATTGTTTGCAAACTTTTCTTTTTATGTTATTTTTCTTTAAATAATATTCATTTGTAAAATTTCTAGCTATCTTATTTTCGGATTTACGTCTGCGTTTGACTTCACCGACAGAAATGCATTCACTTAAATAAAATTTTTGTGTTGTGCTGTTTTTTAAAGCCCAAAAAAAAATTAAAAATGCTTTGGCGTTCCTCTTCTGTAAAAATATTGCAATTATTGACACGCTTTCTGTTTTGGCAAGGATTGGCTTTAATTTTTTTGGCAGAAATAACTTTACCACGGGTATTAGCATACTCTTTACCGGAGTCCTTTTGTAGCTTCCGCATTTTCTTTTTACTCGTTTTGCCTTGTACCCTGTCCTTGTTAGTCAAGTCATTATTTTCTGCTCTATTCTCTAATTCATGTTCGCTTTCATGTCTAGTTTGACATTCTGCTGAGGTCTTCTGAGCTTCGTGCACATTATTTGTTACAAAAACAGTTTGGCCATTGGACTTATTGCTCGGTGGTTTTCATTTTCTTTTTTTGGTAATTTTATTTATATTATCTTCACTAGTTGTCGATGTTTCGGAATTCTCGCCCGATTCATACTCACAGCCGTCAGTGCTATCACTAGAGGTATCTCCCTCGTAGTTACTATTACAGTTATCATTATCTAACAACATATCATTACATTCATTATTCAAGACATCAGCTTCTCCATCAACTTTCGCTTTTGCCAAATCTTCGCCATCCTCCGGTCTAATATTTTTACAAGACAAAATATTTGCTTCCTGAAGGATTGGTAATGACAAATCATACGGATTACTTACGTCGTGAATTGTAATGTCATGACTTAAGGCTAGCGTTAAATCACAGGTAATGTTATTAGTGTTATCTGTCTCTAATAAAAGTACTTGCTGCAGTTCAACATCTTCATTTAAGTAATTTTCTAAAACTACAGTTGCGTCACAGCCTAGATTGCAGTCATCGTTATCACACGGATTTTCTTGTTGTATTTCAGGAAGATCTAATAAAACTGCTTGCTGCAATTCAGCAATTTTGCCAGCTTCATTATTCAGGTAATCTTCTAAAGTTACGTTACAGCCGGGATAGCAGTTATCAGTAGTTTTTAGGTATGTGTTTTTCTAACGCCATCGCCAAAATTTTTTTACTTCTACTCGTCATCTGCAAACAAGTAAAACGGCATAAGCGCCAAAAAAATGATCACCGTCTAGCGCAGTCTAGAAATTCATTTTGCCTATGTTGGAAAATAACTTGTATTTTCAGATAGTATTGTTTCATAAAACACAAAAAATAATGAAATACAATGCATAAAAAGGCATCTTCTCGATATAAAAAGTTACCATAAGAGGACAATGAGGTTATGGCGTTTGTGCCAAACACATTCTGCATGAATGTTTTTGACACAAACGACAACTGGTTTTCATGGTTACAGAGCAAATTTTGTGTTATAAAACTAGATTTAAACATTAAGTACGTACAGATAATTAAATTTTGCAGCTTACTAGTATTAAAAATATTTAATTTAGATTTACGGTGATAATAGAAATCGCAACAAAACACACCCATACACTACTAGTGGGCGACTGGCGTTTGTGACAAAATGGCTCCTACTAAATGCGACTTCAATGGCGCTTACGCGAGTGATTTTCTACTTTTCAGCGGTAAATGAATTTCTGGCGGATATGCCGCTTGCACAGTTAGATGCGGCTTGAGCTATACAATTGAACCATACTAAAAAGTGCAAATTTGACTTTTTGGCGTTTCTGCCGTTCTGGCATGTACGCGTCGATATCCGCAGTAGTACAGACATATTTAATGTTTTTTAGTTCAACTTTTAACTTTTGAACTTTATCCTTAGCTATCTCTGACATTTTCTTTATTGCGGTAGGACGACTCATAACGTTCAACTGCATGCCTTCAAATAATTCGACGAAACTTTTGCGTTCAATGATAGAAGTGGCTGACATTGTATCGACAATAAAATGGATCAAGCGTTTGTCAAATTCGGATTGGTTTAATTTAACACAAGACTTCAACATTAATCCTTTAACATCAGTTTGTCTACTGCTTGTGGTTTGTTTCCTTTCTTTTGATTTGCTACTCTTATTTATTTTGTATTCAACATAATTTTGATATGAATCGGTGTGTGTTTTCTTCAGATATTTTAGGAAGCTGTTTTTTGTTGAACCTTGTAGGATTTTTTTCAGCTGGAAAGGAGAGTTGGCACTGGACGCAAAGATGCGTATTTGATGTGGCGCTTGACTTGTTCTTGTTATCAATTATTTTGAAAAATTTCCCATGCAAAAGGGCAGGACCAGGCGAATAGTCTCTTGACGTGGTTGCTTCTATTTCTGCATCATTCTCAGAAACTGCACTACTTGATGCAAGTTTTTTAGACTGATCGGGTATCGGAGATAATGAGGATAGTTTTGTCTTGACGGTCGATAAATAGGATAGCAAAGTATTGCTTGTTTTCCTTTTTTTCTGAGTAGGGACGTAGACGTAGTCTATATCTCGGTCTCGTTCGCCATCAGTTTCGTAGGGGTCTTTTTCATTATCATCTGAGCTCGAAATTGTTTCTACATCGCCAACGCCATCGTTCTCGCTAACGCTATCCATGTGACTATGTCCATGTCTGAAATAAAAATTCTTTTTAAATTATTAATAAAAAAAATGTGGAGACATTCTTATACGAGGATATAGGACTCCAAACTTTACTCAAAACGGCAACACTGCAAGCTATACTTTATGTATGTGTGAACTAAGTTAAATTGTTATCTAGACGTTGCTAAGAAAAATTTAAAATTGTAAACTGTACTGAAAGACCAATAAAGAAATTAGAACTTCACGACTAAAAAAGTTGTTCCAAATTTTTGCCACCCGCATTTTCGAGTATGCACGCTCCTGCGCTTCTGACTACCTAATAATATTTTGTGTAGCTCTCCCCGACATTTCGGCATCAATAGTTCGGTGACAGCAAAAATGTGATTCGGTAAATCGTCATCATCATCTGCGGGCGTCTCGTAAATCGATATTTGAATAGAAAGCTATCATTTGACGTATAATAAATAATACAACAATACTGTTTAAATTCCAACATTAAAAACAAAAAGTCTCCTCCACACAAATTTTAATAAATCTTATTATTTCTGGTCGAAACATAATATGTAGCAATGTAGCTACTATAATTCGAGCCCTTATATATTTAGTTTATTAAAATTTGTGTAGAGGAGACTTTTTGTTTTTATTGTTGGAATTTAATCACGTGATCACGTCTTATTTTACTTTAAAAAGACGTCTGTGTACTTACCGCACGAGAAATGGATTTCAAGTTTAGTTTACTGTTTACTGTTCTGTTAATCACTTAACTAATCGGCGCACAGATAAAAACACAAGTGATGAGGGCCTGAAAAGTGCACACATTAGATACCACCAGGGGTCAGATGATGCATGGAACTCGACACATGCCGCTAAGATACACAAATGTGAATAATGCGTGCGCCGCGCCGTGCGTGAAAATCGTGGCTGGCTCGGCTTTCGGCTGCAAGTGTTTTAAATGAGTTTCTACAAGCCAAGTCTGTTGTTAGAGGTCTACAATATCTCAACTAAAATAGTAATTAAAATAGTTTTCAAGTATCTAAGATACTTTCAAGCAACTAAGATATTTTCAAGTAACGAAGATACTTTTTTAGATACAAGATACAGATAGATTTGAAAATTATCGACGATACAGTTACTTTTCACGCAATAAAAAAAGTATCTAAGATACAGTATGTAACATACTTAAAAGAACTAAGATACTTGAGAGTATCTTATTTTGTAAGATACTTTCAGCTATGACCCTACTACATGTTAATTTTTAATTTAAAAAAACATTAATATAACAGGAAGACATGTTTGATGATCTATTTGATGAAGACTACCGATATTATAATTTATTATTAGAAGACAGCTCCAATTCCATTTGCGATTTTTCCTTGGATTCTTTTAGTGACCGTGAAGATGCGACACGAATAGAGAACTATATAAATGTTGTTCAAGAATATCACGAAATAGCTATTTATGCAACGAGTTGTAAAATGATGGACTTTTTATCACTAGGCGTGAAGATTGTTCGTCGAGGCGAAGCCGAGATGAACAACACGCAGTGTGATAAAGAGACATGTTTTGCAACGTGTTTCATACAAGATTTTTTCCAATTCAGATAAAAAAAATCTAAAATGTAAATATTAACAAGAATTTGATTTCATCGTGTATGTATGGGCATAATTTAAAATAATAATCGTAGTATTCGGTTGCTCTGAAAACGTAAGCGTTGCCTTGGAGAGTTGGGCGTTGCTATTTACATGTTTGTAAAAAACAACTGGGTTTACTTTCATTTCGTGAACGTTTTGTGCTTTACTGGAGTTAAAATGAGTGAATCAGAAGATTCTGTGCCTTCGGATATTGAAGATGCTGCAAAAATGGCAATTTCAAATTTGTTACCGAGTAAATCCAAGGAATTGTATGAATTGACTTATAAAAACTCCCAAAATTGGTGCGACTTGAAGAAAGTAAAGAAGGTATCAGAAAATGTTCTTCTTGCCTATTTTTCTAATAAAGTCAAAATACTAAAACCTTCAAAAATATGGAGCCAATATTCTATGTTGCGAACAACCATCTGCATAAACCAAAATGTGGATATAAGTAAATTTATGAATGTGATTGCTTTTCTGAAGAGGAATGCAGAGGGATACCGGCCAAAAAAAATCAAAAATTTTTACGAAAGAACATTTTAGAAGGTTTATAAACGAAGCTTGTGATGATATCTATTTGGCGTTAAAGGTATTTATTATTAAAAAGCTTGAGTATTGTTTGTTAAAACGTTTATTTTCATTTTCGCAGGTAATTTTCATAGTTGGAGTTGCTGGAGGATGTCGAAAACAAGAATTCGTACATATGCTTACCGAAGACGTTGAAGACTTTGATACTTTTATCAAAATCTGTATTCCAAATACAAAAACAAAGATTCAGAGAACATTCACCATAAGCAAAGGCGATGTTGAAGGGATTAACTTAATTGAAATTGTGCGAAAATATGTGCACATGCGTCCAAAACATGCGACAAACAATCGTTTCTTTCTGGGGTACAGAAATGGAAAATGCAACGTCCAGCCCATAGGTATCAACACATTTGCTGATATTCCAAAAAGAATTGCAAATTTTCTTGGCTTGCAATACCCTGAACAGTATACTGGCCACTGTTTCCGACGATCTTCTGCATCGATGTTAGCGGATTCCGGTGCTGATTTATTAACATTAAAGAGACACGGTGCGGTGGCTGGAAGTCAAACCTTGTTGCCGAGGGTTATGTAGAAGAATCGATCGAAAACAAAAGAAAAGTATCTGTAAGGATTCTTGGGGAAGGAACGTCTGCAAATACTGAAATGAATATCCAAATGCCACATCTTGTTAAAAAAGGAGTTGAAGAAGTAGCCACATTTTGTGATAGCAAATTCGAAAATTGTACCATTAATATTTACAATAAATAAAGTTGGTTTCCTATTTTTCTTATATATTGTACCAATGAATTACAGCTGCAACTTTTTGTAACTAGTTACAAAATGGGAGCATATTTTGTAACTAGTTACAAAAAGAAGAACTTTTCACAATTAAAATCATATATCAAAATGTTGATATTTCGTAACTGAATTGGAAAAAAGAATTTCTTAATCATTTTTGATTAACCAGAGCAACTGTAAATTATTATTTAACTGGTAGGAAATTAATTTATAAGAATTATTATGAAAATATAATTTTGTTGTTGCAGAATGCATCGATAAATCACATATTATGTCGACTGAGAAAAAAAAGCATGTGAGAAAGTTACAGCAGAGGAAGGAATTTTAATAACACTGTGGTATTTATCGAATACAGAAACATTTAGGCAATTATCAGATCGTTTTAATAAAACACGAAGTACTATCTATAACATAGTTAAGAAAATAACACAGTATTTTGCTTCCATCAGTGCCGATTATATAAAGTGGCCCACAGAAAGAGATGATATATGTGAGAAACAAAAAATGGTACCCATATTAAGATTAAGAAACCTCAAGCGGATCAAGAGGTATACTATAACAGAAAGGGTTATCACTCAATATTATTACAAGGGGTGGTTGATCATAAGAAGTATTTTATTGATGTTTTTTTGTGGAGAAGCTGGTTCTATCCATGATGCCCGATTATTAAAAAAATCAAAACTTTATGAGAAAGTTTACATTAATGAAATCAACTTAGGCAACTATTATTTAATTGGGGATGCAGCTTATCCGAATCTTTCAGGGTTAGTGACACCATTTAAAGATAATGGACATCTGACTGGAGATCATAAACAGTTTAATTATAAAATATCTTCTAAACGTATGGTTGTGGAGAATGCATTTGATCTTCTCAAAGGCAGATTTAGATGGTTAAAATTCTTTGACAGTAAAAACATTAATTTCATTGTAGAATGTGTTGTTGCTGCTACGGTATTTCATAATATTGCAGTAAATATGAAAGAAGAGTTTAATGAAACTATCGATGTTGAAGATGTAGCCAGTGGTGATAACGATGATAGTACAGTAGTTAATGATGGTGAAGATTTCAGGAGGAGGGACCATTTATTTGTAAACATGTTTCAATAATAGTCTTGTAGAAAACATAGGAGTAGTATTTATTGGAATGTTTATATGTACATAAGTAATAAAATAATTAAATATATTAGGAAATTTGATTTTGTTCTTGTTCTTTTAATTTGAGATATCTCTCTAGGAGGTCACATTTCCTTTCATCAACTAAAATCTTCGTTTCCAGCAATTTTATTTTTTCGTTATGCCTTTCCTCTTGTCGTGCTTCCTGAGCTTCGAAGTTGTTAACTTTCTTCTCGCGTAATCTTTTTTTTAGTGTTCCCACTCCCACCATCTGCTGTTTTTTTGTATTTCTTTGGGTTAGTTCTGCAGATTCATCTGCGTTTTTTCCAGAAGGTGTGTTTGCTCTGGCAGGTGAACTTTCTTTCGAAGTGCCAGCAGAAGAATCTGCAGAAAGAACATTAAAAGAATGTGGGCTACTAAAGTTTGGTTTTTGGCTTACTAACTGGCCCATTTCTTATAAATATAAGAAACGAGTTGGCTTTCGTCCAGTCTTATTACTGTTAGTTTTACAATTAGAATATGACCGCAGCAAGTGTTTCCATTTTAATCTGCAGGTGTCGGCGGTCTTCTAAAATGTGACGAAGTAAATATACAAATTCTTTAATAATAGATATACGTTATACCAAACATTAAAAATATAAACTTACAACAACATTTAAGCTCTCCAACTCGCTGCTTATAGAACTCCAAGCATTTTTTTCTTTTTGGGGTTTGAATGATTAATTTCATTTAAATAGTTCTCCATTGTAGTTATAAGCGCAAGAGTTTCGCTGTAAGTCCTCTTTGAACTCTCAGTAGTAATGTGAGAATCTCGTTCCTCTACATTTTGCCTTGGTGTTGGTGATTCTATATCATCTTCATTATTAATTTCATCAGAGCTTTGTATTTCTTCATTATTAATTTCAGGGCCTTGTATTTCACAATCCTCTGAATTGCTTCTTTGGTTTGCTTTATTCATAAGTTTAACGTGATTAAGAAGCGATTGTGTAAAGTTTATATCTAGAATATGTTTGTTAAATAAATGGGACGATTAATAATGTTATAATAAACCTACCATTCTGTGCCCTGTTATAATTCTCGTCATTTACCTCAATCTCGACCACTGTTTCGCCATCCCACAACTGCAAATGCATTTTTTATATGTGTGTTTACAGTTGTACAACGCGGTTGCAACAACCAACTATAAGGTTATGTTAAACTGCACGTGATGTAAACCTAGGCGATCGAAAAATTTCTTGGTGCTCGAGGGGCAAGGCGACGGTAGCACAGATCAGGGAGCCTATTCTTGAAACTGAACGAATAATTACGTATACGAAAATGACGTCATTTTCAAACGAGTGCACTTAATTCGTATTCTTGAAATATGTGCACGAAAATTTTCGAATGGTTTGTGGGCGGAATTGAAACAAGCGGGTTGGTAGCGTGTGAATGCGTTTTCGAAGAGTTTATTGAGGTTAGGTTGTTAACCTCTAATTTGAATATAAACATTTACACTATATTATATTCTTCTCAAAATAATGGCAAATTTAGACGATTTAATATTATTACATCAAATAGAATTATTAGAAGATGAAGAGCAATTGGAAGAGCGCGTTCCACGGATATTAAAAAATCGTTTAGATCCGTTTAAAAGTTTAAGTGATCATCATTTTGGACAGATGTTTCGCTTAACAAAACACCTTGTAAGGGAAGTTGTGAAGATGGTATTTCCTTTTATAGCAGCACCTAATAGAGAGTCTGCCCTTAATCAGCAAACAAAGGTAAAAGAGATTATTTATAATGAACATAAATTTATATAGCATAGTTAATATTAAGCTTTTAACACAAACGTTTCTATAGGTACCATAGGCGCCGACTTTTCAAAATTTTAATGAGGGCTCACCAGTTTACAGTGAAATCTGAATTATATATTATTTAATATTATATATATACCTATTTCAAAAGAATTTATTAAACTTCTATTATACTACAATAACAATACAACATAGAAAATCAAAATACTCTGGTACTACACAGAAAATATATTCTTACATGAACACAGAAAACTAGAAATACCTAGTTATAAATTATAATATAAAATAAAAACTAAATTAATAAGCTCTTATTTAGAAGAAAACACATTTCTTCGAGCAGCACTTCTTTCAATGAAGATATTTGTAATTGACTCTATGTCTAATTCTTTAGCAATGATTTTGTGAATATTCAACACAGCTATGTTATTTAAACGTACTTGCGTCATACTACTTCGCAGATAGGTCTTTAGTCTGCGCAATGCAGAAAAGGATCTTTCCGCTGTACATGTGGATACAGGTATGGTCATCAAAGATTTAATGAACTCTAAATATTCGGGTAAAAGTAAATACAGTTCAGTCTTTTTCTTCAGTATTGCTATTACATCACTAAGAGATTTAACATTGATATTGTCTGTAGTAATTAAATCTAGAAACATGTCTCTATGCAAACTTAACCGTTCAATGTTAAAATCGGCCTTATAAAATTTCTCTACTTCATTTGCTGAAATGTTAGATATTGCAAATTTTTCCATATTCTGCAAATGAGTCCAAGTATCATTGTCAAATCGCAGTCTAATTGAATTCAAAACATTATCAATAATTTCAAAATATATTTTCCGATAATAACCCTCAGGCGTAAAACTTGACGACTGGCCCCCTTCATCAAGACGGCGAGGAACTTTCTTTGGCCTGGGCGCAATAGGTCCTTTTAAACCGAGCTTTTCAATTCTGGAGTAACAATCATCCCACAACTTTTTAAAAATATCTTCATCCCTTAATACCTTTATAGTTTTTGTAACAGCATCTATTTTGATTTTGGATTCTACATAATTTAAACTTCTTGCTTGCAGTTCTGCATTAAGCAATTCAATTCTTTCAAAAACGCGAATGGTCATATGTGTAAAAAGATAACTTTCGAACTGTTCGAATTTTTTGAGAAAACCGTGTGCAGTTGAACCTCTGTCACTTTTGTCTGAATTATGAATTTCTTTAAAAAATGCAATAATTTCTTCATAATTTTGTCGGATAGATTTTAAAGAACTTACCCTTAAGCACCACCGTGTTGGGCAAAATGGTCTTAAATTTGCGTTCTTATTACCAGAAATATCATGTTGCAATGTTTTAAATATTTCTAGCCTTTTTGGCGATTGCCTTATAAATGTTATCGATTCTCGCATTAAATTTAAATAATCACGTACTTTTTCGTTTGCTCTCATTGCATCTTGGCATACTAAATTAAGCGAATGCGCCAAACAATGTACATACAACGCACGTGGTTCCTTTTCTTTGACTCGTGTTTGCAAACCTGTAATAGCACCACTTACATTCGCAGCCCCATCATAACACTGGCCTCTGCATTGATTTATATTCAAATCACTTCTTACTAAGACATCACTTATTATTTTAAATAAAGTGTCTGAATTAGTGAATGGAGTTTCGTAGAAACCAAAGAACAGTTCTTGTGTTCTTTCATTTACAACACGAAAACATATAGACATCTGTTCATGTGCAGACAAATCAGACGTTTCGTCGGCCATAATAGCATAAAATTTAGAGGATTTTATATCTTTCAATATTATTTTTTGTACTTCAAGGGACATAATTGATAGTATTTCATTCAAAATATCGTGGGAAATCCATTTATATTTATTGCGTCCTAACCAGATTTTAAGTTCGGAAACGTCTTCCGCCCGTAGTTTTAACAATTCCAAAAAGTTAGAATATTCATCAGTATGACCACGAATGGCTAGTCCCTGTGTAGCGAGATAAAGAATGGTGGTTATAATGTTTTTCAAACATAATCGGGAATTTTCCATTTCTTTTAATTTACTTTTGGAAATATGTTCCATAACATTAATTCCCTTTTCAGTTGCTGTTACGGCCGCAAATGATTTTCTGTGTAAATCAGATTTTTCGTGTATTTGAAATCTACTGATTGCATTTTTCCACTGGTTATAACCATCTGTTATAAAAGCTTTATGGGATAGCTGATCCCGAAATTTAGTTTCCGGTAATTTTATTTTTAAGGAATTCGCTCGTTTGCATAAAGAACAGAAAGCCTTTTGAACGGTCTTATCGTATTCCAGCCACTGAAACTTTTCCAACCACGTGTTTTGAAAACGCCGTTGCTGTTGTTGCGATAATTTGTTTTTACTACTATTGCATTCACTGGGTCTGGGTGTTGGGGCATCTAACTCCGAATCTGCATCAGCTGTCTCTGGCGATGGCACAGTTATTAAGTTTTCGCGACTTGTACTACTTGTAGAAGCCATTGACATTGGGTTTACTAATACTTGGGTTTGGTTTGGTTCTTTCGGAATTCTTATAATAAATTTGTCCATTTTGAAAGAGTATCTAGTAAAAATATACCTATATTAAATAGTTTTATCAAAAAATAGTAGAATATACTTACAATGAAATAAAATATTATTCTACCTGTTGTTCCTATCTAACTTATCAATAACTTCACAAAACACCTAGGTAAAAGCACAAAACAGTAAAAATATTAAATGGTGCTAAACTGCAGACTGCAGTAAATTCTGTCGATGCTCTCGCGCCTCGGTGTTGTCCGGCCGTAGTGGGGGCTAGAGGTGGAATCGGATTGCCCAGCTCTAGTGGGGGCGGCCGAGGGCCGAGCTGAGTGTTGGCACTGACACACGATTTTACCCGAATATCTCAACGTGCATGATGATGTTTTGTGTTATAATGCAAGGACCGATAGCGGTCGTACTTATAGATGCTCAATTTGGAAATTTAATTTTTTATTACGTAAAATATATTAACTATTTTAATGAGGGCGCAGCCCTCATTAAATTATTTTAATGAGGGCTGCAGCCTTCGAGCCACCACGTAGTCGGCGCCTATGATAGGTACTAATAACGTTGAGATTTTTGGCTACTGGCAGTTACCAGCTAGACACTGCATCTAATATTTACACAATTGTTAGCCACCCATCAGTGTCCCGAACCTTACATGAAGTTATAAATGCACTGAATCGGCCAGTTATTTTTAACAGATGGGTGCGGTTTCCTTCTACTGAGGAAGAATTATCAACTTTACGTAATGAGTATAATTTAAAAAAAAAATAGAATTTAGTATCATTATAGTTCCTATACAATTTTTTTAAAGGTTTTTTCACAAGTATGGTTTTCCTGGAATAATCGGTTGTATTGATTGCACTCATGTAGCAATAATCGCTCCTGCTGAAAATGATGCAGAACATCCTGAACACGTATATGTCAATCGGAAAAATTATCATTCCATCAATACTCAAATTGTAAGAAACATAGATGTGGTAATGTGTTTTATAACTTAAAGTTTTGTATTGTTTTAGATATGTGATTCTAAACTTAAAATAATAAATATCAATGCAAGGTACCCTGGCGGTACGCACGATTCATTTATATGGAGAAATTCTGCTGTGAGCAATTTTATAGGGCAACTTCATAGAAGAGGACACCATACTTTTTATTTACTTGGTAAAATATTTTATAAGCATTAATGCTATAATACCTAACTCATAAATATATGACAATTTTTTACTACTATTTTCATTTGTCAGGGGATGCTGGATATCCATTGCGACCATGGCTATTAACCCCTTTAGAAAATGACCCTGTACCAGGAACAACAGCTGCACGTTACAGTGAATGTCATAAACGTACCAGAGCAACGATAGAACGATGCAATGGGGTTTTAAAAATGAGGTTTAGATGTTTATTAAAGCATCGTGTTTTGCATTACACACCCCAGACCTGCTGCAGAATTATCAATGCTTGTGCTGTCTTGCATAACATGTGCATTGAAAATAACGTTCCTTATCCTAATGCACAAAATGAGCAATTAGAAGATATTGACTGGGGTTTTATGCAAGAACGAAATGTATTACGGGAACCAAGAAGAGTAAATCCTGATCTTGTAGCAGGGCGACAGTTACAAAAACTTCTTATTAGGAATTATTTTCAGTAAAACAAATACATACAGTATAGAGCTTTTATTATAATAAATGTTATAACTAATTTATATGCATTATGTACAAAATAACAATAGTTCTCAAGAAATATAGAAAACAAAATAACCGCCAAAGAATTACTTCTGTATGTTATCTGCTATTATACGAAGTGCTTCTGCAACTTTTTCGTTGGCAATTGCATTACGTTCTAAAAGTTTTCATTTCTGTTCGTAATATGTTTCTTTTAGTTTGAATTTTTGTTTTGCAATCTCTGTCAAATGTTGTGTCGCTTCAGCACTGTGCATGGCACGTGTTGAACGCTTGGATTTTTTATCTAGACAGAAAATATTGTGATATGATATACATTATGCTAGTTAGATAAGCTTACATAATACATCTTTCTCCTTACTCATAGGAGTCTTCGTTGTAGAAGACCCAGCTAGATTTCTATTTTCTGCATCCAGTTCGTTAGTAAAATCGTGGTCTTAAAAAATGTATATTAGAAATTTATTACACAATATTCTATCAACTGCTTACCAATATTTACAGATAGAGTGTTTTCGTTATTTACAGGTACATTCGATTAATCATGTTCAAACAACTAAGAAATTAGAATATTAAAAATAAATGTATTTTAAATATCCACAGCATTATTATACTACCCCAACAAATGATTCCACAACTTCAGTATGACCTTCCACAGTTACAGGTTGAATTGTATTTAAAATTATTTCATCTTCTGTTGTTAATATATGGGGAGAAGGTTTACCACCACCAGTTGTGATCATGTGCTTTTTAATTGAGCTTTGTTTCTTTTTAGTTTGGCATCGTAAATCCTGCCAAGTCTACATTTTTTTTTGTAAAACGCATCTCAGAAATTATAAAAATCTTTTACATACCCTTCGCCACTGATGCCACTCTTTTTTTGCTCCAGGAATAGCATTTAATGTTGCAGCAATCTCTTGCCATTCTTTTTGGGCATTTTTAAATGAATAATTAGCCGAGAATTTTTCGCTTATTAATTGTTCTTTATGCTGTAAAAGTTCAATAAGGGTTTGTTTTTGTTGTCCAGACATATGTCCGCCTTTTTTGGGAGTTGCGAACATTTTTTGCTACCCCTCTAAAATAAACCACGGGCCAAATTCGTTTAATAAAGTCCTATATTATGTACCTGTTGGATAAATAGATATTATTTAAATGATTATGCAATTAAGATCTAGATAATAATAAATAAATAAGCAAATCAACAATTAATAAAACTTATCAATAAGTTATTACCTAAAAAAATTAAAATAATTCAACCACGTGCACCACTACAATTTCCTATGGCCACCACTTTGCTTGATCTTCTTCGCAAGTATGACAATCATCCCCATCCCTACTTTCATATCGGCACGTTTCGCGCCACGTCTCTTATTGGCTACCTAAACGGTATCTACCGGCTAAAGCTACGACCTCCGTAAAATCGTGTGAATTGATTTGAGCGAATTCCAACGGTACTCGCGAATACCATTCCGAGCGTTTTCAATTTCGTGTACGAATTCACCGCTCGAAAATTTTCGTGTACGAATGCCATTCGAGCAGTTTCAAGAATAGATCCCCAGTTGTGGTGTAGTTACATTTAGTTTCAAAAAAACACTTCTTACGTTGCCGGATCTGCAGCTTAGAGCTTATCGGTCAGTTGAAGAAAACACGCCTACTAGATGCACTAGAAAGTCACACATTGTAGTTGTGAATATTTGAATAGATCACAATCTTTTGAGCTGCCAATAAATTCACGTACACTAACTTGTTCAAATAAAAATTTGTTTATTGTAGGCAAATAAAAATTATATCGGTACTGTATGAAATTGAAATATTTACACTAAGAATATTACTTGTATTAAACATTTAAGCAATACATATGTATTTTTAATCCTTTACTTTGGAACATCTTTCTTTGGCACGACGTAACAAGTTCTTCATCGCATATTCAAAACTTTTGTTGGGTTAATTATTTAAAACCTTCACTCCAGCACCTCCAATTAAAATAACTTGTTAGAACAAAAATGTTTGGATAAGTAAAAATATAATTTCTTTGGCTATGAGCGTATGTATTACAAGCATTCGGTTTAACCAAATAAATTTGAAGTAGCTTAAAAACTGTAGCTTATGAAGTAATTTGAGAGCTACGTCACATTTGTTTGGTTAAATGTAATACTTCAAATTATTCAGATGATTAATGCACAAGCAAAACAGAATTGTGTTGACTACGTAAGTTTAAAATCTGACTTACACACATGATGTAATTAAAAATGAAGATGTAATATAATTTAGACATAATGAAAATATTTTTTTCTGCTACCGTTAAATTAGGCAAACTTTGCTACCCTAGCAACTCATATGAAAACGAAAGTGAATGTTCGAGTTACCTGTTTGCTACACCATTGCTGGCGCCGAAAGTATAACTTCCGCGGCCAGGACGGAAAAGTATCAAAATTGTTAATTTTATTCATTAAAAAAATTAAGCTGTTCCTATTATGAATAAGTACAGTTTTTTCATTTAATTTTTTATTATTAGAAACATGCATTGAACTGGTATAAGATAATTACTTATTAAAATTAACATTAAAAGTACAGTCTGAACAGCCACTGAATGTAATTAATGGTGAAGAATTTGATTATAAGCGTATAAATAGTTTCCGTTGAAGAAGTTTCAACTACCGTAAGGTTATCGCGGAGAACGCTATCGCCGACATCCAAATTCAGAGATGATTTATCAGAGGAAATATTTGTCGAAGAATTATTGCTAGATGTTCCTTGTAGAATTTTTATCGAAATTTCCATTTTCTTGGCGTGGGAGTCCGTTATGTTTCCTTCAGCAACTGCAGACGATTTCCAGCCTCCATGTCTCTTCAAATCCAAAATGCCCCTTAAAGCATTAGCTAGGAAAGTGGCAGAAGTTCTTCGAAATGACTGACCGGTGTAACGTTTTATATCTTCAAGCTTTAAAAACTTGACAATTTCTTGTGGACCTTGGAAATGGTATGTTTTCCTATCACTTGGTTGACGTATTTACCTCGTTCATAGCGGTAAAAAAAGCGTGAATCTTGAGCGTTTTTTGGTCTAAGGTTTATGTAATCGTTTAGCAAATTGACATATGGAACCATCATATCACATCATTTGATACCACAAAACTTCTTTTTATATTGGTTTTGGTATCCGGCACCTTGACTACCTACTGCAGACCCCAGCTACCCCTATACCTAATTGTAACGACTTTCATTGCCAAGTAGCTCTAGTTAGGTGTGTCAATCAAAATTTCTTCCCTCGTAAAAATGTTCGACTTCTTGGGCTAATAGTTATCATTCTATCTTTTTATAAAAGCGCTTCGTTTTTTATAGGTAACTAGATATATCCTGGTTTTTGTTTAATGAAATGCTTAATTTTAACATCGAATAAACAGACCATAAAGTGACAGGAGACAATGTTTTCGATTTTTCTAGAAAATACGCCAGCATCACATTTTCTGTCATTGTTGAAACGTCCTTCTCAGAACACCAGCGTAGAAAGGTATCGTAGCACGGCTGGTACCGTGCCTTTGACTTTTCGGGGTACAGCGTAGCATAAGCGACCCTTGCGGCTGCTTCTAATTCGTGTTCTTCTTCGCTGGATATGTTTTGTGAGAAAACTGCTCGGAAAATTGCTGATTTACAAAGGTCTAATTGACACAAATGGTATTTACTTTGTTGCCATGGACATAAACATTTTTCACGGATGATCACGATTTTAAGTAAAATTAATGAAATTAATCAAACGTTGTCATTTGAAACGTCAAAAATTGAAATATTTTTATTTTTAGCTATAAAAATCCAGCGGTAGCAGAAAAAATATAATACAATGCACGGTGCGAAAGCTTTTTAGTTTCTCGGAGTTTTCATGGTCTCGGCTGCACCTCGACCATAAAAAATCTCCTCGACTAAAAAAATACACTTTCGCAGCTAGCATTATAAATAACTATTTTTTTCTTTAGGCCTAGCCAGCTATATTCGGAAGCAATTGTATCCATCATTATTTTCGACAAGATTCTCTTTACTACGTCAAAAGGGTTTGCTCCACCAATACGGGAAACTTCGTTAATCTAAAAACAAAATACTATTAAGATAATAATAATACTAATAGGATAAGTACAGTAAAGTCCCAGTTACCCGAGTCGCGATCACCCCAGTTCCGTATTAACCGAGCCAAATATCATTTTAAAAAATACCGGATTATTAGAGGTTGGTTCGAAATTTATCCGCTTTATCCGAGCTTGAAACCGGGAATTCCCCAAGTTATATCTTTATTGTTTGCAGTCTGATGTACAGACGCTTTATATTACGCTTTGCTCAACAGTGTAGCAATAGGAACTGTCTAAATGACATCCAGAACAAAAAATGGCCGCCGTAGTATCATTTTCCTATGATGTTGTTAATTTGATCTACCAATCACAACACTGCGGCGGCTATTTTTTGTTCTAGATGTCATTTAGACAGTTCCTATTGCCAGACTGTTGAGCAAAGCGTAATATAAAACGTCTGTAGTCTGATGTGCTGTGAATTGCAGTATACTTTGCATACATATGTTGTCAATTATACATACATACTAGGGTGGCCCTTAATTATGGTTGAAACAAATTTTGACCGGGTCACCCCCCAAATCGATTCTAAAAAGATAAAAAGTAATTTTAAGATTTACCAGACCTCTCAATTCCGTCGTTAAGGGGTGCCCCAAGGAGCCTGCTTTTTCCCATTTAAATAACATAGGTTTTCAGCACACTTCTGGTTTTTATTTTTTTACAAAAGTACGTGTGCCCGAAAAAATCTGACGAGTGGTGCGATTCATTGCTCACTGGTGTCCCTCTCATGGAAAAATTATGGGAGCCAAGTGTCATATCTTAAGCAAATAAATGGGGGGTGAAGAAGGGGGTAATTTTAAAATATTGTCGTTTTTCTCGGTTGCAACGAGTTGTTAAGATACGACACCTGGCTCCCATGATTTTTTCCGTGAAAGGGGCATCAGTGAGCAATGAATCGCAGCATTCTTCAGATTTTTTCAGGCACACGTACTTTTGTAAAAAAATAAAAACCAGAAGTGTACTGAAAACCTATGTTATTTAAATGGAAAAATGCAGGCTCCTTGGGGCACCCCTTAACGATGGAATTTAGAGGTCTGGTAAATCTTAAAATTCCTTTTTATTTTTTTAGAATCGATTTGAGGGGTGACCCGGTCAAAATTTGTTTCAACCATAATTAAGGGCCACCCTAATACATACTTAAGGTACGTTTTCGTAAGGACAAATCGAGGCGACTTGTTGGCCGGACATGTTTGCCGACCGACAAGTTGGTAAAATTGACAGGTGTTTATGTTGTCACTTGTCTGCAACGGACATGTCGAGAGAACGATATTCGAATCGTAATCTGCAGTTTTCAAGATGGCAGACGATGAAGTAGTACAGGTTATATCAACTTTCATAGTGTTGGCAGGAAGCCATGCGATACTAGAAAGTCAAGAAAAGTCAAAACAGAAATGCAAAAGATGGTACATTAGAAGTTTTTTTAGCGAAGAGACGTTTGGAAGGTGCATATACGTAGCTCGTTAATGAATGGTCTTCGCTTGCACCTACTTGCGCCTCTTATTATTAAAAATTGAGTGTTTACGTAGTGACAAACGAAAGCCGACTCGACATGTGCGGCTAATTTTTGCATCCGACATTAACATGTGGTCCGACTGTCCCAACATGAAATGCATTTCGTTTACATTAGAACAGACAAGTCGGCGGACATGCCGGCCAACATGTTGCGTCCTTACGAAAACGTACCTTTATAATTCGCGTTATTAGAGTTTTCGTTTATCCCAAGCAGGTGTCGCCCACGTTACCTCGGATAATTTATTTATTTATTTATTTATTTTGCTTTGCAGCCAACAGTTTCCCAATTACAGGCTACATTTAACATTAGGTACTGAATTATAAAGAAATATATCACTCTATTACAATACAATAACTATCATCAAAGAAAATAACTAGGTACATAAAAGACATAAAAACACAAACACAAACACAGACGCTTACACCCACACCACCCAATAACTTCATTAGGTTTAAATTCAATAATTTTATTTAACCCAAAATATGCCTCTTCTAAACGCAACCACCATTTCAGGCAAGCTTAATACTTGGTAGGACTCTGAACGCACATTTTTCAGTGTTGTACTCGTATTAAAGAAGTCGATGCTATTATTTATTATATTTGCAAATCTACACATTCTACTGTATGGTGAATTTATTAAAATATTTGTTCGTATATAGGAAACATAAAACAATTGATTACACCGCAATGTGTTCTTTGGTACATAAAAATCTAAATTATTGCAAAATATCCCAGTATCACACTTATTATTTAATATTTTGTACAAAAATATGAGAGCTGCAACGTAACGTCTTTTTTCTCAGGTTACAATATCAGTATGTTCGCTCAATAGATCTTCATAGTGAGAATACAGTGGATAGTTGCCTGTCTTTTTAAAATGTAAATATCTAAGAAATCTTTTTTGAACTTTTTCTATCTCACCAATATTATTTATATACAGGGTGTGTAAAAATTCGCGTGCAAGCTCTCCGTAACTTTATTCCTTGGACAATAATAAGACGAAGTTCTTATAGCGAAAAAGTCACCAGATGCTTCTTCAACTCGTGCGAAGCCTTCAAAGTTCAAAATTGGCATCGCGAAAAGGAAGCCGTTTTTGCAAAATTCTGTTACTTTATGCATTAGATTAAGTAACAACGGCAACAATTTAGCATCGTTTATCATTTAAAAGTGCCAAAAAAAAATACTAGTCTTCATAATTTCAATTCACAGAATTCTTCAAAATGTGTATGCTTGTATCAAGGATGTCATGACATTCTTGATACAAGCAAATACATTTTATTTATTATAATTATGAAGACTAGTATTTTTTTTTGTACTTTTAAATGATAAACGATACTAAATTGTTGCCGTTATTACTTAATCTATTCGTAAAGTAACAGACTTTTACAAAAACGGCTTCCTTTTCGCGTTGCCAATTTTGAACTTTGAAGGCTTCGCACGAGTTGAGGAAGCATCTGGTGACTTTTTCGCTATAAGAATTTCGCCTTATTATTGTCCAAGGAATAAAGTTACGAAGAGCTTGCACGCGAATTTTTACACACCCTGTATATGGGGCTCCAGCATAGAGAGGCATACTCCAGTTTACTTCTAACTAGATAGTTGTACAAGGTCCTGAGAGTATACAGGCTGGTAAAGTCATGTGATTGCCTTATAATAAAACCCAGGGCCCTGTAAGCTTCATTTACTATAATTTTTATGTGACCACTGAAGTTCAGTTTTGAATCGAAGGTTACTCCTAAATCTCGTATCATATGATTTTTGTGTAATTTTTCATTACCCATAGTATAATTGAACTCTAATTTACTGGCCTTTTTTGAATACGTTACACATGAACATTTTGATATATTAAAGAGAAGTTTATTTTTTTGACTCCAGGTATATAAATTATTTATGTCTGCTTGTAATTTAATGCAATCATTAAGTGAACTAATTTTTTTCCATATCTTTAAATCATCCGCAAATAATAACGCCCTAGAGCTTTCAAGTACTGTAGGTAAATCGTTTATGAACATCAAAAACAATAATGGACCCAAGTTAGCACCTTGGGGTACGCCCGAATTGACTAAATACTTTTTTGAAACGTGATTATTAAAAACGACATATTGAACTCTATCCTCTAAATATGATTTTATTAACATTAACAGATTATCAGAAAAACCGTACGATTTTAATTTCGATAGTAGTACACTATGTGAGACTTTATCGAATGCCTTTGCAAAATCAGTGTAAATGACGTCTGTTTGCAAATTGGCATCCAATCCCTCTGAAATATCTTGCGTAAAGTTAATTAAATTTGTAGTTGTAGATCGTTTTGGTAAAAATCCATGCTGATTATCGCAAATAACTGGTTTCACATGACAAAGGATTCTAGTATAAAGCACGGATTCAAAGATTTTTGATATTGCAGGCAATATAGAAATAGGTCTATAATTTTTTATATCTGCCTGACCGCTCTTGAAAACTGGACAAATTTTAGCTATTTTCCATTCGTTGGGATACGAATGAGATTGAATAATTTTATTGAAAATAATGATGAGTGGATACACCAATACTTCTGCGCAACCCTTAAATATACAGGGTGTTTCTTAATAACATGCTAATATTTAAGCAGGTTATTCTTGGGTCCATTTTGATAAAAAAACTTCATATGAACATATGTCCTAAAGGTCTTAACTTTTGAACTACAGGGTGCTAAAGTTTTAAGAAAAAAATCTTTTTTTATGATAACTTTGGTATGACCCTAGATATTTTTGTGAAACGTAGTACGCATCTTCTATGCATCAAAAGGCATTTTCTGCTGTACAACATAATTTTATAATGTTACCGTTTAAAAATTATTCTCTTAAATAAATTTTTATTTAAAGTTACATAAATTGTCTTTTCTCGTAAGTGGTCTAGCGAGACGCAAATGAATGAATTTTATTTTTTTATGCGAAAACCGTACGTCAAACGAAAAAAATCAAGAGACCAGATTTGCTCAGAAAGGAATGAGGATTTCAAAAATAATTTTTACTTTAAGAAAAAGCAGTGGCGTATCACTTTTCTCTTTAAAATGATTCAGTGCAAATCCCGCACGAACGCCACTGGCAAGAATAAAAAATTATGTTGTACAGCAGAAAATGCCTTTTGATGCATAGAAGATGCGTACTACGTTTCACAAAAATATCTAGGGTCATATCAAAGTTATCATAAAAACAAGATTTTTTTCTTAAAACTTTAGCACCGTGTAGCTCAAAAGTTAAGACCTTTAGGACATATGTTCATATGAAGTTTTTTTCTCAAAATGGACCCAAGAATAACCTCCTTAAATATTAGCATGCTATTAAGAAACACCCTGTATTTATAGGTATAAGATCATGCCCCACCGATTTTTTTGGTTTTAGTTTTTTAATAGCCGAAAGTATTTCGATATTTTTTATTTCTTTTATATTTAAGACATCTAATAGGCTATTATCTACAACAAAACTATTATCGATGCCATTTCCCGAATCTTTTCTACTGTACACAGATTCAAAATTTTCTGCAAATGCTTCTACTATTTCTTGGTTATTGTGCAAATGAATACCGTCTAAGTTCATATGTTTAGGTAATAAATTTTTAACTCTTTTAGTTTTCAAGTACGACCAAAATGCCGTCGCATCTTGTTGTATATTACCCTCAATATCACTTATATAATCTTTGTACCGTTCTCTAATATCATTTTTAATTTGAGATCTAATGTTCTTAAATCTTTGAATATTCAATTGTGTATTCTGTGATTTCAGTTTTTTGAATAATCTAGATTTCAGTTTAATCTTTTTTATTATATCAAATGTAAACCAGGGTGGGTAAGTTCTGCCCTTAGGTTTAGACTTTGGTACCGAACCATCAAGCACCACATAAAACAGTTTGTAAAATTCACTCACCATTCTGTTAACATCATGGCATCCGTTAAGTGAATTCCAGTCCGTATCCCTCAGCCCTCTGTACAACTTCTCATAATCTGCTTTCCTGAATACGAATAGCACACTTCACTGTAAATTTGACCTTGAAACGAGCGAGAGAGAAATACTCGAGTCTTGCAATATAAGAAAATGAAAACTACTAACTTGAAGGCAATATTATGTTGGTGTGACATTTAAACTTTATAGACATAACCTCAGAATTCGTATCACTTTGATAGCACCCAGAATTAATTTTTATTGTTTTATAAATATACAGATAACCAACACAGTTTTAAAACAGTCTTTTTCAAAACTCAGAATTAATGGGAGTAAACTTTATGTAAGTGTTTTATTCTCTTTTGCTGCTTATTGATAGTGTTAACATGTGATTTTTTATGATTAGTGACTTAGAGCAAAATGCCCAAGTGCAGCTATATGGACTGCAAGAGCACTTCAAAATCAAAAACTGCAAGAAATCTACGATACCATCCATTTCCAAAACCGAAGACGAATCCAATAAAATGTATATCGTGGTTAGAATTATGTGGTAATGAAAACCTTACGATGCAGAATATCACAAAAAATACATACCGGGTGTCTCAGGTAAGACGCACCATAGGGAAACACCAATGTATTTTTTCAGAAAGGATCCTCGGTGCCTTTGGAATATGTATGGATTCAGTGCTCAACGTATGTTATTGGATTTAGTTAACGCTAGAAAGAGATAGAAATACTGAAAGCATCTGTCATTGCGACAGGCGATTATTTCATTGTTTATTTTTTATATTTGTCAATTTTGGCAGCGACAAAACGTCAAATTGTTAAACTTGTCAGTTACTAAAGAATCTATGTACATCTACAATGCAATGAAGCACAATTATAGATTCATTATTATTTTTAGATATTATAGTAAAACAATAAGTATAATTTAAAAAATCTATTTATAATGCCATAATACTTTACATATTTACTAAAATCACTATTTACGTAAACGTTTAATTGTTACATTTTTCTTGCACTTGTACTTCACCCAATTATGAATTTTTCTCTATGTAATCAATTTCACACCTATCTACATGAACCATTAAAATTTGTAAGTTGCATTAATAACTTCTGACTAGACAAATTCTTATTTTCATTACATTTTTAAGTTCATTCGGTACCTGACTGATGACTGATGATCACTTGCTTTCTTTTGATATGATTCAGTACTATTCCATGTTTATAGAATTTACTTACGTTTTCTTTACGTGTGCTGTTGTAATAAGGAGAATTCAATTTAAAATATGCAGAATGCGGAAACGGCGATTAAAAAAATTACGTATTTTGCGTCTTTTATTGTAAATGAAAGTTTTAGGTGCTGTCAAAATTGACAGATATAAAAATAAACAATGAAATAATCGCCTGTCGCAATGGCAGACGCCTTCAGTATTTCTATCTCTTTCTAGCGTTAACTAAACCCAATGACATACGTTGAACACCGAATCCATACATATTCAAAAGGTATCGTGGATCCTTTCTGAAAAAATACATTGGTGTTTCCCTATGGTGCGTCTTACCTGAGACACCCGGTATGTATATTTGTGAAAAACACTTTGGTTTTGAAGAGTACAATCCAGTACCGTACCAAAATCGGGAAAATTTTGAAGTTGGTGCAGAATTAGAATTTCCAGACAATGTTCAAGACCAGAGAAACGATTTGTTTAAAGGGTCTCGTAACATGCCTTACTGTTTCCGAAAGTTCCAAGACCAGGTTGGATAGTACGGAAGTCAAAATGCAGATGTCAAGAAATTTTCAAAGGCATGGAAATACACATTCTAGTTACAAACATTGTAACATAGTGAGATTTCTAGTGGGCGTGTCACCGAAAGGCGGTATAATATAATATAATAATGAAGGATATGAAGGATGTATTTCAGACAGTGAATTATTTAAATCGTGTGATATTCAAAATTTTCTAGAAAAAGGAGATGCGTTGATGGTCGACAGGGGCTTCACTATCCAAGATGTTTGTGATGAAAATTAATCATACCACGATTTCTTGCTGGTAGATCACGTTTGACTGCAGAGGAAGAGTTGTTAATCAAAAAAATTGCTAAAGGAAGAATTCACGTGGAACAAGCAATCCAAAGAATAAAAATTGTTCAGGTTTTAGCAAAACCTATTAGAGTACCGTAGAGGGGGATATTTGGTTTTTATTTTCAAATATTTTTTTAGTTTTCAATTGCTACAACACTAGTATTTATTGAGAATTATCTAAAACAATTTAAGATTGTTCCTTTTGTTCCTTAGTGTGTTAGCAACACAGAACTAGTGAAATTATATAAAATACAAATTCTTTACTATACAGGGTGAGTCCTTAAGCGCGGCCGCCGACTCTATCTCGGAAAGTAGTTGACGTACGTTAACGGGGGAAAAAAATTACGAATAAATTTGAGCCTAAGAAATCGCACTTTTTTCGAAAAATTTCTAAATGAAGGTCTATTCGAATATGTCTGGATCAAAAGAACGTCTAATTTTACATAAAATGGATCCTTGAAGATTTAATTGGCTTTGACGATGGGCTGCGGGGCGAAGACAACCTCCAACGTTAAAAATAGTTAAATCTTTGGCTTGGATTTTTCTTTTTCAAAACAATCGATATTTTCCTAGAGCTATAAATATTGTCTACTGAAAATATTAGTTGAAATTTTTTCCGGTATTTTTATAAAATTCTCGGGGCATTTTAGCGGAAACTTGCTTCCAACTGCAGGTAGCTCAAAAATTTCAAATACAAAGGCACAATAATTTTATTATTACGTTATGAAGAAATTACAGACGAAGAGAATGCAAAAAACCGGAGGTTTCTACCATCAATAGAAGCGAAAATATCGAGCAAAATGCAACTACGAAGAATTTTTCCGAGTTAGCTAAGTCATGAATGGGTTGATTTCATTTGTTTATAAATCTGAAAAGTCAAATCTCTGATTTGACTTTGTTTCCTTTTGTTATCACCTTCAACCGCTGAAGCTTACGTCAATATTAAGCCCCAGTCGATAAGTCTGTTTGGGCGATTAGCATTTCAATTAAAATGGCGATATTCCTGGTTTCAATTTTTTCTCGAGGCACTCGACATTTCTGAATATTTTTAAAGATTCTCTACTAAACATATTATTCCCCACGTTTATTCTAAAATTTTTATTGCAAAACAACGGGAATTTCCTTATCATCGTAAGAGAGATAGAAAGAAAAAGAAAATGCTAAAAATCGGAGGTATGAAAAAATGCATTAATGAAGAGTTTAGCGGAACAAAGAAGTTCTACTTGGTTGATTTAGCTTTTATTTTATTTTACATTTTAAATAAGTTTAACAAATGTGTTCGAACCGTTTCCCATTACTTCTAATACAGACCTCAATCTTCTCCGAGTCGATAGAACAGCAGATTCAATTTCGGCTCTCGAGATGTTGTTTACTGCATTTTTAATTTTGTGTATCATATCAATACGGGTAGTTGTGGGGTTCGTATAGACAATGTCTTTTATACGACCCCAGAGGAAGAAATCCAAGCACGGGAGTTCAGGGGATCTTGGGCTCCATGGAAAGACACTCCCTCTTTAACTGCCCCTGAAAAGTGAGCAGGACATCCATCAATTTGTATCCACATGTTTAAAATTGTGGCCCAATGGAACGTCATCTAAAAGACCTGGCAAGGTGTCAACTAAAAAGTCCAGGAACACTTGACCATTAACAGTTCCGATAAAAATGTGAGGACCAATAATTATCCGTCCGTCAAGAATGCCACACCAGACATTCAGTCCTACTACGTATCCCGTACGTTATTTTTAACATATACCTGTTATGTTATAATAACATGCTTAAATAACATACATCTTAACATAGTGTTTAAAATACGCTACCGTGTATCCCTTAATAACATTCACTGTTAAAATGTATGTTAAATAATTTCAGTAACAGAAATCATTCGTGATATTTCGTATATCATGAAATAGCATTATACGCATAACAAAATGCAAGACAAAGAGCGTTATATGAGTGGCGTGTTTTATGAATAGATAGATAGGCGGCATTTGTTTAAAATAATTTTACTTGTTTGTTTGTTTATTTTATTTAATTTGACGTTTTGACATTTCGCGTAAAAAGGTTTGGTTATTTATAACAGCATGTTAAAGTTGCCTTTTATATTTTGTATGTTATGTTACATATAAAAGCAACATCATAACATACTACGTTAACTAGTAAACATAACATGGGATACATAGTAAGAAATCTGCTTCATAACATAACAGAGTTTGGTAACATGTATGTTATCTTAACATTTGGGATACATAGTAGGACTGATTAACGGACCACTGATGTTGGTTGTCCACAGTACGCATCCAATGTGGGTTCTCGTTCATTTTAGAGTAAAAGTGCATATTGCGGAAGTTTACCCGGCTGTTGCTTTTAAATGTAGCTTCGTCGGTCCACAAAATCTGATTCAAGAAATTAGGAGTTTCTTCTAGCATATTTCGCATTCAGTAACATAAGTTCAGTATGCTCACAAAATCATCTTCGGTGAGGGACTGATGTAACACAACATGGTATGGATGTAAGTGTAGGTATCATTAATGTATGTGCTTCTTACTTGATCAAACAATACTTTATTGAAGCTTTAATTATATATATATAATCTGTACCCAAGTACCTTTCGGTGTAGGGTAATACAAAATAATATTTAACAGATTGTTTCAATATTCAAGTCATAAAATTAAAATTATAACTAAATCGAAAACCTAGCAACAACGATGCTCGCCACATTACTCCCCCCCAGACAATCTCCGTATCTGCTGGGGAAATGTACATGTCGCCCTGACTTGGTAACTTTTACAGTATTTGAATTCTTGGATATGTCGTTTTTAAGAATTGATTTACCCAATATTTTCTTCGAAACATCTGAAGATGGCAAGAAAGCTGGTTTAAGTCTATCAATGGAAATGTTCTTATTTCCATTGATGTCTACAAGGAAAAATTTATTTGTCCTATTTAAAACTTTATACGGACCCGAATATGGCATCTGTAATTTAGGATGTAAGGTATCGTCTCTTAAAAAGACGTGAGTGCAGTTCCGCAGCTCCTTAAACACGAAAATTTTCTCCTTGTGATGATGATGATCTGGTATTGGTTTGAGGTTTTGCATAGAGGTGCGTAGTTTTTGAGCAAAATTAGTGGGATTAAAAAGGATTGACTACTAACAAAGAAATCACCAGGGAGTTTAAGTGTTTTTCCATAAACCATCTCAGCAACTGATACATCTAAGTCCGTGCGGACGGCTGTCCTTAATCCAAGTAGAACTATTGGCAGCGCCATTGCCCAGTTTTTATTTTCGTGGCAGCGTAAGGCTGCCTTTAAATGCCTATGCCATCTTTCCAAAATCCCATTAGACTGAGGGTGAAACGATGTAGTTTTGTTGTGCTGGATACCGCACAAACTTGTTAACTCCTTGAATATAGCAGAGGTAAATTGACTACCCCGATCTGTTGTAATTACACTTGGAACGCCAAATCTTGTAATCCAACCGTTAAAAAATGTTTTAGCTACTACCTCTGCCGAAATTTCGGCAATTGGTCATGCCTCAGGCCAGCGTGTGTATCTGTCGATACAGGTAAGGCAATATTTGCATCCCTCAACGTAGGGTAATGGGCCAATTATGTCGAGATGAATATGTGAAAAACGCTCATCTGGAGCGGTGAATAATTGGATAGGGCTCCGATTATGTCTAGTGATTTTGGCTTTCTGGCAACTGAGGCATTCTCTGGTCCAGCGAGCGCAATCTTTCTTCATTAACGGCCACACGAAACGTTGCTGAATTAATCTGATTGTGCTTTTAACACCTGGGTGGGAAAGGCCATGCAAATTTTCGAAAATCTGTTTTCTAAACTTTTCGGTAACGAGGGGTCTGGGATAACCTTGTGAAACATCGCAATATAAGACTAAAGAATTTTTATCCGAAATTTTGAAGGTTTGAATCCTTAACGAAGAATTCATACGGATGTTATTAATGAGTTCCAAAAACTGCAGCTGATTCTCTGCGAGTTGTTCCAAGTCGACGGCCACCGGCCAGTCAAGTCTATTAATTCGCGATAACGTATCAGCCACGATATTGTTTTTCCCAGAGATGTGTTGTATATTTGTGGTAAATTGAGAAATAAAATACAAGTGTCTCGATTGACGTGGTGAAAGACTGTCAGATTGTTTACTGAATGCGAATGTTAATGGCTTGTGATCAGTAAACAGGACGAAAGGCCTTCCCTCCAACATGTGTCTAAAGTGCTTAATTCCCAAATATGCTGCTAATAGTTCACGATCATAAGTACTGTAACGTTTTTCTGTATTCGTTAACTTTCTTGAAAAATAACCCAATGGTTTCCAATCGTTATTTTGCCTTTGATGTAAGACAGCCCCGACGCCAAAATCAGAGGCATCTACCGTTAAGGATAACGGGTCGTTTGCAGATGGGTGAAATAAAATTGTTGCATTTACCAAGCTGTCTTTAACTTCGTTAAAGGCCTTCTTGAGTGGATCTGACCAGTTGATAAGTCGTTTATCATTTTTCTTAGGATGCCTGAGTAAATCTAAAAGTAACATTTGAGATGTAATTGCGTGGGGTAAAAATCGTCTGTAAAAGTTTATTATGGCCAAGAAGCGCCGAAGTTCTCCAATTGAGGTTGGGATTTTATACTCCGCTATGGCGGCGACCTTTTCAGGTAATGGTTCTATTCCAAAAGCCGAGACTTTATGTCCCAAAAAGGATACACTTTCTTTTCCAAAAATACATTTTCCTGGATTGATGACGAGGCCAAAGTTCTTGAAACGTTCAAAAAGGAGTTTCAAGTGTTTCTCATGTTCTTCCGTACTACTTGATGCGATTAAAATATCATCAATATATACAACGCAAAAATCCAACCCCCTGGTAACCTCGTTCATAAACCTCTGAAATGACTGGGCAGCGTTACACAACCCGAAGGTCATCACAGGAAATTCAAAGAGACCAAACGGTGTAATTACCGCAGTCTTTTGTATATCATCACTATTGACAAGTATCTGATGATATGCCCGAACTAGATCAACTGTCGAAAATATACACTACTCAAAAAATAAAAGTAGTCATTTTTTTTGTTGCATATTTCTACTACTGTTGAATATTTTGAAATAATATTTTGTACATATTTAGAACAACTATTTATTTCAACTGTAATAACATTTTTACAAAAATAAAAGTAACGTTGATGTAAGTACAAGGTGTTAAACACAATTATGCGGAAAATTAAAGCGATAATACGTAAACACTGATCAAAAAATTTGACAAAACTGTCTCTTTTTGTCTTAACTTGTACAGTTAATACTTAGTATTGCCCCCTCGGGCCTGTATAACTGCAGTACAACGTTGAGACATACTGCGAATAAGTCTTCGAAGGGCTTCCTGTGGAATATTCTCCCACTATTCAATTAGAGCGTGCTGTAACTCTTGCAATGTAACAGGAGGATTTGGACGGCATCTAATGTGTCTTCCTAGATAGTCCGATACATGTTCTATCGGGTTCAGATCGGAACTGCATGCTGACCAATCCAAAGTGGGAGTATTTTGCTCTTGAAGGTAATCAGTAACAATGTGGGCAGCGTGAGGTCTAGCATCATCATGCATTAATATGAAATTTTGGCCCTCGTTTTGTGCTCTGGGTACCACATGATGCTCTAAAATTTCGTCAATGTATCTTCGTGCCGTAACAGCGCCGTTGTGATAAACTACCAGATTAGTGCGACCATTTATCGATATACCGCCCCAAACCATTACCGAACCACCTCCAAAACTAACAGTTTCATGTACTGTTTGTGGAAGATAACGCTCACCAGTCCTACGCCAGACCCGGACTCGACCGTCATTCCCCGATAGAACAAATCTTGACTCGTCCGTAAACAGTACTCGGCGCCAGTGCCGAAGTTGCCAATCGACGTGTTGCCTAGCAAACTGTTGCCGTACACAGCAATGCCTTCTAGAGAGTTTTGGCACTTTTGCATGGCGTCTAGATCTTAAGTTAACTTCTCGTAGTCGGTTACGAACAGTTTGGTCACTTACTCTGCGACCTCTAGTACGTTGCAGGTCTTCTTGGAGATCCCGAGCAGTGGCTGTACGATTACGAACTGCTTGTAAAGGAAGAAAACGATCATCGACAGCAGCTGTTTTTCTTTGTCGGCCTGTCCCGAGACGTCGAGTAACCTGATTTGTCTCCCGGTACCGTTTCCATAACTTCCAAATGGTTCCTTGTACAACTCTAAGTTCCCAAGCTACATAGCGCTAAGAATATCCTTCTTGTAACAAAGTAACACCTCTGCTAACTTCTACTAGTGTTAAATGTCTTCCAAGACGCTGAGGAACTTGATGATGATTTGCAGTCATATCAAAAATGACAGAAACAATAGATTTATGTACATAACAAACTCCCTGATCATTTTAGTTTTTCGCATGTTCACGTTTTACAGCTTGTAACTTGACCAAACATAAACGAAGTTTGTAAAAATACAGGGATATTTTAAATAAGTAATAGCGTTATAGATGTACCAAGCCTTATTTAAAAATTTTGAACCTACACCAAAATACGCCAATAAAAAAAATGACTACTTTTATTTTTTGAGTAGTGTAGATTTGTCTTTCAGAATATAGGTAAAATCATGTAAGTGAGGGATCGGATATTTGTCAGGAACGGTGATGGCATTTAATTTCCTGTAGTCACCGCAGGGGCGCCACTGCCCATTTTTTTTTGGAACTAGATGCAAGGGACTAGCCCAGGGACTCATGGATGGTCTACATATACCTTGCTCCATCATATACTCGAATTCTTTTTTAGCCGTTACCAGTTTGTCTGGAGGTAATCTTCTAGGCTTTGAGATAACAGGTGGACCTTTTGTAACGATGTGATGTACAACGTTATGTTTACAAGATTTGAATAAATTTGGTCTAGTTATTTCTTTGAATTGCTCTAATAGATGAGAAAATGAGCCCTCTGCTATGGTTTTAACGCTTTTTACCGGACTTAGATCGTACATGCATAAAGTTTGCAACGAGGTTGTTGTATCTATAAGTCGTTGTCTCTTCAAATCGACTAGCAAACCAAAGTGGGTCAAGAGATCTGCTCCTATGATGGGTTTCGTTACGTCTGCTACTATGAATTTCCAACGAAATACGCGACGCAGTCCCAAATCTAGTGTGAGAATTTTATCTCCATAAGTTTTAATTGTTGAATTGTTAGCGGCGAATAACAAAAAAGGACAAGGAGCGAGCTTAGCGTGTACAGATTTTGGAATTACAGATATATCAGCACCAGTGTCAATTAAATAACGTATTCCAGAAATTCTATCACTAACAATAAGGCGGTTTGATTTAGGTCCATTAGTAGCCGCCTCTACCAATGGATCATTTAGTTTCCCTGTTTAAAATCACATGGCGAATTACATCTTTGCGCATTGCGCCCAAAGCGAGAATGATACCAGCAATAATTTCGATCTTGAGCTCTTGAATTGAAAGTTTCATTGCGAGATCGTGACTGCGAATAAGTGCGAGGTCGAGGCTGCCAATGAGATTGATCTCTTCTTGAAAACCTATTAGGCCGTTTGAGCTCCTCCATTTCCATAGACATTTTTTCAATTTGTGCAGTCAAGGTTGCGATAGACTGGTCAAAATTAGAATTACAATCCTGATTAAAATTTCGAATCTCATGAGAACTTGGAATTTCATTTAATTTGTCTGCCATAGTCGCTAATTGACTAAGTCCATCTGAGCTTACTGACAAAACTACTCGAGTTTGAGATGGGAGTCTTTGTAACCAAAGTGATTTGAGAACGTCATCGGTGAGTCTATCTGAAGCTAACTGTTTTATTTCCATCAAAAGTTGAGAGGGTTTTCTATCTCCTAATTCTAACTCGTTTAATAATTTGTGCAGCTTCTTTTCGTTTGATTCGGAATATGCTTCTAACAACCTCTTCTTTAATGTCTGATACATATCTGTTTTGGGAGCATTAACGATGACATCACTGACTTGTTGCAACACGTCACTTTCTATAGTTGCTACAAGCATGTGAAATTTGGTGGCATCTTGTGTAATGCCAGTAGCAAGAAATTGTGATTCCACCTGATGAAACCATAATTCTGGGTTAACGCGCCAGAAAGGTGGAAGCTTGATTGCAACTTTGGCTATTTCTTTCGGCTCGTTCATCGTACTTGATGTCTCCTCTGTCGTAATAAATATGAATTAATAAATACCTGGGGTCACCAATGTAGGTATCATTAATGTATGTGCTTCTTACTTGATCAAACAATACTTTATTTAAGCTTTAATACAAAATAATATTTAACAGATTGTTTCAATATTCAAAAGTCAAAATTAAAATTAAAATTATAACTAAATCGAAAACCTAGCAACAACGATGCTCGCCACAGTAAGCCTTGTCCATTTACAATTTTAACAACTGTTCGTTGAGATATCCCCAACATTCTTGAAATTTCTCTTGTACTAACATGGGGATTTAACTATCTCAATGCACGTCAGAACATTAATCACATTATTGTCTTCGTTACGAACTGGACGGTGTCTTTCTCTTTCTGGAGTTGGTTGCACTCTTCCCGTGGTTTGTAAACGTAATGCTAATCGACGGAAGACTTTTCTCGATTGGGGCTGCCGATTGGGATACGTAATGTTGTACGTTCTTGAAGTAATGAACTCATTTTCGTGACATTGAAAATAAATCCGTAGCATATCAAAGGCTTCAGCGTTTGTGTAAACAATTTTCAGCAAATAGCAAATAACAAAATCAAGACGAAACACAGTTAACAAGAACAACTCGATAAACAAGTAAAACACAATTAAAATTAACCCCGCGGGAGGGGCTATTTGAATGGTTGATTTAAAACGCACCGGAAGTCAATTAAACCGCTCTGAGGGGATATTTAAATTAATTATTAATTTAATAAAAAAAAATAATAATTTGGTTGGAAACAGTTTTGAGAAGATTTAAAAATAAAATACTACGGCTTAAAAGTTTAAAAAACTAAACAATACGTTTTCTTAAAAAAACTTGATTAGGTAGGTAAGTACAAAAAAAGAAAACAAATTTGGCCAAATAATATATTAGAAAAATTTTCACTAGGAAATTCAAAGTGAGGGCGATGCTCTGTTTCCACTTTAACAGGATTTGAAAGTTCTTTTATTATCATGTCCCTGGATATGATATCCTCGTCCCCATCAATTTCTATAAAGTGTAGTTTTTTCCCTAAAACTGCTTTTAAAAATTTTATTTTACACATCCTCTCAACTGTATCCAGTAACTGGCCGACATAACATCTCTTCATTTTCTTTTTGGCATTTTGTACTAAAACAAAGCCTCTTTTATTTTCGTTTTGTTCATGATCTCTGGATCGTTATTAGTGTCACTCTCATTTTCTTTTTCAATTTCATCAAATGATTCATTGTCTAAGTCAGAGCTTCTTATTGATATCTCATCGGCATCGGACGTGTCGGTATCACTTTCCCAATTTATTTGTTTTTTATTTTTTGTGCTTTTTTTCGATTTTTCGCTTGTTGAAGGCGTTTCCAAATCGGCATTAGTTACACTCTTTCCAGGTTCGACTTGAAGTCGTGTACGTCTCTTATTTGCTTGTTGGGGGGTTGTTTTTTCTCTTATTTCATTTAAAATACCTACGACTGCTTGGGAAACATGATCTTTTATATTTTTTATACTTGCTCCAATTCCGAGCAGACGTTCTTTTGGTTTACTGGAATGAATAGGAAATAAACCAGTTTAGAAGGAGACCTGGAAATTCATCTTTTGGCAGCGCAGTAAACTTCATACCTGGACCTTTTTTCCACTCTGTTAATATTTCCCTCCGATTTCTCTTAAGAGGTGCATAGAATGCAACGTCCAAAGGCTGCATAATGTGCGTTGCATTCGGAGGCAAGCAAATAAATGTAATGTTCAATCTGTGACATTCTTCAATAACAGCCCTTGAAAAATGGAAGGACAAATTTAATTATTTCCTATGAGCAGTTTTATTCCTGGCTTTGTACGGAAGTAGTCGACAACAGTTGTTATGAACCAATTTTAGAAACAGGCAGAATCGAACCAACCGCTCTTGGATCGATTATAACGAGCATTTTGAGGTCCTCCTTGTCTCCAAGTATCCCACATGTGTTCTGCACGGTATACTACGTATGGGGGCAACAACGAACCATCCGCTGCAGCAGCATACATTACACTAATTGGTGTCTTAAGCTGCGTATTCACTTGAGCATTTTTGCATTTTTGCGCGCAAGAATTTCCATGTCTGCCGTATCAACATCGAAATCCTCATATTTTAATGGTAGTAAAGTTTTAAACATTGTTGATACATTTCCTTTTTGATCGTCACATACAAAATCATTTATATTAATTTGCCGTGTGTAACTTCTAGGCCTTGGATCAAATACAGCCCTTTGCAATGGTTGAAACTGTGCAGTTGGATAATATTTTGAAGCTGGATTTTTTAATCTTACACCTAATCCCCACTGTCGCAATTTACTTGTAGAAGATAGTCTATCATGGCCATGGTCTTCTGTAAATTTTGCTAAAAACAACAGTACAGCATTAACGTGGCTACATTTACCAAGAGCGGATTGCTTGCATTCGCATTTGCCAGAAATTACAGCTCCAGATAAGCAATTTAAAATGACCTTGACAAAATGACACTGTGTCTTTTGTAAAGGAAGAAAGGCATTTTGCTTTTAAATAATAATTTTTTTCACTTATGGCATCATGAACATCATGGATGTAATCACTACCTACCTACATGTATACTGATTACCTCTTCTAAACGGTTTTTCAGTAATATTAGCATCGTCACACATTTCATATTCTTCGCTTTCAAATTGCGACCCAACAATATAAGTATATATACTCAGTGACATAAAAATTACAACACCTAGAAGGGGTGGGAATTTTTTGACCAAATTTGGCAGGAACATTGGACTAGTGCAAGGTTATAGTTGATCAAAATTTGAAAGCCGATCATCAAGTAGTTGTGGCATTTTCAATTTTTTGTATCACTTTTTAGAGGTGGTGATAAACAAGCACTTATGGAATCATTTTTTGAATTCTTTCCGCTTTTTCGGTTCCTATTCTTTAGTTGAAAGTGTTTCAAGTGTCTGATTATGCCTAGAGTAAGGAGACGTCAAGTTTACCAGCAGTTGAGCGAATTCGACAGAGGGCGAATTGTTGGTTTACGGGAAGCAGGTTTTTCGTTCAGAGAAATCGCCAACCGTTTAGGTCGACATCAATTGACAATAATGCGAGCTTATCAAGCGAGGTCTGAAAATGGCGTTGAACGTCGGAGAAGAGGCACTGGGACCCAAAGAAGAACCAATGAACGTCAAGATCGCCGCTTAAGACTAATGGCATTGAGAGACCGATTTTCTGCAACCAGATCAATAGCTGATCAATGGTTAGGTGAAGAAGGTCGTCCTATAGGTTTGCGAAGAGTTTATCGCCGGATAAGGACCTTTGGCTTGCTGTCTTACCGTCCACATCTTGTGGTACCCCTCACTGCTCTGCATCACCAGCAACGTTTGGACTGGTGTACGGAAAGACTTCAATGGAACCTTGAGTGGCATCGAGTTGTCTTTAGTGACGAGTCGAGATTTTGTCTGGGAATGCATGATGGTCGGATGAGGGTTAGACGAAGACGTGGAGAAAGGTGTAATCCTGATTTTCGGTTGAGAGGCCTGTTCGCCTAACTGTGGGGTTGATGATGTGGGATGATATTGCTTACGGCAGTAGGTCACCCTTACTCTTCATTCGGGGCAGTATGACCGCCCGGCGCTACATCGACTAAGTAGTAGAACCAAATGTTCTTCCATACCTCCGGAGGCTGGAAGACCCGCTTTTTCAACAAGATAATGCACGGCCCCATGTAGCAAGGGTTTCTCTTAACTCCTTTGAAGAGGCCAATGCCAATCTTTTATCTTGGTCGCCGAGATCTCCCGATCTTTCGCCCATTGAGCACGTGTGGGACATGATGGGCAGAAGGTTGAGAAATCTACCGAACCCACCGTTGACATTGGAAGCTCTACGGCATCAAGTACAGGTTGCTTGGGATGCCATATCCCAAGAAGACATTGATCACTTGCTGGAATCGATGCAAAAGCGGGTAAATGAGTGTGTTAGAAACAGGGGCGGACAAACGCATTATTAAAAAAAAATCAAAAAGATACCGTGTTTTCTTTGCCAAATTTTAATCAATTATAACCTTAGACTAGTCCAATGTTCCTGCCAAATTTGGTCAAAAAATTCCCACCCCTTCTAGGTGTTGCAATCTTTATGTCACTGAGTATATATGGCCTTTGTTGTAATACTGTGAAATATTACATGAAGGAAACGTTTTCCATTGTGGTTCTTCATCGCTGCTTGGGGAAATATTGGATCCAGAAGCACCAACTATTAAATTTCGTTTAGCATCGTACCATTTACCACCATCTACCCCCAAGAATATCTGATTTTCCCGGCCCGCTGTGATGCAGTTTACCACTCTAAAACAAAAGACGTAGTAAATAATGAAATAACATTCTTAAATTTCCCATACCTTTGAACTAATCCAGATTTATTTCCATTTTTCTGTAAACCATGGCATTCTAACCATCTTTGCAATTCTAGTTTTAAATGATCTGATATACTGCTACCATCCTGTCGTAACAATGCGCCAGGTACATCCTGTGGTATCAGAGTAACATCGCTTCCTTGTAAATTCATTCTCACGATCCCACAGTATAAAAGTATTGAACTCTAGAGAGCTTCTTTAAGATCAGAAAACAAAAAACACGTGCTACACACAGAACATAAACCCTTACAGCAACGCAGCGCGAACGTGCTCTAAAATAGGGTGTTCTGTGCTCTAAAATGTAAATTTGAATTAGTTATGTTCCTGCGTCAATATGCCAACAAAAAAAGTTGAAAAATAACTATATAAAAGCGAATCATATAGTGATACTCACACTTTTATGTTGGCATCACTGACAGACAAAGATAGCACTTGGGTAGGACATGCTATCTTAAAGTGAAGTGTGCTATTGGGGCTCTACTGTATATAAAAGGTACATACAGTTTGATTAAAGTTGTTTTCATCATGTAAATATTGTTCCAGTTGTTGCAGTCCTTCATTATTTATCGGCAAATTGAAAATTACAAATATCGAGGTATCATTATTTTCTCCATTTTCAGGAACACTGTTAGAATTCTGTTTTAATTTGTTTACTTCGTCTATCAATT
Source organism: Melanotus villosus (assembly GCA_963082815.1). Lineage (NCBI taxonomy): Eukaryota > Metazoa > Arthropoda > Insecta > Coleoptera > Elateridae > Melanotus > Melanotus villosus. Next base: position 14,736,504 of record OY720422.1, read on the forward strand.
CTGTCAGTGTGGCCCCAATTCGAGTTTTGGGTTTGAGGAGTAAGGTCGTTTACGGCTAAGCTCCAATAAAATATCAAGTGAACGTGATAAAACGTACTACAAACGTGATTTAAAAGTGTCACTATTGTGTAAGGTTTTCCACATTAAAGGACAGTCAAACAACAAAATCTGTAGGTAGTTGTCTAACTATTTACGCGGACTTATTTGCCGTTGTATTACCGGTCAGCTGTAGCGGGCGCCCGGCTCGCAGGCGATGTCCAACAACGAGCATGTCGCAGCATGGTCAAGTTTATCAAACGGCCTCTGGCCCTATCAATAATTTAAATACAACATTAAAACAGTCTACTGAGTCTACAGATTTAATAATGCCCAATCAGGCGGAAGTAGAAAAGACTAATGAGGGAGAAAATGCATACAAACAAGAAATTGAGACAAAAGCCCACCAAATTGCTCTTAAAATGCAAGAAGACTTTATTAAAGACTTTATGGAAAATTCTGAATGGAAAATAAAAACAAGTCGAAAAACTAAGAGGAATTCTCCGGAAATTAACCCGAGAAATGTAAAACAAAAACTTATTACAGAATTTAAAAAATCGGTTATAAATCCTAAAAACAAATTCCAAATCCTGGAGGATGATCCAGAAACTACTGAAGCACCAACTAATAAACAGAAAACAACTGAAGATTTAAATAATGTTAAAACACCTCCAATATTTATTGAAGGAATTGTAAAAATTCAAGAATTTACAGAAACGCTAAACAGCAACGAAGAATTAAAAGATAATTTTAATATGAAAATTATAGCTAAAAATAATATCAAATTGATGACTAAAGATATTGCAGCATATCGAGCTGCAGTAAACGAACTAAAACAGCATGATGTTAAATACCACACATATCAGCTACGCCAAGATCGTAGTTTTCGGGTAGTTATCAAAAATCTACATGAAACAACTAACATTCCTGATATGACACAGGAAATAAACAATCTGGGACATACAGTCAGGCACATAACTAATGTTATAAGCAGAAAAACAAAAAGCCCGCTACCAATGTTCTTCTTGGACTTGGAACCACAAGATAACAATAAGGACATATATGACATGAAATATCTGCAATATTGTAAAATTGTTGTTGAACCGCTTAGGCAAACAAGAGTAATTCCCCAGTGTTCCAACTGTCTTCGACTGGGACATACCAAAAGGTACTGTGCGCACAATCAAAGGTGCATAAAATGTGGCGAATTTCATAGTAGTAAACAATGTAACATTACCCAAAGAGCCGATTTAAAATGTGCACTATGCAAAGGCAACCATCCTGCCAATTATAAGGGCTGCGATGTTTATAAAAAGATGCAGCAAAACAAATTCCCGGCATTGCGACCTAAAATACCGATACAACATCAAATTCCTATTAATACCAGAAAAATATCCGAAGGGACGTCATTCGCCTCAGCTCTTAAAGGTGAAGCTACCACCAACAAACTCTCACCTGGTGATAATAATGCTTCCCAAACCGATGATAGATTAGACCAGCTCGAAAAGCTAATAGTGAAAATGAGCGAAAGAATGGGACACCATGATGTCCATAATAAACAAGCTCCTCAACAAACTGTAAATGGATATAAACCTCAAACTAGCAATATGGAACGCTAACGGCCTAGCTAATCATGGGCCAGAAGTATCAGCATTCTTAAGAACACACGACATTGACCTTATGTTAGTTTCAGAAACACACTATACCAACCGCAGCTTCCTCCGTATCCACGGATATACTATATACGATACCAAACACCCGGACGGTAGTGCGCATGGAGGAACAGCAGTTATTATAAGAAACTCAGTAAAACACCACGTGGGCCAGAAATATCAGACGGCAGAACTACAAGCTACGAACATCTTTATAAATGATAAACGTGGTGCTATAAGCATTTCAGCAATCTATTGTCCTCCCAGACATAGAATCAATGAAGAAACATATAGCCAGTTCTTTGATACTCTGGGTAACAGATACTTGGTGGGTGGCGATTACAACGCCAAACATCATCGATGGGGTTCCCGATTAATAACGCCTAGGGGTCGCGAGCTCGTCAAATACTTAGATAAAAACAACGTAAACGTATTATCAACAGGCAAACCAACGTACTGGCCAAGCGACCTAAATAAGATCCCAGACGTTATTGACTTTTGCGTCACTAAGGGCTTCCCATCCAATAGATTTCTAATAGAGGAAAACTATGACCTTTCCTCTGATCATTCTCCCCTTCTAGTACAGCTAAGGTCAGACATAATTGTAAAGCAGAAACCAGCTACCTTGTCCAACAGAAGAACTGACTGGGATTTGTTTAATAATCTCCTAGAAGAAAGAGTCAATATCAACACATCACTTAAGTCGGCAGACGAAATAGATAAAGCTGTGGAAAACCTTATACAGAACATACAGCATTCAGCCTGGGAAGCTACTCCTACTGCTAATAATAATATAAAAACTCAATACTGTTCTAATACAATAAAAGAAGCTATTCTCGAGAAGAGGAGGTTAAGGAAAATGTGGATGGTAACTAGGTCCCCACAAGACAAGACAAGATTTAACGAAGCGGTACGGAATCTCAAAGAAATACTTCATAGCGAGAAGAACCAAGCGATCCAGAATTATTTAGAACGTTTATCACCAAGAGGAGCTACAGAATATTCACTCTGGAAAGCCACCGCTAAAATCAAGAAAAGTCAAGATAATATTCCTCCCATTAGAAAGAACGATGGAACTTGGGCAAGAACCGATGAAGAGAAAGCTAATGTTTTCGCCGAACATCTGGCAAAAGTCTTTCAGCCCTTCCCGTCAGAAATCTCAGAGGAAGAAGAGACACTTATCACTACCGTTTTAGATCATCCGTATCAAATGTCTCCCCCCATTAAAGCCATTAAATTGAGTGAAGTCAAGAATATGATCAGAAGAAATCTCAACCCGAAAAAGGCACCCGGCTACGAATTAATCACTGGAACGGTAATTAAGCACCTTCCAGAAAAAACTTTAACACATATCACACATATATTTAATGCTATATTAAGAACAGGTTATTTCCCATCCCAGTGGAAAGCTGCCCAGATTATTCTTATATCAAAGCCTGGGAAACCCGTTGAAGAAGTATCATCTTACAGACCGATCAGCTTATTACCAGTACTCTCGAAACTTTTTGAAAAACTATTCTTAAAACGACTGAAACCCCAACTTAAAAATCTAGTACCAGAGCACCAGTTTGGCTTTCGTGGAGAGCACGCAACCATTGAACAGGTACACCGTGTGGTAGAGCAAATTAACAACAGTTTCGAAAGCAAAAAGTATTGTTCAGCTGCCTTTCTGGACATTACTCAAGCTTTCGACAAAGTTTGGCATCAGGGACTCTTAAGTAAATTAAAAATTCAACTACCCGCTCCATTCTATCAAGTACTGCAATCATACTTAACAGATAGATACTTCATGGTTAAATACCAAGATGAAGTTACTGACCTATACACTATACAGTCTGGAATACCACAAGGTAGCGTCCTCGGACCAATTTTGTATCTATTATATACTGCAGATATACCAGAAACACCGCACACATTTACTGCCACTTTCGCCGATGACACGGCTATCCTTTCAACAAGCGAAATTCCTAGATTTGCATCTGACAAGCTCCAGGATGCCCTCAATAACATCCAAAACTGGTTCATAAAGTGGAGAATAAAGGTCAATGGGTCTAAATCACAACACGTTACATTCACTCTTCGTAGAGAGAATTGTCCAAGTGTCACCTTTAACGGAATACAACTTCCACACTCTGATGCAGCAAAGTACCTTGGAATGCACTTGGATAGAAGACTGAACTGGAAACAACACATATCGAAGAAAAGGAAACAACTTAGCCTGAAGTTCTCCAAATTGTATTGGTTAATTGGGCGCAAATCTAAATTATCCCTGAACAACAAGTTAATCGTTTACAAGTCAATAATAAATCCTGTGAACCTTCGAATATCGTAAGATTGCAACAGTTCCAATCCAAAATATTGAGAACAATTACGAATGCCCCGTGGTTTATCAGTAATGAAACCCTACATAAAGACTTGAACATCCCCTATGTGCTACAAGAAGCCAAGTGCGCGAGTGCCAAATACATTTCGCGACTTGAACAACATCCCAATACACTTGCTATTAATCTCCTTGACAATAGCGCACCCCAACGCCTTAAGAGAATTAACCCAATAGATATAAACCATAGACACTAGTTTAATAAGTACTTCTATCTCGATGAATAATAATACTATGTTAGGAAATTAAAATTACAATTATAAATTAACTACTAATTCAGAAGTAGATGATAAGTACCAATTTATTACAACTAACAATAAGTTATATTTCATTAGTTAGGACTTTAATGTAAGTTTCTAATCTCCCGCACGTTTGACTTCATAGGAAGTCAAACGAACTACTTGAAAAATTAGCTTATTGCCTTAGGGCAGATTGCTAATCAAATAAGAGTTAATAATTAAAAAAAAAAAAAAAAGTGTGGCCTGGATGCGGCTTTGCTGCCTGATAATTTGTCGGAAGTATTCTATCAAAACATTTAGAAACACTCAATATTTATATTAGATATTAACATTTTAAATGACTTTAAACTCTAACCTTTGAATGTTGGTTCAACAGTGTTTAATAATGGGGTACTAGTATTACTACGTATTGGAGACTGCCTTCGTAATACTACTCCAGTTGAGGGTTCAACGGAGCTTAATGATGGGGTACTAGTACGACTACTTATTGAAGACTGCCTTCGTAATACTACCCCAGCTGAGGGATTTGGCAATTCATCTGTACCTCCATCGGCAAGATCTACAAGAGAAAATAAAATTAAAACTTGAGCATTACTATAAGAACTAATACATATCTACCTATATTTATAAAATTCACATTGGAATCTGTAACGGGTATTGATGTTACTCTAGTTCCACTTGTGCATGGCAGGTGTTTTTCAAAGGTACTAAAAGGCAATTATATTAACCTACATCTTAAGTAGATATTCATTCAAGTATAATATGACCAAAATATTGTTTTGTAACACCAATCCGTAAACGTACAAATATACTAGCAAGAAACATTAATTTTTCATAATAAAATAGTAGTTTTAACAACTGATTGCATTGTTTTCCATAGGTTAACATATGGTCAAAGTTCTAGTCACCCTTTATAACAAAAAAATTTAGTCATACTACACTTATATTTAAACAGTCATAAAATATATGTCTTGATGTAATTATTATAAGTACCCGCTTTATTCAATTGTGGAGGTTTTTCTAATAAAACGCTAGTGTCGTCGCTTTCCTCATCATCACTACTCAACACACGCTGAATTCTCTTTCTTTTAACATTGGAAATGTTTATGCGCTCGCGTATTGAACAAAGTTACAAGATTTTCAGTAGCTTTTGCGACATCGGCACATCAAACGAACCCGATGATCTCATAAGAACAAACAGTAAGCGGTCTTAATGTGTTTGAAAAGCACGTTTTGTTGAGGCTACAGACGCACCGCGTTGATGACGGAATTCACGAGTAATTATAAAATAGGCAGATACCGTATGTTTATTGTGTGTTTTAGATGAATTTTTGGTGTCGTTTAAAAAGCATTTGACGCGTTCAAATGTTCGCAATGTGGACGAAAATATTCCAACGTAAACAATAGAAGACGACACGAAAAGTTTGAATGTGGGAAAGTTGCTTCGATCGTTTCAGTGTCTTTATTGTCCTAAATCAAAATGAGATGTAATAACTTCAGGTAAATCAAAAGAATAAAAATTGTATAAAGTCTTTAATTCACAAAAACAAAGCAACGTTAGTATAAAAGATTTGTCCTCACAAGGCCGCCTTGGCCAACATAAACACCAGGCAGGAACGCACGATATACATTTACAGTACGAGTGAGATGTTTAAAGACGAGGCGACGGAGTGAGTTACTAAGGCGTACTCGGAAGATATCTCCTTAACTATTAATTTTATAAAAAAACGTTTTAGATAAAAGTTGCAGCATAACACCCGGGCCACATGCTCAAAATATTTTTGAATATACAGGGTGTCTCAGTTAGTCAGGGTGATGCATAACTTTTTAATTTTAAATGGAAATCGTATGTGAAATTTTTTTTATAGATTAAGAATGTAATTCTGAATATTTTTTGTTCGTACTTTGCTATACCTAACTTTAGCCGTTTTCGAGAAAAAAAAATAATTTTACGAAATTTTGATGAAAAAAGCTACTTCCAAAAAAATCAATAACTTTTAACCTTGACTAAGCAAAGGGGCAAAAGTTGGGGACAAGAAAGAACAGAAAGTGTGGTTTTCATCTCTGTACTAAATTAATTGAAATTCGTTTCGGAAAAGTCCAAAAAAAATTTTTTTTTGACAAGCTCGGAGAAACATTAAAAAGTAAATTTTTTTCAAATGGAACACCCTATATTTAATCATACAGTTAAATAGATATTTTTTTTCTCTACAAATTTTGTTAAACAAAGACTATACCTAAAATGTAAGGTAAGCGAGAAAAACTTGTGATAGTGACTTTTAGTCGCTCTATTTTTTACTTACTTCTATGGATACCAATTAAAGCCGGTATTTGTCGCAGAAAAAATTAAAGACAAGTAAAAAATTGTTATCTACGGTTTTTAATATAAGAAAAGGACCGGCTCACGTTTGACAACGTTTTTAGACAACCTTTTCCATTTAAAAATTGTAATCCAAGATACCATTGAAATTTAAATTTGAAACAATTGCGTTAGTAAGCTGTCAATTTGTTTGTTATTGCTCTTACTAGCTGAAAGTTGTTTTATCTGTAAAGCTGGTGAAAAAACTTATCAGTGGAAATTTCTACACAAGAAAAAATAAAAATGGTTTATTGTCTTGTCGAAAGCGAAGGAAATTGTTTCCTGGCCTCAAGAATATACGCCCAAAAATATCCTGAAGCTAGGCATCTACATCAAACAGCATTTCAGAGACTAAAGAATATTTTTGTAGAAACCGGAAGTGTAAAAGAAGATAAAAGACAGCGTGTGAGGCCAGTTAATAATGAGGAAAATGCTTTTTCTGTTTTATTAAGTATAACGGAAAATCCACACGTTAGTACTCGCGATTTAAGCCGACAGTTAGACATAAGTCAAAGCACTGTTTCAAAAATTATTCGGACCAAGAAATTTCATCCATATCATATCCAACTTTTACAAGAGCTGAATGAAGCAGATTTTGCCAGAAGAAAACATTTTTGCAATTGGGCACTAAACAAAATTACCGAACAGCATGACTTTTTTGAGAATGTCCTTTTTTCCGATGAAGCCACGTTCCATAATAATGGTAACATCAACAAGCATAATTTACATTACTATGCCAACGAAAATCCTCATTTCCACCGATTCGTCCAAAATGAAAATAGATGGTCTTTAAACGTATGGGGAGGCATCGTCGGAGGACATGTTGTGGGGCCGAATATTTAAACTTTTTAAGAAATATTTTACCAGACTTGTTCGAAAATTTACCCTTGGGTCTTCTTGGTAGAATGTGGCTGCAGCACGATGGATCCCCAGTACATTACAGTGCCGAAGTTAGAAATTACTTAGACGAAGAATTTCCAAATAGATGGATAGGTAGAGGTGGACCAGTGGAGTGGCCCCCTAGGTCGCCCGATTGAACCACAATAGACTTCTTTCTATGGGGTTACGTAAAAGAAAAAGTCTTCCAGACTCCTCCGACCACGCGAGAAGACATGATTGAACGGATTCGAGAAGCCTTTCAATCCATTAATCATCAAACGTTGTCAAACGTGAGCCGATCCTTCATCAACCGCTTACACCTATGCTTGCAGCAAAATGGTGGACATTTTGAACATATTTAATTAAAATTTTTGTTGTTTGTTTAGTGTAAAAAATTTTTTTGTTCACTTTGACTTAAAACGCTTTTATTTTGTAATTTCTACTTGTCTTTAGTTTTTCTCTGCGGCAAATACCGGCTTTAATTGGTATCCATAGAAGTAAGTAAAAAATAGAGCGACTAAAAGCCACTAAAATAAGTTTTTCTCGCTTACCTTACATTTTAGGTATAATCTTTGTTTAACAAAATTTGTAGAGAAAAAAAATCTCTATTTAACTGTCTGATTAAATATAGGGTGTTCCATTTGAAAAAATTGACTTTTTAATGCTTCTCCGAGCCTGTAAAAAAAAATTAATTTTGTACTTTTCCGAAACGAATTTCACTTAATTTAGTACAGAGATGAAAACTACACTTTCTGTTCTTTCTTGTCCCCAACTTTTGCCCCTTTGCTTAGTCAAGGTTAAAAGTTTTTTTTTTTTAAGTAGCTTTTTTCATCAAAATTTCGTAAAATTATTTTTTTTTCTCGAAAACGGCTAAAGTTAGGTATGCTGCAAGTTTTATTTAAAACATTTTTTTCTAAAATTAATAGTTAAGGAGATATCTTCCGAATACGCCTTAGTAACTCACCCTGTATGTGTAATATAAACAGGAACATTAAATAGTTCATATTTCCTTGCATCATCACTGCAAAGACGGTCAAGGCTGCTCCAGGGTTAACAGATTTAACTTTATTATGTCGAATGTCAATTGATATGTCGACAATATTTTACTATTTGTGCAACAGAAGTTAAGCAAAGTTATGCATTCCTTTTTCGTTGTGATAAGTTCGTTAAGAAATAATATATTGTTTGTTTGTTTGTTTGTTGTATATTTTGTAAGTAGAAATTTTCTAGTTGTCTTGGATATATGGAACAGGACCAGTACCTATGTGGCTAGCAGTTTTAGTGTTTTAGTTTCAGACAGACTGTATGTATAATATTAATTGTCATTAAGTGGCCCAGTGATGCGGTTAATACAACGCCTTCTGAGCGAATAAAATCTCTTTATGAAACAATAGCTAGCAACCTAATTTAAAAGTACCATGATTTTCATTCTACAATTCACGTCGTCAAGGAAAGTGTGAATAAAATGTTTATAGAAACAGTGTCGTCAAGGAAAGTGTGGATAAAATGTTTATAGCAACACTTTATCCACCCTTCACGTTAAAATGTTGCTTTGATAACTAGATTTGACACATTAAAATGCCACTTTTTAATGTACTCTCAGAGGTGTGATAGTTCCACAATTTCGAAGTCGTAACTGAGGTAAGTTTATACGTTTTATGTATTACATATGGCATTATCATTTCCAATGTATCCGATGGTTGCAAGGATTGCGAAATCTGTGAATTTTTTTATGTGCCGTCTCACTGTCAGAATTTAAATCTGATTGTGTTTCAGCTTTTTTTGCATTCTGGCGAGCAACATATTAATCGGCTAAAACAGAAATGATTTAAATGAAATAACTAAACTATATTATAATAGTCTTACCATAAGTACTGTTACGAAACAATATTATTTTATGTACAGGCCATGTATCGGAAGGTTCTTCATGCCGCTTTATTGCATGACTGAGGTGATCATTTGTGTACGGTGGCCAATGACAGTTGTTGTTTACAATCCATGTCGTTGGCACAGCTTGCACTCTATCATCTTCCACAAATTTTACAATAGTCCATGTTTGTTCCATTATCATTTATAATTATTAAAACGTACTTATACCTATCTAAAAAAAAACAAAAAAATAAAAACAGCTAAGCATAAATATCAATTTATATTTTACATTAAATATGCAAATTTCATTGTGTATGCAACAGAGGAAAAACAACAAGTTTTTCTTTATAATCTAACTTCATACACTTATATGCCACCTCGCTAATATTCCAATATCTTAACGCACTTGGTTTACTTATTATGTAAATATTCAGAACTGACGAAGAGCGTGGCGTGTTGTAGGATTCCTCCTTCAACATGTGCTGGTGCCAAATACCCATTACTTCTTTGTTATTTGATATAAAAAGAATTTATACCCACTATACTGTCATCTTTTAAACAACAGTAATTGTTGGGTTGTGTTATTCTTAACGAGAAATGTAGAAAATTTACCCTTTTAGTCCAGTCAAATTGTCATAAATGGTTACATTAATTAGGGTAGTTCCGATTTTTTGATATGTTGTATGGGTTGGTACACTGTTGAAAAATCCAAGTTTTCTAATTCTCCCCACCACCGCGGGCGCCGCCATCTTGAAAAAACCGCTAAATTTTTGGACTTGTCCCTGGTTTTTCAAAATATCTCCTAAAGTATTGGTCTGACAAAAAACATGTTCCTAGCTTTTTTAAACTAGAGTAAATTATCTGCAATTTGAGATCAACGCGAAATTTCTAGCTCTAATACTTCCCGAGATAGAGCTCTTTGAATTTTGAAAATTTTTTTCAAAAATGTGAGAAGTACAGATTTTTAGTCGGTTTTTGCTCGATAGCAAGTAAATGGCGAATCCTACGCCAAAGTTTGACATAATACTATTTGTAGTAGAGGTAAATAGCTAAAGCTTAAGATCAAACTGGTTCTGCTAGGTCGTAAAGACTCTGAGATACAATCTTTTGAATATTTTTGTAGTTTTTTAGGAAAACACGTAATAACTGAAAATTGACAAAACCAATGTATTTATTAAAAAACAAAAAGGTTCAAATATAGTTAAGTTTGTATATCATACATGTTCAGTAGTTCTGTCAATTATATATTAATAAATATGTAAGTAACTAAATGATAAATAATTATAAATAAATTATATATTATACAACTTTCCTGAACAAAGTGTATGCTGAACCACAACTTTACATTTTCATACGTTTTGAAGGGCCTGCGTCATGTTCCTCGTTGTTTCGGCTCCTACTTCGCATAGAGTAACATTCCACAACTTCCAATTCAATGTCTTCACACTCCAGTTGTACAGCAACCATGTCAATTCGTGCTGGAGCATCTTCCTCGTCAGACTCGTTGTCTACAATAACTGGAATTGCATTTTCGCAAGACTGTCCATTGCAATATTTGCATAGTAAACAATGCAGACCTGCTTTCCTGCATCCACATGCAGTCATGCAACCTTTTTTGCAACTATATGAAATGCATTGAAGGAGGGACTCTGGTGCTGAATCCTTCTCTGCTTTCTTAGGGAAGAGTCCTAATGGATGCATTCAGTCCCATTTCAAGGGGTCTTTTTCGTTTCCCAGCCATGTTTGCACCTGGTGGTAACTCCTCATGGCATGCAGTTGAGCTGCATCTGTAGTTGGTGGCAATCTAGCGAGGTTAAATTTAGTTTTAGCTGCAGCTTTAACAAATGTGTGGTGCCGCAGTTCATCAAGGTGTTGAATTGCTAGATCTTCCACATACAAAGCAACAAGAACATTTTCCCCTACTTCTGCTACTTGCTCTGTTGTTGCTTGAGGATTAAGGAATGATGCTGCTTTATTCAAAGGTTCTGGATGTTTCAAAAATAAACTAATAAATTTGTTTTTACCCTGGCCAAACAGCGCTGATGTGGTATCACACCCACTGATAGCATGAATAAACAACAGTACATTAAAGAATTTATGATTGAAGGATGTGGTTGAGTAATAACTATCTGGCGTTTTTCCTCTTCCACACTTTTGGAAAAAAATATTACTGTTTGTTGGTGCCAATGCAGTGAGGAGAACGAGAAGGTCAATGTCCTCACCAACCACGCGCACAGAGTTATACTGAGGAGCAACAGAAATGGCAGTGTTCACAATCATTAGGTCAGCGTCTTCAACTGCCTGCTGCACGCAGATGTTAGCTTTTTGTAAAGCCTTCTTGAGCAGTTAAATAAATCGTTTCTTATTGCTTTCAGTTGCAAGGAGCTTTTCTTGTGTACTTTGTAACACTGTTTCTTCATCAAACATTACATCTGGAGAAGAATGGGCTGCCCGTCGAAGTCGTTCACAATTTTTGGTGCTCTTTTTGTCACCATCAGGGTAACCATCAAAAATGACAGCTATATCTTGAACCTAATGATTATGCAAGTATTGCACGGTGTATCTGTGAGCACACACGTTTTTCCCTTCTTTCTTCCTTTGGTATTGGGTTTTCTCGGTTCCGACTTTGGAAATGGCCTGACTTGATCTGCAGTGATAATAGTTTTCACATCAGTCGTCTTTGGGGATTTTTTTGGTGTTCTATCTTTGTTAGGACTGGGTAAGGATAGGTTTTCACATTTAGGTGTTTCTGGTTGGGAAACGTTCCCTTCATTTGAACTTGCACCATCACTTGGTAGAACAGCATTTGCTGAAGTAGGCCTAGATGTTTCTGGTTGGGAAACGTTCCCTTCATTTGAACCTGCACCATCACTTGGTAGAACAGCATTTGCTGAAGTGCTTAGGCCTATGTCATTTTGTGGGTGATCTGTAACTGACGAGGGGAAAAAGTCGTCTTTTGTAAAAACTGAACGTTTAAATGGTTCAATTCCAGTTTTGTTAAACCCAGATATAATGTTCTTTCTACAGAATGGAGTAGAAGACAAATATGCTATGTTATATATGGTTATAGCTTTCCCTGGGTTAGAGCTTATCCATCGGTTGAAAGCAGCTTTACAGGCAGATTTAAACGGGGCAAACACAGCCACGTCAAGTGGCTGTAGTCTATGGGAAGTATGTGGAGGGAAAGTTAAAAGAACAATCCCATTCTCCTTAAAGTAATCGATCGTGTCCAAACTAATATGTGATTCATGGTTATCCAAGACAATCAATATTGGGTTTTCTTTGGTCGATAACTTATGGTCTGCTATGTGTTTTATAACTTCATAGAAAACAGCTTGTGTCATCCACAGTTCGGGAGGCAAATCCAACGCTGCCATTGGGTGCACCAATAAGGAACGAAGATTTCATATTGACTCTTGGGTAAATGTATGCCGGGGGTATAACATTTCCCGCAGCAGTCGCAATGCCACAAATAGTGACGAGTTCACCTCTTTCAGCTGATACTGTTTGACCTATTTGTTTTACTCCGGTGGGAGCTATCACTTTGGGAGACTCTAAAACTGTTGTTAGGCCAGATTCATCTACATTAATTATTCTGTCAAGCGGAAAATTATTCTTTTCCCTTACTTTTTCAAGGTTATTAAAAAAATGATCAGCATTGTGCTCATTAAAGTTTACGTTACGAGCAAGGCTGGTATTTTCTGGTTTTCTTAGGCTCAATCTTTGGTGCCTTTTCATAAAACCCTTAATCCAATCTACTCCTGCTGCTTTGTGTGTTTCACAATTTTTTGGAAGTTTACGTTCTAATTTGACACCATAGGCATAAGCTAAATCTCTGACCTGTTTATATGTAAGGCCGTACTGCAGCTTGCTTGACTGAATCAAGTAGTCCTCTAGCATATCCTCCTCTTCAGCAGAAAATACCTATGGGTGGCTGTACTTGCCTCTGCCATGTTGTGAAACTGAAGGCCCAATATCTGGGACATTAGGCTTAGGTAGCCCAAGCTTTTTCAACCGTTTGTGCAGCATGGATTTTTTTAATCCATGGTTTGTTGCAGCTTGTCGAATTGATATGTTTCCATTTCTGTCGTCTTCTAGGGCTGCCTTCACTGCCTCCTCTGAAATTTCGGCTCTACCAGTTCTACGTTGATAGTTGCGATCCATATTGAACCTAAAAAAGAAACTAGATATTTCAAACTTTAAAGTTTGATTCGCCTTTGTCATAGGCTACAGGTTTATAAAAAACTAAACTAAGATTTCCTGCAGAAAAAAATATACAGAAGCTAGCCCTGTGCCAACTGATGCAGGATCTTGTGTGTTTAGATTGAAAACTGAAGGGCTAAAATTAGACCATGAACAGAAAAATGGATAAATATTAATATTTATCCACACATTAAAATTTAAATAGGGCAAAAGTGGACAAAAAAGTTTGTCCACGTTTGCCCCTTAAAGTGTGTCCACTTTTGCCCCAAGGGCTGTTTTTTAATTCTAACCTTTCTAACTATTTTATGGTTATGTGAATGGTCAAGGTCTTTATGTCAATTTATTCCTTTATAGATATGGTACACAGGTATTACATGCAGATTAACTGAAAAAAAAACTTAGTATGTTGATTTTTATGTTAAAAGTAAAGGCGGATTTATGCAGCCATTTTCATTTTCATTTATTTTAAATTTAATTTTAATTTAATTTTCATTTATCATTTTTTAAATGTCCCAATTCATGCAAACAAAATAATAAATGAAAATGAACGCATACCCACATATGAAAATACGCTGACAGATGATGAATGTCATAACGACATAACCCCAATTTTCGCTGGAATAAAATTCTAATTAGCTCAATTAGAACTGAATCGATGATTTCAGACATTTTAAAGATAATACATGGATAATACAACACAAACAATACACAATAACAACCACCTGATCAACTTCTTGTCGTTGTCATACCGTACACGCATGTGTCATTTATAATTTTAATTTAAAAGATAAAAGTTGGTCATCTTATAAATTAAATGAGAATGAAAGATAAATGAAAACGTAAATGAGAATGGTGTATGCATGGTTACATTGGTTTACATACATTTATCTTTTAAATTAAATTAAAATTAAATTAAAATTACATTAAAATGGTTGCATAAATCCGCCTTAAGAGTAAAATTTTACTTTTGACCCCCAAAAATACAAAAATTGAGCTTACCTTCATAAGGTATTGCCAATGTGCTCCAAACTTTCTAGGAAGAATCCAAACACGAGCACTGTCTAGTGGCTATAATTTGAGGCGCCTACTTCCTGTATGAGGTGGAAAATTCAAATTGTCCACTCTTGCCCCTGTCCACGTTTGCCCCCCTCTCCCCTATATTAAATTTCTGGTTAAAAATTCTTATTCCTTGGTATATTTTGTCCAAAAAAGGTATCCCTAGTAGGTGTCGCTTCGAGCAGCCGTTTCTGAGATAATCGAATTTAAATGTTTTATTGCGTACTGAAACTCGTCGTAGCCCCCTTCACACTTTATCCAGGCTTAGAACTGGTCCAAGAAATTTGGAGAGTGTGTAAGGGCCAACAGGCCAGCAACAATAAAAATTTAAATAGCAACGATCTAACAATGATAAGAATGTAAGAACGAACTGACAAAGTACAATAGGAATAACACACAAAGTCAGTAACAAATCAAAACAGCAAATTTGTGGTAATTGTTCAATAAAAGTTTAGGTAAATTTTCAAAATGACCTCCGTTTTCATGCACACAAAGATTAATTCTACGGAGAAAGTTGAACTGCGCCCTTTCCATAATCTCTGCATCTAACCGTAAAATGTTTACTGAATTTTGTATTCGTGCCCACAATTCTTCTTCGGTGTTTACAAGTCTAGAGTATACCATCTCTTTAAGAGTTCCCCATAAAAAGTACTCCATAGGCGTTAAATCCGGTGAGCGCCCCGGCCAATTTGCAGGAGCATCATTTCCTCTGCCGATCCATCGACTTTGAAAATTCTCATTTAAATGATTTATAACATTTAATGTGAAGTGTGGGGGTGCACCGTCGTGCATGAACCACATATTTTGTCTAGTAGCCAGTGGAAGATCGTCTAATAAATTTGGCAAATTTACTAGATGTTCTAGGTAATTTAAACCATTTAAACGAGGTGGTAAGATGACAGGACCAATAATAAACCTGTCAATGATTCCTGCCCATGCGTTAATTTTAAATTCATGTTGATAATGCACAACCTTCATTGCATGCGGGTTTTCGTCAGCATAAACATGTTCATTGTGTAAATTTATCATAGGATACCCCTTCTTGTAAAACCAACACACGTCGGTAAATAATTTTGTTTTATGAAAATTTTCATCATGTGCTCTCCGTTCATTAATGAATCGACAGAAGCCTAATCTCAATTCGAGATGTAGAGGTAAAAGCTCTTGTACTGTCTGGAGGTGGAATGGATGCAGAGACTCCAAAACCTTCCAAACCTAGGTGTCTGGTGCTCGGACTCGGATCTTCTTCAACTCGTTCTAAAATTTCTTCCTCAACCTCCGGCGTCGTAGTCGTACGATTCAGTCCATAATCAATCGTTGCAGGAACAAAACTACCGGTTGCTCGAAGGCGCCTTTCAACAGGGCAAATGTTTGGTGGTTTGGTACGCGTCTATTTTGAAATATTTCTCTGCACGGACTCCTGACCATTTCCTTGGCAATAACCATAAACTAATATCATATCGGTCATTTCTGCGTTAGTATAAGACACGGCCATAGCGAAAAATTTAAGAATGAAGTGATAAACTTTAAAATTAAACGATAAGTGTTTGTCAGATTGAATCGTTTGACAATACGCTTTTGTAACTAATGACAATACTTATCATTGTTAACTCGTTGCTACGACAAGTTTCAGTACGCAATAGAACATTTAAATTCGATTACCTCAGAAACGGCTGCTCGAAGCGATACCTACTAGCGATACCTTTTTTGGATAAAAGATGCCAAGGAATAAGAATTTTTAACCAGAAATTTAATATACCGAGGCACAAAAAAGTTATGAAGCTTTAGATGTAGGCGAAGTGCTGGTGGTGGCGCCCTCTGCAATGTACATCGAAACCGTGATCAGATCTCGATTTCTCATCCTAAAAAACCCCTAAGTACCAAATTTCACCCAAAAAAGTTAAAAAAAAAAAACAATAACTTTGATACCTTGTATTTCGGAAACTATCAACTTTTGGACTAAGGTAAATTGGGCTAAATCCTCATATTTTAGCCTCGGTAATTTGAGCTAGCGTTTTGTACAGACCTTTTAGAGACACCCTGTATATAACAGTAAATTAACTTGCTCTGTTTACGGTACACCAACCATTATCTTTGAATTTTTTCGCCCGTTTGCGTTTGTCCGGTAAATACATCTTTTTTTAAAGATGTTGTAACTTTTTTTCCAGCTTCTATAGCAATTACTTTTGAAGTATTGTGACGTAAGGGTTTTGTTGGTTTCTTTTAATATTTAATCTAAATGATGAACTATACTCAACTATGATAATTGGGGTAGCTTTACTAAATTTGGTAGAGTCTTATTTCTCTACGCCACTTGTTTATTTGCTTGGCTCACGAGAGTTTCAAATAACAAGATAATAAGCAGTCTCAATTAACTAACATTCGTTTATTTTAACTATGTGCTTTAGTTCTTACAGTATAACATAGGAATTGGGCTAAGTCTAGAATTAACTTCGAGTTTTACAAATAATTCTTACAAGTTTTGAGTGACCCAAAGTACTCTAAGTCAGAGTCAAGTTAAACTAATACAAATTATTATTGATTCGTGAATAGATATAAATTATTCTAAGTTTAAATCAAAGTGACAAATCTGATAAATTCTTTCAAGTCCCGCTTTTAGTTAAGCGGTTAAGTTTCTAAGATGACTTTAACAGTCGCACTGAGACCCTATACGTGTACCTGGGGAACTGAGAACGGGGGGGGTCAGCGATTGACCCCAGTCTTTTAAGTCCCAATTGTAGTGCTTTCTTAACCTATTACATGAAAATGTAGGCGATAGTGAATACAGAGGTCGAAATAAGTTAAATAAAGTGTATTTTAGTTTCTAATATTTATTTTTACACATAAGATATTATATAGAGTGATTACATTTGATGCGTGTCATGATCGTCGTATGTTGTTCTTAGGCGGTATGCTTTGGGTAAATATACTTTTGGCAATGAGTGCAGGCTTTCATATATTTATTTCTCGCCTAAATTACATAAAATGTAATACCATCTGACTGCAACGCCCCCGTACAATATTAACTTTGAGCGCCTTTCAGCGGATTATATTTTTTTACGCCGATGTTTAGAAATTAATCTTAATCAATTATATATCGTCAGATTCACAGTGATTCAGGGATAAAAGTCATAAATTTTGAGAGTAACCTGGGGTCAGCGGCTGACCTCCCCCCTTCTCAGTGCGACTGTTAAACAATTTTAACACAAACATTTTCCTGAGCATGAGTTTAAATAATTTAATACAAATATTTTCGAAGTGTTCCATTAACAGATGAAACGCCTAAGTCCGTAAAACGGATTTAATTAATTTACTTGAATATTTTATAAGTGTTCAAATAACAGTCTGATAAATAATGTAATACAAATATTTTCTAAGTCCAGCGAATGAGTTTAAATAATTTAATACAAATATTTTACAAGTCCAGAATTACCTTCATAAGTTACTTGAATATTTTCTAAGTGTTCAATTAACACTCTGACCAATTCTGCTAAGTCCTTAAAAAGAACTTAGAAGATTCACACAAAATTTCACAAGTTTTAAAATTAATAAATAAATTCATTTTACGTGTATTCAATCGCACGACATCTTGAAGGGTATCAATTTTCTCGACATAACTGCTTGTTGTGATGGCCAGAACAAACCATCGCTTTATTCTGATTGGGCCATCGTTTATATACGGTAAATTGATCCCTTCTCTTAAAATAATCGTGGGAAAATATCGACTTAACTAAGGCACGTGTGTAGCCTTGACTTTTCTCGGACATTACCCTGCATTCCTAACATTCCTTAACAATGCAGGTTGGTATCTTTGCCACGTGCGGTGTTAAGCTTAATGACCGCTCGTCATTTTATTTGCTCATGTACTTAAAATATAATTTTAATATTTTTACATACTCGGCTTTATCACAGTATTTACTAAACAGATGTTTGACAGCGGTTTGTTTTTAATGAAGAAATCTTGCATAATTGAAGTAAAATGTGTTGGCCACATAGATATATCACAATTTTGAAGATTTTGCAAACATTGTAGCTTCTATTCACTTTTGTTTTCTTCTTTCCTTCTGCTGTACGCTGATCTAGATTTTTTCAACTTCTTCTTCTTCATTGGTGGACATTGGTGATGTTCCTGCTATTTCTTTTGCATAATACTTTCACAATTTATTTTGTTGTTCGCCTTCATTTTTGTTTTCTTCTCTTTCTACCTTCTCTTCTATTATGGACCGATCCAGATCTACTACCAATTTCTCGTCATTTACTGATGGTGTAAAATACTTGAATAATGCAATTTTTGCTTCAATATTTCTTCTTCCATTTACC
The DNA here is from genome assembly GCA_963082815.1 of Melanotus villosus. Taxonomy (NCBI): domain Eukaryota; kingdom Metazoa; phylum Arthropoda; class Insecta; order Coleoptera; family Elateridae; genus Melanotus; species Melanotus villosus. The sequence goes on from OY720422.1 coordinate 14,755,497, forward strand.
GTTTCTTTAATTTTTTGAAATCCCGACTTATGTTGGTAACTCATATAGCTGTTGTTTTGTGAAATTCTGATAAAAAATTTCATAAATAGAGAAACTTTTTTATTAAAAAAAAAATGAAACAAAGTCCTTTACTTTAAACAGAGACAATAAGTTATTTAAAAAGTTTATGAGCAAATAATTAAATCGTTCCATATATTCTACGTGCGACACTGGTTAAAACTATTCGGCTCAGACCCAGGGTCGGATCCGCCCAACGCGAGGCTCGATTGGATCTTTTTCGCGAGGCCCCTTCAAATTTTAGTTATAAAAAGTAAAATAAATAAGTACCGTAAACGGGGGTTACTTTATGACAGTTTTTGAGGTTGTATGATAGTTACCGGAAACCTTTCAAATGCAGCTTAAAACTATCTGTTGATTTTGATAGTCCGTCCTTCCTCTACATATTCGTGTGTCAATTATGTTATGATAACGGTTATGGAGTTGTTTACATTTATATTTATCACAAAGTCTCCCCATAGTGCGGAGTGACTTTGTGACAGGAGTAAATTCCTATGTTAAATGCATGGGTAATATAAAATGTCACAATGTAGCCCACATATTCTTTATTTAGAAACAAATAGTTGGTTTTTTAACAATTAATAAAATTCAAATCGCAGTAATAGAAGAAACAAATATCCAGAAATAAAATCTAAGAGAGTCTTCTTCTTAGGTGAGGTCTGAAACTTTATACAACTCCTGGCGGCTAATCTGTTTGGGCTGATTAATTACAAGAACTACTTCTTGCTTAGAGTACACGATTTATCTGGGATTGTCGGCCATTTCCATTGTTTTCCGCTTTTTATCATGGCGCTAACCTTGTAGCCCTCTGTCATATTTCCGGTGACTTTGCCAGGAAAGAGTTCACCCTAGAAATTGACTAGTACATAATCGCCCACTTTCAACGAAATTGTGCTCTTTGGAGGTGTTGGCGGAACAAATTCTTCTTTATCCATGTCGGAAAATTCTTCATCAAAGTTAAGGCTGTCGTCGGTGTCTTGTATGGACAACACTACACTACCGGTGATACTTTCTTCGTCAATCTCCACCATTGTTCGAGGAAGATAGCTGTGTCGACATAAGCTGACTTTTAGGAGATGTATATGGCCGAGCCTGGGGGCATGCCATCTTGGTGTTCCTGTTTCTTATTTTTGCCTTTTAATACGCAAGCAGGGGGCAAAAATATGCCTTCGGCATTACAACAAGCCATACAACTTATAGTTTCTCGCTTTTCAGCAGAACTCACTGTTGAAACGTCTTTGGACCCCTTTGTGGCGACCGCAAATCCTGGTATATTATTAAGTTGAAGGCCCGTCTCGTTTACGTTATAAATAGAGCCTGGTTTGCCATATAAATCGTTTTCCTCTCATGTTGTCTGAAGAAGTTCAAAATACTTGGCAACTTCGATTCGGATCATTCCTTTACCCCGAGCAGTAGAGACTCTCTCGGTTTTCCTAATAGACAGTTCAGGATTCCTCGATAAAAAACAGTTTGAACCAGTCGTAACCGGCCCTTTGTTTTTCAGGGTTAAATTTTTGTTTTATTTTGAATTGTACGCTGTTCTTCTCACGCCGTCTACGGTTAAAGGGAACCCGCGTTTTCGCATTCGTTTAATATGCAAAGCCAGCTTTTTTCTAATTTTCTAAGCAATTCTAAGCATAGAATCAGGTCCCATTCTACCTTTCAAGTGAGTTTGTTGTTGTAGTCTTCGGTCTAGTGTTTTGCGAGGAATTTGAAATCTCTGAGAAGATGAATTAACAGAAGATTCATTTCTCACTGCTACAATGGCCTGCTGTAGATTTTCTTCGGTCCCATTGCCCCTCCCTGACGCACACATGCGTTTTAGTAGGCATGTTTCTAAAACAATAAAAAATATATAGTTAAAAGTTGGCCATCTATACCTTAATATCTGTTGGCTAACTCTTCCGCATAGTAGGGGATAGATGGCCACCATAATGTTTGCTATTTCGTTATGCAGACAAATCTTATTTGAGGTTAGAAGTGTTGCACATTGTTTGTACATTATAACTGTACCATATAAATGCACAAAAAGTTAACAATTTCTTGGGAACCAAACAAAACATTAAGTAGCACTTTTCAGGCTAATAAGTGCGTATTTACTCATCTGCTTTTAATGTAAAGTGCACTGTCACGTTATCAACGTTTAGACTGGACACAATACCTCACATTTGTAATACAACTAGCGTCATCTAACGACAGCGTAGCTATTTTTTGGCCTTGGCCATCTCTCCCGGTTGGCCATATCACCCTGAAATACCCTATGCCAAAGAATGCGCATCTAAAAAAGAAAATCGACGTGTCCGAGCATTATTTTCTTACTTGCCCAATAAATATTTTATCGAATTTGTTTCAACCTTTACGTGCGCATTGTATATAGTTTTGTATAAATAAAAATTTAGAAACAAAAATTGTTTTTGTATATACAGGGTTTGTCAAAAAGTACGGGTCATATGGGATTCTTTTTATTAAAGTATTTATTTAAAAAATCAATACGGCGTTGGTTTGTGCTTGTCTAAGGACTAAAAAAAAGACAAACCCCGTACATATACAAATAAAATTTTAGAAATAATTTTAAGTTTTATAATATTGATGTAAAGGCTCTCTCATTCTGTTGTATAAATTTATACTATTTGGATTGTATTGTAATTCAAACAGTATTTTATAATTTGGCCATCTTGTCCGTAGATTTTTTAATGTGTTTCTAAAAATTCTTCTCTGTACACGAACCACATAATATTTATATTTTGATTTTTCACATTTTAAATCCAATATAACAAACATGGTTAATTTAGATAAATCTACCGTCTTGGGAGCTATGTCATCTGAATGTCTTTCTAGTTGTTGATTTCTATTTGTCAATTGTTCATTTGGAATTTTTAATTGGTTCATTTGTTGATCTACTTCTGCAATTCTGGTTTTCAAATTTGAAATTTCATTTTTAAATTTACCAGAAAAATAATCTTTGATAATCTTGTTACACTTAATATAAAACGGTTTTGATATCCTAGTTGCAATAGCTAATATTAATTCTTCACAAACGTAATGACCAGATACAAGTTTAGTTGTTTCATTATTATTACCAGCAGTTATTTTGTAAATAATAGGTGAATTTTTAGAGGCGCACTTCTGATCCTCAATAATGTAATCAATTAGATCCATCTAATCTCTTCCAGTATTTAAATTTCTTTCCTTCACTATGGCAGAGTTTAGTTGCATTAAAGTATCCAGTTGATTTATCTATAATCAATTTGAAATCACCAAATAAACCAAACCACCCAATGAAAAGAATGATAATATAATCAATTCTCTATTGGGGGACAGCTTGTCCCCGATGAAATAATGTAAAAATATCATTCTAACGTGTCGTAAACTTTACGACGCGTTAAATTACTTAAATTGCATTTTCATTAACAATTTGTTCATATTAAATTTTTATTATTGTATTAAGATGATTTGGCTTGATTTTTCAGTGGGGGGTAGTTTGTCCCCCACTGAATTTTCTATTCAAAATACTAATAATTTGTTTATCATTAAATCGTTAAAAAAAGCCGATACCCAAGAAGGGTACCGGCTTTCTCTTTTTATTATTGTATTTAAAAAAGGAGAAAATAAAACAACACAATATTTATTTATTACAACTCTGTCTTATCACTTCCACTGATTTCTCAATACGTCATATTTATCTGAATAAAATAAAATCTTCAATTGTTCTTTATATTTATGTAATCTTGAAATAATATGGACAATTATCAGTTGCTAAAATAATAGATTTATTACTATGTAACACAAATATTAATTAGAATAATATTACCTAAAATAATAGAATTAAATAAGAGTCCATTTATCCCTCTTCTCTAATCTTAGTTTATCTTAATGTCACTTTACAGTTTAACTAACTAGATTATAAATGGCGCTAAATTTTAAATTTACACTTCCGGTGGTCGGAGACTCTTTTTTCCAGGTAAAAAAGAGTAAGGCACTAACTTGCAGCTATGGAATAAGTTTGCTTCTTTACGTTTTTTATTACATGCTACTTCATAAATTGATTTAGAAATTTTCTTTGTAATAACAAATGGTCCACTTCTAACTTCATCCAATTTATTTCTATTTAATTTATTACCATTTGATACATAAACTAAATCACCTTCTGTAAAATCATATTTTTTTCTATTTTGATCTATTCTTTTCTTATTTCTTTCAAAACTCCTTTCTGAATTTTTAAGTGCGTCTTGTCTATCTTTCTCCAAATCCCATTCTTTTTCCAAGGATTTTGGCACAATTTCAGATCTCCTTTCATATAATAGATAAGCAGGTGAAAATTTTGTTGTACTATGTATAGGTAGTGTTGTTATATTCTTTAACAGCTGCTTCTGCAATTATTGTCCAGGGTCTATTATCATTATTGTCATTTAATTTGCAACGTATTCTATTAACTAAAGTATGGTTTAAACGTTCATTCAATCCATTCGATTGCGGATTATCTACCGATGTAAAAATTAATTGAATATTCTTCTTTTTTAAATATTCTTTAAATACATTAGAATTTAATGCACTATATTGATCTACTAACAATATTTTAATTTCGTTTTCTTGTGTGATTGGGTTAACTAGTTTGATAAAATCATCTGCAGTTTGCTTACTTGAAGTTAGAATCCATGCGTATCTACTAAAATGATCTACCATCAAATGCATATATTTCTTTACAGACCTATTACCACCAAAACCACCAATTGTATCTATGGACATTATGTGGAATGGATACTTTGCTGGACCTAATTTTGAAAGTAACCCAATTGCTCTACTTGATCTAGTTTTATTTTTTATGCATATTTCACAATTTTTACAAAATTGAGTTATCATGTTATCCATATTCTTGAAATAGTAAAATGATCTTAGTTTTTCAGCTATCTGATTATTGCCAATATGACCATAAAATTGGTGTATCTTATCTATTAAATATAAACCAAACTTTTCAGATACATAAATTCTTTTTCTGTTTTTTAACATCTTAAAATTTATATCACCCTCTTTTAAAATTTTTTTTGAGTTTTCGATTTCATCTCTAATAGCGTTTTGATATTTAATTACGAAAAAAAACCTTTCTAATTTAGTTTTCACTATCGTCAAAAATACAGAAAAATGCTATTTAGTTATTTAGTTTATTTATTACAGGAGATGTTCAAACTGAAGGCCGTTTTCACGTATACAAAGATTTGCTCTTTTTCTAGTATTGTTTATGGCTCTTTGAATATCTCTTGCTCGAATTGTAGCAAATGCGTTTACAATGTCTCTTCTTAATTCGTCTCTATTATTGATATTCTTCTTATAGACATATAGACAAATCAAGTTGCCGCCTTTCAGGATAGGCTTCCAAATAATTACTGCTTGCAACAACAGAATTACAACGCGTAACATAATACATACGTAACATGGTAACATATCTCGTTTTTCAGAATTCGAGAAAGCCATTTTAATAAATATTTAAGGTAATAATATAAAACTTTTTGACAAGAACTATTAAATCAACAAATTTTGTTTTTGTGTTGTTTCTGTTTGTTTTTCCATGGCAATCTATTGAAATTTACTATTTTTGTAAATAACAGCAGTTTTCGGCAGTGAAACGCCATCATGTCATACATCGTTGAAATCACCATCAAAAACCCTATAAGATGCTGTAAAAATCCAACATGGCGCCCATAAGAAAAAACGAACCTGATGATGATTCCGGAAAACCGAAACGTTGTAGAAAATTTTTGATACCACTACAGTGTTACGGCTAAAAAGTTGCTTAAAGAAAGTTTTAACAGATTTGAAAAATTATTAATAACAACCAAATTATGCTCTAAAAACCAAATTGACATTTTTCTGTTTTTTGCTCTCAATAAAAAAACTAAGATAGGTAGGTCAAATTTCTTTTTTAAATATTAATCAGCATTATATAGCGCAACTTTGCCCCAATTTAACCCTCTTTGTAACTCTTACGGTTTCCGAGATCCCAATGGTGAGCCTCGAATTTGAATAACCCTGTATATATTGGGTGTTTCGCTGAAAAAAAAATTCAAATTATACTTAGGTAGGTACACAATAGTATATTACATACCGAAGTGGAAAGTAGTTCATTACTGTCGAGAGATAATTACAGTTAACCTTGACGCTTGACAGTAATGAAACTTTTCACCAAGGTTTGTATAGGTACTATTTTATTTTCAACCATACATATAAATTAATATGAATCATTTATAATAATAATTAATATTTTGAACAAACAAGCTGTCATTTAATGACAGTGGACGTGGCGGGGTGGAAAGTAATCAGCTGATCACTTTCCACCCGGGTGGAAAGTAACAACTTTCCAACCGGGTACAAAGTAACAGCCAGTAAAGGCCAATTTTCCAACTTACAAAACAGTTAATAATAACGTCATTACATATATGGTTGAAAATAAAATGGTTTATTTCATACGTACTCGTTGTCGGCGAGCAATTTCCAAGCGATTAATGTGTGCGGCACTCTGGCGATGCCGCAAAAAATTAAATCGTGGCCCTTGTATAACTATTCCGCATATGTCGCAAAAATGCATCTTGGATGGGGGAAGAAGCTGCAATGAATAGGAAGAAATGGAAGAAAATATGTGAGACAGTGAAATAATTTAAATAATTATTAAATTTCCTGCTCTCTTCGATGCGAATGTAGTATCTGCCGTACTCCCAAAAAGAATTTTACCACTATTGCTACTGCTAGTGCTAGTAGCATGACTAGTGCATATATATATTGGGTGTTTCGCTGAAAAAAAAAATTCAAATTATACTTAGGTAGGTACACAATAGTATATTACATACCGAAGTGGAAAGTAGTTCATTACTGTCGAGAGATAATTACAGTTAACCTTGACGCTTGACAGTAATGAAACTTTTCACCAAGGTTTGTATAGGTACTATTTTATTTTCAACCATACATATAAATTAATATGAATCATTTATAATAATAATTAATATTTTGAACAAACAAGCTGTCATTTAATGACAGTGGACGTGGCGGGGTGGAAAGTAATCAGCTGATCACTTTCCACCCGGGTGGAAAGTAACAACTTTCCAACCGGGTACAAAGTAACAGCCAGTAAAGGCCAATTTTCCAACTTACAAAACAGTTAGTAATAACGTCATTACATATATGGTTGAAAATAAAATGGTTTATTTCATACGTACTCGTTGTCGGCGAGCAATTTCCAAGCGATTAATGTAATAATAATAATAATAATAATAATATTTTTATTGCCATGGGTAAACATAGGAATACATTGGCATTGTCAAAAAAGAAATAATATATGCAATATACAGTTGAACGCACAACAGATTAAAAAGAAGATCTAACTATATAGCTGTAACAACAAATGTTTGGCTACGTTCGATCTTCCAGGAATTCCTGGACTGAGTAGTAGGCTTTATTTATTAAATACGTACGCAATTTATTTTTGAATAAAGAAATAGTAGTGTAATTTTTAATATTTATGGGAACTGAGTTATATATCTTAACGCAATTATAAAATACTCCTCTTTCATACCTGGTAGTTTTGTGATAAGGAATACTTAGGTTGCTGGCACCTCTGGTATTCATGTGGTTGTAAATGTCATGATTTTTGACAAATTGATTTAAATTTTTTCTAGTATAAACTGCCACAGTATAGATGTATAAGCAAGGTAGTGTTAAAATATTAATTTCCTTAAATTTAGCTTGGCAAGAGGCATTGTAAGGTAAACTGAGCATGGTTCTAATGAATCTTTTTTGTGCGACAAAAACTTTTTTGGTATCTACAGAGTTATACCAAAATATAATGCTATACTGCAGCACGCTTTGGACAGTGGCATAATAATAGGTTTTAAGAGTAGGTATATTAACACTGTTTCTTAAATACCTGATCGCTGCGTTTGATCTGTTAAGTTTAGATGTAATTAAGAGTACTTGATCCTTCCACTGCAAGTTTTTATCGATTTTAACCCCAAGAAACTTCAGCGAGTCCGCAGTCCGTGTGGAATTACCATTTAATCGAACTAAAAGTGACTTATTATTAAAATTATTAAAAGTTAAGATTTCGGTCTTGTTTGAATTAAGCAATAGACCATTTACTTCGCACCAGTTAGTCATTTGATCAGCGGCTGAAACAATATCTGTTGATAAGGTTGTCAATTGCTTTCTAGAAAAGAGACAGGAAGTGTCATCTGCATATTGAGTCAGTAAAGGACAACTGATGTTGTGGAATAGGTCATTGACGTAAATTAAAAAAAGAACTGGCCCCAAGATAGACCCTTGCGGTACTCCCTGAGAAATACGAGTGGGTTTGGAATAAGTTTCCAGTATTATATTTTGAGTATTTATTGATGTAGCCGATACGATTTGAGATCTATTATTTAGATAGGATTTAAAGAGTTCAAGACTCCTTCCCCGTATGCCATAGTTTTCCAATTTCGTAAAGAGAGTGTTGTGATCTAAGCGATCGAAGGCTTTGGACAGGTCAAAGAATATTCCCGAAACAAAGTTCTTTTGGTCAAGTTGTTCAATTATATAACATAAGCTGTTACTAAGGGCGTCAATAGTGGACTTCCCGGGAAGAAAACCGAACTGGCTAACAGACATAAGGTTATTTACAGTCATAAAGGAAACTATCCTACCCTGAATTATTTTTTCATAAATTTTCGAGAAGGCGGGCAACAAAGAGATAGGCCTTAGATTGTTTAAATCATTAGTTTTATCCTTTTTTGGGATAGGAATTATTTTTGCGGTTTTTAGCCGATCGGGAAAGATTCCAGTTTGAAGACTTTCGTTTATCATATTAGCTAAAGGATAAGATATATTATTAATTATTTCTTTTATCAGAACTAAAGGAATGTCATCAATACCAGATGAAAATTTGTTGGGAAATTTAGAAACTATTTTTTTGACTTCGTCCTCGTCTGTGGGGAAGAAAAAGAAATTTAAAGGTTTTGAATGCATACTAACATCAGTCAAAGTAGTTCTACGTTTACGGTTATCTTGAAGCGAAGCAAAATGTTCACTAATAATTTCTACTACTTCATTCGGATTGGTAATAATCATATTATTACGAGTCACATATAGAGGGGTAGTCTCTTTGTTCTTGTTGAGCATACAGTTTAATAGGGCCCAAGTACTTTTGGATTTGTTGGATGAGTTACAAATGATGTTGTCATTTACGGCTCTTTTGTAGTTCTGTAGATACCTACTAAATTTATATTTTTCAAATTTATATTTGTTACGAATATTTTCGTTTTTGGTAGATTTATACAACAAGTTTAAATCTTTAATATACAAAGACCACATTTTTATTTCTGGGTCATATACGTAATTTTGTGATCTTTTAGTGACTTTAGATTTCATAACTGGAAAATTATTATTAAAATGATAATTGAAAATATTTATAAAATTATCATATTTTTCATTGGCACCATTTACAGTGATTACCTCTTGCCAAGTTTCTAAAGATATGTCACTTTTAAAATTTTTAATATTATGTTGAGTAAATTTTCGTTGATGCCGGAAATAATTTTGGTTTTTATTTACCTTATAATCAGCGGTCATTACCTGAGGGAAATGATCTGACAAATTTGAGGATATCACCTGGCAGTTTACACAATTATCTTCGAAATTTGAAAAAATATTATCTACTTGAGTACTTGAGGTGGCTGTCACTCTGGTATTACTGTTAACATGAGGTATTAAATTATACGCGGAAAAAAGTTGTAGCAACTCCTCAGCCCAGTAATCTGGAATTGAAAAATCACAGTTAAAATCAGCACAAACTACAATAAATTTGTTTACGTGCAAAATATGTTCTAAAAGTTTATTTAAACTACTATAAAAATCGTCAAAGTCTCCTGAGGGAGATCTATAAATACATACGACAGTTATTGTTTTGGCTTTACCCTTTAATTCTACACAGGAAAATTCAAAACTTTTATCAACTGATTGGATTGGTAAATCAGGAATTGTAAAGTTTAAACCATTTTTTGCATAGATGGCAGTTCCTCCACATTTGAAAAATTTTCGACAAGAATATGTGCACAATTTATAATTGCTGGGTTGATATAAAATGATTTCGTTATTCACAAGCCAATGTTCTTGTACACAGATAATGTCGGGCTGATATTCGTCACAGAACAATGAGAATTCGTTGATTTTATTGCGAAGGCACTCAGAATTGAAATTTAAAACCGAAAAACTTTGAGCACTTGGCACAACATTAACAATTTTTGTTGAATTTTGAAGGTGTGATTGTATACGATTTGTTTCTTCTGTTTTCCGTTTAGGGTTCAGGTTCTTTGAACTGTCGGTGTCCTCTGGTGAAAAAACCGCGATACGTATGTACCCAGTGGCCATAGCGAACCATTCATAGCTTTATCCATATTTTTTGCATCAATGGTTATTTTAAAAGAAGTATAAACCTCTGGATGCTTAGATGTTAATTCCATGCATTGTGCTTCTGGAAGATCACTCTTAATAAGGTCTAAAACTGATTGACTTTTTGTTCCTGGTGAAAACCTGGACACAAAAATATGCGCCTTTTTAGATACGATCTTCAGATCTGTAATGTCCCTAATGTCTTTTTCGCCAATTACGGATTTATTATTCCTTTTCGGTAAAGTACTACCGTTGCGTTTTTTATTAGAAACAGTTTTCCATTCACTGTTTGTTAGATCATCCATTTTCTGCACCTGAAAAGCATCCTGGATAGCAGCACTTACTTGATTATTAGTTACAGCAGCAGGTTTAGTAGTATCACTTTTTGCTGTAGGTGACATTGTAGAATCGATTGTTTTTATTGCTTTCTCAAGTGTAGTAGGCCGAATTTCATTTTTATTTTCTTTCCCCGGTTTACTTTTATTTATCCAAGGTTGAGTCTGGTCGGTCGTGACCTTAACATCTTTAAAATTTCCATCGTGAACGAAATTATTATATTCCGACGACTTGTTCAATAATAAAATTTGACCTTTTAGGGCTTCAATCGCAAGTAACTGATTATCTATCACTTTATCCTTATGTGATAGTAGATCTTTAAGATATTTAACTTCAAGTTGATAAACCTCCATTAAATTAAATGTAATACTTGACTCCTGGTCGTCACTGGTAATCGAACAACAATTTAGTTGCTTGTCATCAATAATTATAACATTTTTCACATGTTTTGCACAACTAGGGTGAAAAACTGAATTACACACAATACATTTTAAATAATATTGAGGCACTTTATTGCATCTTTTACAGGATTTAAACGGAACACCAGCACTCACGTCCGCACTGGTCGACATCTTGTATGCGGCACTCTGGCGATGCCGCAAAAAATTAAATCGTGACCCTTGTATGACTATTCCGCATATGTCGCAAAAATGCATCTTGGATGGGGGAAGAAGCTGCAATGAATAGGAAGAAATGGAAGAAAATATGTGAGACAGTGAAATAATTTAAATAATTATTAAATTTCCTGCTCTCTTCGATGCGAATGTAGTATCTGCCGTACTCCCAAAAAGAATTTTACCACTATTGCTACTGCTAGTGCTAGTAGCATGACTAGTGCATATATATATTGGGTGTTTCGCTGAAAAAAAAAAATCAAATTATACTTAGGTAGGTACACAATAGTATATTACATACCGAAGTGGAAAGTAGTTCATTACTGTCGAGAGATAATTACAGTTAACCTTGACGCTTGCCAGTAATCAAACTTTTCACCAAGGTTTGTATAGGTACTATTTTATTTTCAACCATACATATAAATTAATATGAATCATTTATAATAATAATTAATATTTTGAACAAACAAGCTGTCATTTAATGACAGTGGACGTGGCGGGGTGGAAAGTAATCAGCTGATCACTTTCCACCCGGGTGGAAAGTAACAACTTTCCAACCGGGTACAAAGTAACAGCCAGTAAAGGCCAATTTTCCAACTTACAAAACAGTTAGTAATAACGTCATTACATATATGGTTGAAAATAAAATGGTTTATTTCATACGTACTCGTTGCGGCGAGCAATTTCCAAGCGATTAATGTGTGCGGCACTCTGGCGATGCCGCAAAAAATTAAATCGTGGCCCTTGTATGACTATTCCGCATATGTCGCAAAAATGCATCTTGGATGGGGGAAGAAGCTGCAATGAATAGGAAGAAATGGAAGAAAATATGTGAGACAGTGAAATAAAATCTAAAATGCCCAATAAATCGAAAATGGTTACAAACAGCCATAGGGATGTACATGCAAAAAATGTTCGTTTTTAGTTTCTACATCATATCGTTGGAAAATATACAGGGTGTTCTATTTGAAAAAATTGAGAAAAATTCAATTTAAAAAGTTCTAAATTGAAAAATCATGTTTTGCCACCCTGTATAATTTTTAGGAAGTGAAAATGATTCAAAGACATCGCACAGATGTTTCCTAACTGGTACTTACATAATTTTTCTTAAAACCCGTAATTGTGACTGTAGTGATTTTTTTAATATGCATCTGCAGATGCCATTATTTGAACAAAAAAAATCACTACATCCAAGTGGTTTGGAAATAGTCAATAATAATATGGGAGTGAAAAGAGTCTAGGAAGAGGCTTCAAAAAATCTTTTTTTATACACAACATTCCATTTAAAAAAAAGTCACGTGACCCTGTAGAATCGTCTTGGACCACCCTTTATATTCGAAAATAATTTCCGGTTATAGACTTTTTTCTCTAGTTCATTTATGTTTTTTAATCAAATTTCTAGCTATCATAGAACTCGAGCTATCGAAGTCGGATGCACTATTGCCCCACCTGTATATGTATAAAAAAATATTTAAAAAACCTAACGAACCACCTAGTCGATGATGCGCCCATTCTCCTCTAACCACTGCCTCTGCAGCTCCCAAATGCATGACATGAGAGCGTGCACTATTACAAGCACTATTACTAGCAACATTGCTAGCACCCAAAGCGCATTCATTAATTGGGTGTTCTGCTGAAAAAAAAAATTCAAATTATACTTAGGTAGGTACCTAAATAATTTAAATAATTATTAAATTTCCTGCTCTCTTCGATGCGAATGTAGTATCTGCCGTACTCCAAAAGGAATTTTACCACTATTGCTACTGCTAGTGCTAGTAGCATGACTAGTGCATATACCGGGTGTCAACGAAACCTGGGGCACCCCCATAATTTTTTTATTTTTTAAGGTATCTAAATGAAATTTGGTATATGTAATATACTCTTTAAATGGCGTTTGCTGACATAGGAAGCAAGTTCTGTCACTTCCGGTTTCGGCGGAATTGACATCAACTTTGATATTTTAAATGGAACACCCTGTATGTTTATACATTTTTGGAATCTCCATTCAACTTTACGTATGGTAGTATCAAGTTTGAAACATTTTGATGACAAAATAACTACTTACAGAAGAGTTTATTTATTAATCTAAGGTGCCATGACCTTCGTAAAATGGAAGTCAGGGTGCTGCGACACTCAAAACAAATTATTTTAGCACTTCAACTGTAATAAGTCTGTCTTGTTTTTGTGCATTTCATTTGTTTCACTTGTTTTGAAACCCAGTATCTAGATTTAAGTGTCCAACATATGGTTTTTTTGAACGGAGAGTGTTATTCCGAATTACATTTTCATATTAATCCCGTGTTATTGGTATCAATAAAATCCTTGAAAACCGCTCGTTTTTAATATCCTAGTGTCCCACCCTAGTGCTATTTGAAAAAATAGAGTTATTCTCGAAAAAGCATATTTGCCAACTTTAGGCCATTCTAATACAGCAACTAAAATAGTTAAAGTTCTAAAACAATTTGTCTCGAGTGTTGGGGCATCTTGACTTTCATTTGGCGTTAGTCATGGCACTCGAGATTAATTTCTGCAAAAATTTACTTTGTCATCAAAATGTTTCGAACTTGATACTACCATACGTAAAATTGAATGGAGATTCCAAAAATGTATAAATATACAGGGTGTTCCATTTAAAATAACAAAGTTGTAGTCAATTCCGCCGAAACCGGAAGTGACAGAAACTTGCTTCCTATGTCAGCAAACGCCATTTAAAGAGTATATTACATATACCAAATTTCATTTAGATACCTTAAAAAATAAAAAAATTATGGGGGTGTCCCAGGTTTCGTTGACACCCGGTATATGCACTAGTCATGCTACTAGCACTAGCAGTAGCAATAGTGGTAAAATTCCAGCAACTTGTAAAATTTTACAAGTTGCTGGACATTTGATTTCTAGTAGGGCATTGTTATTATCTGTCGATCTGGACTCGCAGCTAATTACGGGTTTTCTGTGTCAATACAAAGTCCTATAATTTTCTTTTAATGCCGTACATGGCCTCAAATGCAGCGACAGCAGTTTTTTCATTTTTTTGGCCATATGCAGTGTATTCGTTTCCAAAAAAAATTAGAATACAATAAAGTTTATACAGCTTTTGCGGTTGATGTCGTTAGACGCATACAATAATCTATATCATTTGTAACGCGTTTGATAAATATATTGGTAAGAGAGAACTCACCAATTTTACCTATAATATTCATTTTAGAAAACTACCTTTATGACAGTGTTAGTACTGAACAGCTAAGTACAACAATCAGTTTTACAAATTTTAACAAAAATACAATAAAACTTATAAATAACATGTAATCTAACGTGATCGTTTTTATCAACATTAGCTTTTTGTAAAGGGTGACCCGTAATAGTTCTACTAAAACTGGATGCAGTAAGACGTAGTTTGCGCTCTCGTTTCCATAATTCTGACAGGGCTTGCTCGCGAGTATCAATTTCCAGTTGTTTTGGGTCCATTTTGTACATTTTCTTAAGAAAATTTTCTTTTTCGTTTTCATACGTTGCTTGGTTCATATCCGGGTAGTCGTCCACACTAACGCCGTAGTTCGCATCAGGGCCAGCAACTTCATGACGTTTTTTCTTAAAAACTATTACTTTCTAAATAAATACCCCTTTAATAATAAAATAAAATAACTCACTTTTTCTTTTGCTGTTATTATTTTTTCTTCTTTTCATCTTTTGGCAATAACCTGCTGTGAATTTTCCAGGTCCATATTTATTTATTCTGCGTTGAACAATTTCGTGGTAGTTACCTTCACTATTAAAAGATAGAGCAGCACCAGTGCACCGAGTTTCATATGACCCTTTTAACGAAAAATTAATTCGCTTGCCACCTACAAATTTAGCGACTATGGAATTGTACGATTCGGCGAGGTTATTGTCTATATTGTGTAGTAAGCTCCACGAGTTGCTTGCGATTCTCCCAATTCTTTTCATTATTTCGTCATAAATATTAGTTTCTTTCAAATATGGGATTTGATTTTCCTAAATAGAAACAATAGGTAAGTAACAGAAAGTAATTATAACACTTTTGTATATGTGTAATATGAGCATACCTCTCCAGTTTCTGTTTTTGCTTTCCTTTTTTCTTCATCGCAAAAATAGTCCCGACACATGCCATGATCGCCAAAGATGCGATGCGGACCATTTAATATGTTACTCTTCAAATTTATAATTTTTTCTTTGAAGCCTGCTTCACTCTTGCACCAGTGGTGGACTGCCCCAGAGACTGCTAAACGTAATTTTTCAATTTTTTCCGAAACCATTTTTCTTACTCGTATGTTGTATGCTGTGTTAGCTTTTAAATCTGACAATTTGGACATATAATTTCTCAGTAAATGATTTTTGCATTCTACTTTTTCTATGTGGAAAGCTGGTCCACATGGAGATGCACTAATTAATTTACTGTAAACATTACTATCCCCGTCGCCAATTAATCGTTCATAAATTAAGCCGTGCATGTCAATAGAACATTTAAATGCTTCTAATAACATATCAGATTCCATAGCTGTCGAACTACTGGTCCAATTTTTATAGCATACGTGGTCAGGTACTTTGTTTTTATAATATGCTGCTTTCGCACAAACCGTACAATATTTACTGCGTATGCCCAAAAACAATATTTTTTTGGTTTTAGCTCCAATTATACACGCTTGAAAATTTTATGAAATAAAAAGTATTATTATTTATAACCACATTTACTAATAGTAATACTTACAACCCCAGATGCTGCGTAGTAATTTGTCCTGTAGGACCGCTTGCTCCAGGCACCATCTGCAATAACAGTAATAATTGGAATGCCATCTTCATTTACTTCTCCTGCAGCTTTTGCCAGTTCAGCTTCTTCTTTCGTAGCAGAATCTATTTTTTTCCCCACGCAGCACTTTTTATTTCGGTGGATAACTTTTCAAAATATTTTAGGTATGTAGTATCCGCCATACAAGGAATATCCATCGCAGACAAAAGTTCGTTTGTTTGGCTATATCCTATTCTTACTGACAAGGCTCCCGACACAGCTAGCATGTTAACATTTGATCCTACATTTGGATTCTCGGTTGATACTTTTTCCACAATACCACACATTTTACACTTTAATGTTAAAATGCTTCGTAATCCCAATCTACTTTCACTAATTACGTCCAAATTTGTTACATTACCATCTAATCCTGGGTGCGAAATTGCTTGCACTTGCTGAAACAAATACTGTATGTCGACAATTCTTCGCCCAGCAAGAGCGAAGGAATTGTTTTCTATCGGTACATGTGTTTCTATGTACAATTCTTCAACTAATTCCATTCCCATTTCTTCGTCAGCATCAGAAACAGTTTCTTTTCTACTTTCTTCGGCAGAACTACTCTTATTTTCAGTACCTATCAATTGAAATATCCATCCATTCGTTCGATAAAACTTGTTCATCGGATGGTTTTGAAATGCGAGCAACGGAGCTAAAAGAAACATTGCGTACACACGATTAAAACATGTTTTTTGAGTAACAAGTTTTAAATTATTTTGAAAGTTTAATTCAGTGCTTAATTAATTTTTAATTACTATTTTTTCAAGTTTTTTTTTGCAGACATTTTTACGTAGATTTCAGTAAGCCAGTCATTTTTTCAAATTTTAACCTATTATTTTACAAAGTAATTATAGTTACAATTAATTATTTACAACATCAAAATTGACGGCGAAAAAAAATACTACCGCACTGAAATCTACGTAAAAAGGTCTAAAAAAACCCTAATACAATATAACAAATTTGAGTTTTCGCGTATGACTCGAAAACGACTGCAAAAAACTGAAAATCCGTTTTCGCCATTGAATTTTTCTTGAAAAGTTGGTTCATAAGTGTGTGTATGATTTGTTTTTATTTTTGTAGCTTTTTTCCAACCCTGCGCACAACAGAAAAAAAAACTTACCGAGCTTTCCAGATGTGTTTCATTAGTAACCGTCTACTTTTCTTAGTACCACTGAGTTTGGGTTTCTTTTTCTTAATATTTCGTCCCATTTTGATTTTCACAAATACAGGACTGTTATTATAAATAAATAAATAAATCTTTATTGATCCTGTTAAAGCTGTGGTTTATAGGATAAGTCATTATAACAATTGAGATAGCAAATTTAAATACAGAAATGCCGTCATATACTAAAGTTATCAAGAATTTAATGCAATGAAAACTAGGTAACATATTAAAGTAACTGTTCGATAGTACAAAAATCAAAATTTAAGAATTCATTAACGGAGTAAAATGCTTGTTATAAAAATTTTTTTAATTGAGGTTTTAGTTTTATTAAAGGCAATGACTTGGAGGCAGCAGGCAATTTATTAAAAAGTTTAATCGCTAAGTAATTAATGGGTTGTTGGGTAGTGATTAACCTGTGATACGGCAACGATAATTCTTTTTTGTTTCTAGTATCGTAAGAGTGGAGCTCAGAATTACATAAAAAATTTGGTGAGATTACTTCTAACGTAAATTATACAATTAAAAATAAAAATACAAGGGAATGCCATGATTTTATGTTTAATAAAGTGAGGTCGACAATGATCTGAGGGACCAATAAATGAAATGGCTCGGATTACGTTTTTTTGTAAGATAAATATTCGAATGGAATCGGTCGAATTACCCCATAAAATGATACCATAGGATAAAATACTATAGAAGCAGCTGTAGTAAAATTGTAAAGTTGTCTCTATAGATGTTAACTGTATTAGTTTGCGTATCTGAAAAAGTGCCTTGTTCAATTTACTAGCAATCATTTCAATGTGTGCCTTCCAATTTAAATGGGAGTCAAGAACTACACCCAGGAATTTAGTATTTTCAATATAGTTGTCAGAAGTAATCTTCCTTGTAGAAAATATTAAATTATGCGTTTTAGATGCATTAATATTTAGGGAATTGACAGCACACCACTCTGTCGATTTTTCCAAGCAAGAATTTATTTTATCATCTAGGTCCAAAACAGACTTACTCATGTTAAGAAACGTGGTATCATCCGCAAATAATACACAATTTGTTTGATTTACGGCGTTTGGGAGATCGTTAATAAATATCAAGAAAAGGGCCGGTCCCAGGACCGAACCCTGCGGCACGCCGTCTTTGATGGCAGATTTGGACGACAAGTTGTTATCTAAGGAAACTATCTGGAATCTATCCGCGAGATAAGATTTAAAAATGGCATTAGCAGATCCTCGAACACCATAAAACGAAAGTTTGTGTAAAAGAATATTGTGGTCTACTAGATCAAAGGCTTTGGTCAGATCAATTAAAGTGGCACTAGTGAATTTCCCGTGGTCAAGTGCATCTAAAACTTTATTAACTACCTCGGAAATTGCCAAGGTTCTGGATTTGCCTTTACGAAAGCCGCATTGACTAACAGAGAAAAGGTTATTTCGTTCAAAATAGTTGATTAACTGATTATTTAAGACGATTTCAAATATTTTCGAGAACACAGGGATTATAGAAATCGGCCGGAAGTTGCCGACTGTGTTTTTATCGCCTCTTTTATGTAGAGGAACAACCTTGGAAATTTTTAAGGAACTCGGAAAGACAGAATTTGTGATGCAATTGTTTATTAAATGGGTGAGTGTGCTGCTATAGTTTCACAACTAAATTTTACAACTTTAGTCGATAAGTCGTAAATATCTTTCGCATTGGTGTTTTTTAAGTTGAGAATTATTTTAAGTATTTCGTCTTCGTCGACTGGTCGTAAATAAAAAGAACTTCCAGGAGAACAATGAGAAGAATAACGAATTAAAAATTCATCAAAGGTTGTATTCAATTTCGACTTTGTCGGGGGATTTTTTTGGGCAGCACTGGTAAAATGAAAATTAAATTCATCAGCCGTAAGGTCAGTAGATAAATTAGTAGGTTTTGGAAATATGTTTTTATTAATTAAATTCCAAGCTGCCTTGGTCTTGCAGGTTGCATTACTCATAAATTCAGAATTAGCAATTTTTTTTGCCTCCGTTAATTTTTTTCTATAATTGTTCCTAGTGATATTATAAAGTACATTAATTTTCGCACCTTTAAAGACGCTTTTTACAACAAATAAAGCATCCAGTTGGGTTTTATCCTTTTTTAAATCGGTTGTATACCAACTAACGGTCTTCTTTTTCCTACGTGATACATACTTCAATGGGCAGTGCATACCAAATTTATCGATAATGACGTTAACAAACAAATTAAATGCTATTAAAGCTAATATGCACACAGTAACACCAGTAATACTGCACACACTTCAGAGTACTGCGAAAGTTTTGATTTTGCTACTGAGAAAATGAGTCATTGAGTACTAAGTAGGATAACTTATAGATAAGGGTAATGGAAACGACATCGACAGAGGGCTGAGAAAGCTATACCCTTCCTTGTTTAATAAAACCATAGTGGGTTCTATACCTAACTTCAAATTTCCAATTTTACAAAGCGCTGGAGGACCCTTAGCATTATCTTGGAATTCAGGATCTTGAAAAAAGTCACGCAATTCCTTCAGTTGATTGCGTGCACCTAAGAAATTTATAGCATTATCGCTATACAAGGTGGTCCAGATTTATTTTGTGAAACTTCACCAGCGTGTTACTAATCGAAAAATAGGCTACACGTATTTTTTTGTTTTCGCCAATTTCGAATTTTCAGGGACGTACAACAAAAAAATACGTGTAGCATATTTATCGAGTAGGAACAAGCTGTTGAAGTTTCCCGAAATAAATCTGGACCACCCTGTATATCTTAGATGGATTTCCCAGAGCCGTAACGAGGGCATAAGGCGCCTGTGGCAAGTTTAAGACTTGCGCCCCCCCCCCCCCCACAAAGTAATGACAAAATGTTAAAATAATTTTCTGTAACAAGTTAAATTTAGCTACGCTCGTAAATGCAATATGTATAACACTTACTACTAACTTCATCCAAATGAGTTTCCTGTAAATTCTATTATGTATTTGTATAAATAATAAATAAATAGTCTATTAAATAAGAACAAAATTTAATGCATATCCAATCGCAAATAAAAAGTAATACAAGATAAAAGTATAATATAAAATAATTTAATCAAAACTTAAATAATTAATTTCATAATGTAATTTTTCTTGCTTTTTCATTTGCAAACACTTCTATAATATCGTCATAATTTGTTGATTTTGCAATATCTCTTTCTATTGATATTATAGACATGTTTGTCAATCGCTCTTGTCCAAAAGAAGAACGAAGGTAGGATTTTACAATTTTTAATTTGCTAAACGATCGTTCGCAAGAAGCTGTTGTTACAGGCATAGTAATGAAAATCCTTAATGCTATATCTAAATTTGGATACGTGTTTTGTAATGATAGTTCGTAATTTTTTTGAAGAATTTGAAAAGCATCCATTTCGTCTAAATTTTCAAAAATTTCCACTGCTTGATATTTGAAACTTTCAATTTCACATACAAATTCTGAAGCATTAAGATCGCTATCATATTTCAATGCCAGATCCGCTGCGCATCGTTTGAGATCATCCAGCGGCATAATTTTCAATGCGTGACCACTTAAGAAGCTAAAGTCGCTTGCGACCTCTTGCAAAGCAACAAATCTATCATCGAGTTGTGTGAGTATGAGATCTAAAACTTCACACATTTCTAGTTTCAGAATTGTTCTTTCATTCATTGCAAACGAATCATCAATAGCTTTCTCACCAGCCATATTTTTTATTTTGCGTCGTCTCTTTTGTGGTATGTAAGTTTCAGTATTTATTGATTCGGCTAAATGTTGTGCTGAATTGTAAAACGAATCGAAAAAATCGTTTCGATACTGTTGAATTTCATTTTGTAGAGCTTTCATCATTTTCACAGCATTTTCAATTGTAGTTTTTTTTTCTTGTAGTAGCAAATTTACTTTATTCATCTTTCCTAATATTGTGTCCCAGAATATTAGTAGTACAACAAATTTAAATTTTGTTAATAGTTTTAGTAACATTCGAGCATTTGTTATAGAGTCTACTGTAACTTGTCTTCGTCCATCACACATTTCTTCAAGAAGTTCTATTATTAATGGCATTTGATTTCGTAGGGCTTTTACAGCGTTAGCTTTCGCGGACCACCTCGTATCACTTGTACCTTTAAGAAGATTCACAGATAACTTTTCCCTTAAAAGATCCCATCTACTGGTAGAGTTAACAAAAAAGTTAAACAACTGTTGAATTGTTCCAAAGCATGATTTCATTTGCGCTGAAGTTTGTGCAGCATGAACGCCTATTAAATTAAGGCTATGAGCGGTGCATGGAACAAATTTCGCCATATTGTTTAATCTTAATATCCTGGCTTGTACGCCTCTGTACCTATTTACCTGCCATATTAGCTCCATTATCATATGATTGTCCTCTTATATTTCCAATATTTAATCCGTCAGAAATTAACTTTTTTTCGATATCATTTGCCAGTGCTTCGCCAGTTTTTTCATGTGTCACAACAAAATCTATGAAGCTTTCTTCAATACTACATTTATTTGCATCGGGGTTAATGTTAACATGGCGTAAAATTTGAGTCATCTGCTCCTGGTGAGATGTATCAGGTGTGCTATCAAATAAAATAGAAAAATATTTTGCTCTCTGAATATTAGATATAATATGCTGTTTAATTTTAGAAGAAACTATATTAATTAACTCATTTTGTATTGCAGGAGAGAAGTAATTAACTTGATTTTTCTTATGACTTACAATATGTTGCGCTATAATAGGATCGTAATGACTAATTAATTCTATTGTGTTCAAAAATTTTCCACATTGGGAATGACCAATTTGTTCACACTTTCCTCGCAGAGCGTCATTATTTTTTACGCAGTGCAAAATGCCGTCTAAAATAACTTTTAAAATATGCCTCCATTTTTCTCTTTCCTTTAAAATTTCGTCTTGTAATTGATCATCTATAAAACCACCTATCTTAATTTTTGATTCGAAACTTTTCCATTTTACGTAATTTGTTTTATGATATAATAAATTTTCATGGCGTGGCAACATAGAATTCAAATGCTGCCAGTCTCGAAACCCCACAGTGGTCCATACATTCTGATTTTTTTCAAAAAGAATACATGGAGAGCAGAACAGTGCGTCTTTTTTCGTGCAATATATCATCCAATTTCTAAGTACTTTTTCTCCGTTAGACATGGTTTTTACAAACCATTTTTTATCAAATTGCCGATTTTCTGTATCGGGATAAAAACTTAAATTATCGCACAACTCGGGTCCATGTTCAACAAATATACGTATGTTACTATTGGTTATGTGCCATGTTGTGGGATCATTAAAATCTATTATTTTTGCACTATCAATATTTTCTAATTGAACATCCACCGTATAACTATTATTATTACATTGCTCCTCTATTTCCTGATTTTGTTTTTGATTTTCAATTAAATTTTTCTCCTCTGTTTCAATTTCAACATGATTACTTGTAGAAGGCACTGAAGGCAGATTTAATTCACTTGTTAAGCTTGAATGAACTAAAGATGTAGATGATTTTTTGATAAAATTATCAATTGGAGTTATATTTTTCTTTATATTTTCAATTTTCTTCTCTCTTATTTTTTTAAACTGGGCACCGGAAGGCTTTTTTGGGGGCATGTTATCCTAGAAGTTATTTTTTTAATTTAAAATTATATTTTTATTAATATAATAAATTATTGTCGAACTCATTTATTACGCCACTTAGATATTAACAACTTAGGGCCATTTGCGGCATTTGCACCGCTGACACTTACCATTTAAGCCAAATTTAAATATAAGTTTTTTTAAATAACGATAATAGCGAATTTGAGGCCCACCCCCAAAAGCTGTTGTATCAGGTTGATGCATAAGTTCGTAGCGATTTTTGTTTCCAAGGTAAGAGTGCTTTGGAAACAAATTTGTTTGAGAAATATCAATGTCATTTTAATGCCATAGTATTGTTTTATTGAATACTTCTTGAATTTTTCAATTTGTAGAAAGTTAGGGGTAATTGTTGGCCAAAGAAAATAGAGTGTCAAGTAGAAAAAAATGAACATTTTCGACATATCCTTTTGTTTGAGTTTAACCGAGGAGTTAAGGCATCGGAGGCCGCTAGAACCATTTGTACCGTTTACGGAGAGAACGCCATCGTGGAAAGTACTACACGAAAATGGTTTTCTCGTTTCAAAAAGGGGCATTTCGATATGAATGATTTCCCACATTCAGTGAGACCATCCGGCTTTGATGAAGACCGATCAAATGCTTCAATTCGTGATAATTCACGTCAATCAACTCGAGAATTGGGCAATATGATGAATTGTGACCAATCAACTATCGTACGACATTTGCATTCCAAGGGCAAAGTTCAAAAGTTGGTTTTGCAGCAAGATAATGCCCGACCGCATACTGCTAACATTACAAAAGCAGCTATTCAAGACCTCGGTTGGGAGGTTATTCCACATCCGCCCTATTCTCCTAATCTTGCTCCATCAGATTTTCATCTTTTCCGCTCTCTATCCAACAATCTCCGTGGAATCTCATTTAATAACGACGTTGCTCTTCAAAACTGGCTCGACGAGTTCTTCACCTCCAAACCACCGGATTTCTTCAGGCGTGGAATCGAAAAACTGCCAGAACGTTGGGAGGCAATCATAAACAATGCAGGAGAATATATTATTGATTAGTTTGTGTATTTTTTATATTAAAAAAAAACGCTACGAACTTATGCATCAACCTGATAGAATGTTACACATTTAAATCTGGCTTAAACCGCTTAAACGTTAAGTATTAACGGTGCAAATGACCATTAATAGTAAAGAGACGTAAAATATAGGTGACATAAAATATGAATTCGGCACTTATTTACTTATATGTAGAACTTACCCTCAGTACGTTTTTATAATGTCCTTAGAACAAAATTATCTGTCTTTTTCGTTTTGTTTCACAAAATAGCAAAAATATCCAAAAATAATTATAAGTCCTATGAATCGTCAACGCGAGTAGACGTGAAATTTTGTGCGGCGCTTAACTGAATAATCTTTTATAAACATTTTGCTAAAAATATTTTATTTATCGTGTTAAAAATGGGTGGCGACGATCGTACACTAAAATCTAAAAATGTTTCTACTTCTGATGAAGATTTGTTAGTACAAAAAGTGGTTGAAAGGGTGCTGAAATCTGATAAATTCCTAGAAGACATATGTGATAAAATTACTAATAAAGTTAGTCAGTCAGTAGAGCTATTAATTTCTACATATACTGAGAAAATTAAAAACCTCGAAGATCAACTAACTACTGCTAATGAAAAAATAGAAGCGCTTGAACAATATTCTAGAAAAAACAGCCTTCGATTTTATGGAGTCAAAGAAGAAGCGGGTGAAGATGTTAATGCCGTTATAGTAGATATCTGTAATAAAAAGCTTGTCACTAACATCAACAAAAACGCAATCAATATTAGTCATCGGGTTTCTAAGGCAATCAATGGTAAACCACGGCCAATCATCGTCAAATTCGTTAACCGTAATATTCGTAATGAAATTTTCCGTAACAAATCTAAATTAAAAGGAACTGCTATATCAATAAAAGAAGATCTCACAGTCACACGAGTTGAGATTATGAAAAGGTCATCAGAAAAATATGGTCTAAGGTCTAAGGAATGTTTGGTCAAATAATGGAATAATATTCGTAAAAGTTGCGGACGTCGTACACAAAGTGATAAGTATTGAAGACCTGAATAAAATAAAATAAATTCGTAAAATTTCAATTCAAATTTTTGAACCTGGGTGTCATGCAAAGTTGTACAAGAGATATTCTCTCTAAATTATCGTTTTGTTTATTTCTGATTTCATAGGCTAGCATCATTTTTATTTTTGTTTATAAATTTTGGTGTTCCCATTTATAGTTTAAGTAAACTTAGCGTAGTTTTCTATTCTAAGTATTTCCTTTTTATAATTGATTCGATAAGTTTTGCGCATATTAATGCCCAATCACTTACGAAAAATTTCAGCACTTTTAAGGATCACGTTGTATCCAGCAATTATGATTTAGTTTTTGTTTCTGAAACCTTTCTTAACGGTAACATAGCAGATGATATTCTGTATATAGAAAACTATAATTTAATTCGCAAGGATCGCCCCACATTTGGTGGTGGTATTGCCTTGTACGTAAAAACCTACTTAAGATTTCACTTGATTTATATCACAATTAACCCCGTTTTTGAGCAGTTACGGATTTATATTAATATTAATAATCAAAAAATTGCTTTCGGTGGAATTTATTTGCCCCATAGAAAAAACTATCGCAGTTTTATTGATACCATGGAGCAAAATTTTCGTAATTTACTAATAAATCATGATGAAATTGTTGCTGTGGGAGATTTCAATATCAACATGTTTGACGTTGATTCTACTGCTACTAATGAATACACTTCCATGATTGAGGCAATTGGTCTCAAGCAACTTATAACAGAACCTACTAGAATTACTGCT
Organism: Melanotus villosus; assembly: GCA_963082815.1. Classification (NCBI taxonomy): domain Eukaryota; kingdom Metazoa; phylum Arthropoda; class Insecta; order Coleoptera; family Elateridae; genus Melanotus; species Melanotus villosus. The sequence goes on from OY720422.1 coordinate 14,781,352, forward strand.
AATACTGCCACCTTATTGGACCACATTCTCATTAGTAACATTGATATAGTATCAGCTTTTGGTAATAAACATCTTCATTCGTTCTCAGATCATGAATTAGTATTTTGTAGTATTAATACACCTAAGAGTTAGTCGCAACCAGTAATACATACATTTCGCGACTTCTCTACCTTCAATCAAGACTTTTTTCATCAATATCTTAGTTTAATACCTTGGCATCATATTTATGATTTTCATCTCATTGATGATAAAGTTCGTTTCTTTAATGAAAATGTTGTAAACACGTTTAATATATTTGCTCCTTTGAAAACTGCTGTGTTTCGAAAACCAAAAGCTCCATGGCTTACTGAAAACATTAGGTTTATGATGTCGCTAAGAGATTCCGCTTACAAGCGTTTTAAAAAGGTAAAACAGAAAGGTCATTGGAATTATTATAAGTCGTTAAGAAATCTTGTAACTTTGTCCGTTAGAAATGAAAAGAAAGCTTATATAAATCATAAGTTCAAATTATGCAACTCCAAATCTTTTTGGAAAGAATTAAGAAATTGTGATATATATAATAAAAAAAATATTCGTACACTTCCATCTAATTTTAATGATGTTAATGCTATTAATGATTTTTTTCTTGACTCGTGTAGGGGTTTAAATAACCCAGACCCTGAAATTCTTAAATTATATGAAAACGTTAAGCCTAATGTTGCAGAATTTAATTTCGTTGCTATTAGTGCTGATGATGTTCTTAAATATATAAATTCTATCACATCTAAAGCTACAGGGAGTGATGGTATTAACATTTTAATATTGCATTTGTGTTGCCCCATGCTGGTGCCCTTTATAACTCATACAGTGAGCACGTAAAGGTTGGAATAAATTCGATAAAATCTTTATTGGGCAAGTAAGAAAATAATGCTCGGACACGTCGATTTTCTTTTTTAGATGCGCATTTTTTAGTATACGTATATTTTTTATTACGTCATCCCTCTTCGAGTTATGACGTCATCATCAGTTTTTTTAAATAGCAACACCCTCTTTTGATAATACCATTTAAAAGAGCACATTTTTCTGGGTATAGACGCCAAATTTTGTGGTATGTTACATAACAATATTTTCGAAAAAAAAAACGTTTTAGAATTCATAACAATGTAATGAAATAACAATAGAAGAAATAATAAATACAACTAAAACCCATTAAATTAAACGTTGAAATTGCATATCATTCACCTCTTGACAATATCCATCTATTGGCGATTCAGATAATCACGCACAATCTGTAAATGATGTGGTGACGCGCCATCTTGTTGGTACCATATTGATTCGTCCGGCATTTGGGGATTTTGATTATTTGGATATAGTGCTACAAGCGCGGGAATTGTCGGTTGTTGTAAAAAATTCAAATGTTTTTCAGCATTTAATGCGCCGTCAATAAAAAATGGTGCAACAATTGTGGTACTAGTTTCTCGAAAATATTGTTATGTAACATACCTTAAAATTTGGCATCTATACGCAGAAAAATGCGCTCTTTTAAATGGTACTATCAAAAGAGGGTATTGCTATTTAAAAAAACTGATGATGACGTCATAACTCGAACAGGGATGACGTAATAAAAAATATACGTATACTACAAAATGCGCATCTAAAAAAGAAAATCGACGTGTCCGAGCATTATTTTCTTTCTTGCCCAATAAATATTTTATCGAATTTATTCCAACCTTTACGTGCTCACTGTATAATTAATACTTGTTTATTGGAGGGCGTATTTTCATCTGACTGGAAACTAGCTTATGTAAGGCCGCTTGGAAAGATAAATATACCTAAAGCATTAAAAGACTTAAGACCTATCAGCATTCTTCCGGTCTTGTCGAAGGTCTTGGAGAAAGCCGTCGATGACCAAATCAGAGCTCATTTTGATAAATATAATTTACTGCCAAGTCAGCAGTCTGGCTTTCGTAGTAATTACAGTTGCATCTCAACACTATCCAAAGTAACTGATGATATTATTCGAGCTGTTGACAAAGGTAAGCTGACTGTGTTGGTTCTTCTCGACTTCTCCAAGGCATTCGACACAATAAATTATGAACTGCTGTTGGCTATTTTACATCACTTCGGTTTTAGCTTCATGGCCATTAAATTTATTAAAAATTACTTAATTGATAGGCAACAGTGCGTTGTTTTACACAATAATAAATCTGACTTCCGAACTCTTAAATATGGTGTTCCACAAGGATCCATCTTGGGCCCATTGCTTTACATAATTTATTCTTCCGGCTTGTGTAATACTCTAAAACATTGTTCATATCATCAGTATGCAGATGACACACAAATGTACTATTCATTTTATCCAAATGATGCTGTTACTGCCTGTACCTTTATCAACGAAGATTTAAAGGATTTAGTTAAAACAGCTGAATCTCATTCTCTTAAGGTTAACCCTACTAAGTCCGTTGCTATACTTTTTGGTAGTAAAAACAACAGATTGCATCAAATTGATCGTATTAAGATAAATTTAAATAATACCATTATTCCTTGTACCGACACAGCTCGAAATTTGGGTTTAACCATTGACTACAAACTCAGATTTCGCCATCACATCAATAATAACATGCGTAAAGCTTATTCTAATCTTAAGCTTCTTTACAACAACAGACAAGTTTTGAATAAAGAGGTTAAGATACTCTTATGTGACTCCCTGGTGCTGTCGCAGTTTAATTATTGCGATGTAGTTTATGGAGCTTGTATTGACAAATTGACTAGTAAAAGGATACAGTTAGTGCAGAATTCCTGTTTGCGACTTATTCATGGCATGAGACGTAGAGAACACATATCACATAAAATTAAAGAGACCAAGTGGCTCAATATGGAAGATCGCCGTAAATTACATTCTCTTGTATTTTTTCATAAAATAATTCTTAGTAAATCTCCTCCTTATCTATATGAAAAAATACGGTTCAGAACCGACATTCATAACTTGAATCTGCAACATAGAGGATTAATAGCTTATCCGCTGCATCGCTTCGAGATTTTCAAACGTTCATTTTCGTATAGTATGTCTAAACTTTATAATTCTATTCCTTCTGAATTTAAATCTTTTTCACACTTTACATTTAAGAACCGTATTAAAGATTGGTTGTTTAAACTTAAAAACTAGTTTTTGTGATTTTCTTTCCTTTTTCATCTTTTTTAGATATTGTATATTCGTGAGTGGTTGGGTATTATATTATATTATATTAGTTATATTGGTATCATATTATATTGTGGTATTGCTTATTCGTATTTTTTTTGTTATTGCTTATTTGGGACTTTATATTTTACTTGTTAATTTTTTATTTTTTTATACAGGGTGGGTTTTTGAAAACGAAACAGAGCGAATAACTCCCAGGAAAATTATTTTTCCGAAAAACGCTGAGACACGTTGATTTTTGATGGAAGGGGGACATCTTTTCACATAAATTTCTTATTACAGACTTTACCCCCCTAGAGAGGGGGGACAACCCCCCAAAAATATTAATAGGGAAGGAGGGTTAAGTGACACATCATTTGAAAGGTATTCTAATTCTCTACACAACCGTGTTTTATTTTTTGAATTTGACCGATTACTTTCCGAGATACAGGTTGTTAATAAAAAAACCTACTTTTTACAAATTTATTTGCAAACTTTGTTTCTCCATCTTTTTCTGTTAATGGCACCGTCAATCGTCATAATTGTCGTTATTGGTCCGATTCTATCGAGAATAATGAGAATTATCTCGAAGACCAGTTGATATTACAACAGGATGGAGCTCCCCCACACTACGCCCTGCCTGTTCGGCAGTACCTTGATCGTAGGTTTGCGATTCAGTGGATTGGGAGAAGAGGCGTCATAGAATGGCCTGCGCGATCGCCGGATTTGTCTCCTTTGGACTTTTTCTTGAGGGGTCACTTAATGTCCAAAATTTATTTCACTCCACCTACTTCCCTTCAAGATCTACGCCAACGCATTGTCAACGAATGCCGACAAGTTACTCTAGAAATGTTACAAAATGTGCGTGAACGCTTTTTACAAAACTTATATTATTGTATGGAGGCTGGAAGTCATCAATTTGAAAACTTAATTGGCTGACATGTAGTAATTTGTAAAAAGTAGGCTCTTTTATTTACAACCTGTATCTCCGAAACTAATCGGTCAAATTCAAAAAATAAAACACGGTTGTGTAGAGAATTAGAATACCTTTCAAATGATGTGTCACTTAACCCTCCTTCCCTATTAATATTTTTGGGGGGTTGTCCCCCCTCTCTAGGGGGGTAAAGTCTGTAATAAGAAATTTATGTGAAAAGATGTCCCCCTTCCATCAAAAATCGACGTGTCTCAGCGTTTTTCGGAAAAATAATTTTCCTGGGAGTTATTCGCTCTGTTTCGTTTTCAAAAACCCACCCTGTATATTATATGCCGGTGGTAAGGTAGAGCAGGGACCCCTTTTGTAGGTGGTCATCTGATTGCCATCGATTTCTGGCTTCAAATTACATTTAGCTATTATTGTTGTTATTATTATTATTTTTTATTATTATTATTAGTTTGTTTTTTGTGTGTGTTTTTGCACGCTGTGCTGTTTATGTTTTGTAGGTGAAGCTGGAATAAACATTATTATTATTATTATTATTATACAGCACAGTAACAACACAACTAATCTTATCTTAATTCTTAATATCTTAATCTTATGAATAACAACGAACGATATAAGTAATTAGTAGTCGATCACAAAAGTACAAAGATATTAAATATGCAATATCAAAAATATGCAAATAAGCAAAAGTATTTACTAAAAAAATTAAGCAAACTCCATCGATATTACTCGTTACCTATTCTAAATAGTAAATACTACTGTAGTAGCACAGAATAAACAACAATCAGAATGCAAACCTACTTGGCGCCCTTGGCGGGATAAGTTCGCGCACCCAATTGGCGCATATACTGCGGCCATGTTTTCCGAGGAGATCACTAGATCAGTAGCGTAACCGGCAACTTTTGGTTATATTCCAGTGGCGGTTACGTACGAGTTTTAACGTTTAAACACACGTGTTTCGTATAGAATTTTTTTTTTTTTTGAGTGTGAACTTTATAGCGCCCCCAAGTTAGTTGCGCCCGTGGCGGGCGCCTCTTTCGCCACGCCCTCGTTACGGCGCTGGGATTTCCTCTCCTGGCAATGAAGCGTTTCAACGTTAGCAAAAAAGATTCTGTGTTTAACGACGAAACAAGTTCTATATGAATTGCTTTAGTGGCCATACATACAAAGACGACTACATAGCATTTGGAAAATCGTGCTTTACGTAGTTTTGACGTTTTTACAAGGAACGAACCACCAAAGTCTACACCGACGTTGACAAAGGGCTTACAAATGGATACTCTATCTTTTGGAAGGTCGGCCATTACTTGTTCTGAAGGTCTCATTGAAAACCGGAAACAATTTAGACAAGTGTGGATAATCTTTTTGATTTGTCTGAGACCATTTAGTGGCCAAAACTTAAGTCGAACATTGGACAAAACTGTTTGAGCACCGGCGTGCCCAAGGCGCTTGTGTTCGTGAGCGAGCAGGAGGTTCACCACAGGATTGTTTGCCGGAAGTAGAATGGGATGTTTATGACTATCTGGAATGTCAGCATGTTCTAGACGAACACCGACACACAAAAATCCTGATTTATTCAGGATTGGGCTTAAAGACCAAAGATTCATTGCTAATTTGCTTTTTGGATTTTATCTCAGAATTTTCTTTTGTGAAATGCAACCGCTGGATTTGTCGGATGATGAAATTTAATGCATCTCCATTTTCTACTATAGTTATGGGACCTACGATTTTATTATTCGGATTTTTGAGATTTGAAATAAATCTAAAAATGTATGCAATCTGTGGAAGTGTGAAAATTTTAAAAAGATTCCATGCCAAAAAGTATTTGTCAATTTGGCATCTACAGAAGTAATTTGCAAAGTAACTCTTTTTTGTTCTGGAACTTCGGATGAGGACAAATGTGGTCCCAACTCCACTATTTCAAGACTGGGTTTAGAAAGGAAAGACGGTCCATGCCACCACAATGATGACTGGATTAGTTTACGAGGAAGTGCTCCGCGTGACAAGATGTCAGCTGGATTTTCAGGGGACTTAACATGTCTTCAATGCCAAGTGGAGGATAACTTTTGAATGTGCGATACTCTGTTGATGAAGCCCAGTGGATCGTACATCTTGGCAATAGTGGACAATGCAATTCGTTTGGTTACCGAATTTTCTATGGGGTACTTTGGAACTGACACTGACAAACAGTCGGACATATTATTCCAGGATAGGCCTAAAACCTTATTGGATGTTTTCTCATTTGTAATATCATAATTTACTGACTCAATGTTATCACAAAATTTTTCTCTAAACTGGAGGGAATTTGAATTCCATTTATGCAGACGGAATCCTGCCGAATTAAGGAGGGTACTCAATTGGAAATATGACTCTTCTAATTCACTTTCTGAACTGGAACCATATAACACGTCATCAACATAAGTTTGCGATCTTAGCGCATCTGCAGCTAAGGGAAATTCTTTTTCAGAAGTAATAGCTAGCTGATAACCCTTTAAAGTTATGTCATTGAGGGAAACTCCAGTGGAGCTTTTACTAGAAGCGTCATACACTACGCGGAGTTTGGTTGTCAGGTGGTCTTCTCGAACCACACAACTGTGAGGAATAAAATATTTCAATGGAGAATTATTTTCGGACAAAGGTATGTATCTGGCGTGATTTAGAAGGACGTACTCGTTAATAAACTTGGAGTAGTCTTTGAATAAGTTATCATTTGCATGCAATCTTTTTTCTAGGCTAAGGAACCGTTCTTTAGTTGCTTGGAACGAGTCCCCTAGCTTGTTAACGTCAGTTGGGGACTTCAAGGGAAAATCTACTTGGAATCTACCGTTCTCTAAACGTTTGTGCGTCTCTAGAAAATGTTCGTCCGCTAATTACTCCTCTTGAGAACGTGAAGGAGTAGAGGGCAGCTCTTCTGCCTCCCAGAATTTGGACAACGTGTCATTCAGTGTGATGTTTGGATCTGGAACCGATTCTACAGAACGGAAGAAAAATGATCTAACCCTTTTTTTATATTAATCCGGAAACTTACCACCCACTATCCAACCTAGACGGGTCTTAATGAGGTTTGGACAATTTTTACGTAACTCAACTTTTTCGGGTAAGAGGAGATCATAATATTCATCAGCACCTATAAGTAAGTCTATTTCGGAAGGAGTGCCAAAATTAGCATCTGCTAATTGCATGTGTGGAGGAATACTTAAGGACGCAACATTTATTACAATTTCAGGCAATCTGGAAGTAATTGTGTGTAGGATACTACAAGACACCGCACGTTTGTAGGGTTCGGTGTTGGAATGAATTATTACAAGTTCCTTGTAATTTATTTAGTTTCGCCAGTCATAGTTTAATCCACATTTAACTTAGTGCTAGTTTGGTTGCCTGCTGACCTCTTTAGAGGAAAGGTCATTTGTTATCAGCAAGGTTGAGTTATATTTTTGGTTGGTGATCCTGAGCCTTTTGGGGATTTTTGGAACCTCTTCTTGGTTTCGTTCTCTTTTGCAAAAGTCGTGTCGTCAATGGTGGTTGGCTCCTGATGCCTGGAATATAATTTGGTTCAATTTACGTTTATACGGATAATCCAGCATCAAATGGTAGTTTGGGAATTATGTTAAGCAATTTTTGAGAGATATTTTGCAAGTGTTACCATTATTTTTGGCTTAACATAATCGAGCACATGTGTGGTTAGATGTTCCACGTACTTACACGACTTGAGGGCTTCGAGATCTTTTAGAAGGTAATTAATGCTTTGTTGCTCCTCTTTTGGAATTCCCTAACGTCCCCTTTCGATTTTTACAGCCCGGTTTTTGGAGGGTTATTTTGGATAACCGCATTTTGGGTAAAACCACCTTTTGGATGTTTGCCCTTGGAGGCATGTGTTTGGCTGCATGTTCGTAATCTATGAATTATTAATTATTGGCTTTGGGGACAAGATTTGCACCTGAGTATTTATTTTGAAGATTTACCTACCACATTTTCCAAGTCCGAAGATATATTTTTGGAAAGCCTGCTGCAGTAGCCGGACCTGGAAAGAATCCTTCGGGGTTTTCGTCTTTAAAAGGAATCTTCGCAAGGTAGCATTTCTTCACGTTACTTTTGTGTTTGCGGACCTAAAATTATTGGAGGTTATACGTTGTAAAATTTAACTGAATCAAGATTGCTGTAGCTTTGTTATTTATTTCTTGTATTAATTAAGTGAGTGTTATAGTACTTACTGTAGATTTCGATACTCGTAGGTGTACGAGCTTCACTCGTACTCCTTGGTTTTTGGTGTACACAAATTATTGCTAAGTACCGTCCATTTTATAACTGTCTTGAAAGGTGGGTAGTGTCTCATGCTACCGCACCGGGAGTTTAACATTAATATTTGTAGTACTTCGAACAACACGTAACGTTTTTCTATTTAATCAGTGCTTATCACTTGTGTTTTTTTATTATACAAATAAGTCGAATTACCGTTTGTCTTGACGTCAGAGCTCCGCAAGGTTACTAGAGGACTAATTACGTCACTCTAATTCATATCTTTTATACCAACTTTTACGCGATATACGACAAGTTACCGAATCAGATCTGCTTCGACCATCTTGCGCCCGTTATTAGTTTATATATCGTTATATCTTGCGACCTCGGTTATTGATCGGCAATTCCCTTGATAGCATATATTCATACTTATGTCATTTTGGTTATTAATTTCATTTCATATCTAGACGACGTATTGTTCAGGAGTTTTGGGCTTCACCCGCTCTGTTTTAAGATTGTTCCCTCCCCAATATTTATCGTGATATCTATTTATTTACTTGTTATTATATTTATGCATGTTGTTTGTTAATAATTATTGTTATCGTTATTTACATATACAGGGTCCTGCAGCTCACCTCCCGTCTTATGTAGCTCATTTATTAATAGACATAGAATTTTTATATATCGCAGACGTTGTCTGCACCCGAGGGCGCATTTCAGGAAAATATTTTTGATTATACAGGATGTTCTCAAAAAGTGTGACGTCATTATGATATATTTTTTTAGATTACACGCCCGATATTTTTTTGCATATTTGGGTTCCTCTTGTGGTTACCTACATACCCCTAAAATTTGGTTGAAATCGGTTCAGCGATTTCAAAAAAAAAAAAAAAAAATAGATAAAAAACTGTTTTGCACTACTGATTTTAAAACTTGATAAAAGATACAAATAGTGCCTCGTTAATAAAATTAAAAGAGGTACCTATTAAGTAAGGTAATATCAGTTTCGTTAACCTAGTTTGGTTGATCCGAATTATACAGGGTGTCCAAAATGTAGTGTCAAACTCTTCAAACTTTAAAGCAATTTATTTCCCTTATTTTCAATTGGAGCCCCTGTATATTTTTATGGCATTCGATGCTAAATTAAAAAATAAACATTTTTTCTAAATACAACCCTATCAAAATTCCTAACACATTAAAAGTTATTCGGCGAAAACTCGTTTTGGTAACAAACTATTCCAATTAATGCCTACTAATATTAACGGATTTTGACATAATTTTGTAATTACAATAGTAGATTACGTGCCAAGTGCAGAAAAGTGGATTTTTACTAGACGAGTATGGCAGGTTTGAGTACGAGCGATAGCGAGTACTTAAATGCCATACTATTTTTTCGCATTTTATATTCTCACATAAAAAGTTATCTAAATTTATTGAGATACATTCTGAATAAAATTAATAAAAACACTGAAAAAAGTAGGCGGATTCTCGATAACATAGTAATCTGACAGGAACTGTTTTTGACATAACAGAATTCAATTCAAACAAATAAATACATTTTTTTTGGAAATCTAATTCCGAAATGGACTTGAGTGACGAAAATAACTTGGAAAACCATTCAGAAGATATTTTAAATGCTGCCCGAGAAGCTGTCAAATTGCATTTTAATGAAACCTGACGTTGCTATGCAGTAATGGTTGCTATACTGTAAAGTGACCCATTACTCCACGATTTTGAGTGTACTAATGTAATACATTAGTGTATGAAACGTGAAAAAACATATGATATCAATAAATTGTTTTTCAATGCCACCTTTTTTCATTAAAATTACTATTGGAATAGTTTGTTACCAAAACGAGTTTTCGCCGAATAACTTTTAATGTGTTAGGAATTTTGATAGGGTTGTATTTAGAAAAAATGTTTATTTTTTAATTTAGCATCGAATGACATAAAAATATACAGGGGCTCCAATTGAAAATAAGGGAAATAAATTGCTTTAAAATTTGAAGAGTTTGACACTACATTTTGGACACCCTGTATAATTCGGATCAACCAAACTAGGTTAACGAAGCTGATATTACCTTACTTAATAGGTACCTCTTTTAATTTTATTAACGAGGCACTATTTGTATCTTTTATCAAGTTTTAAAATCAGTAGTGCAAAACAGTTTTTTATCTCTTTTTTTTTTTTTTTTGAAATCGCTGAACCGATTTCAACCAAATTTTAGGGGTATGTAGGTAACCATAAGAGGAACCCAAATATGCCAAAAAATATCGGGCGTGTAATCTAAAAAAATATATCATAATGACGTCACACTTTTTGAGAACATCCTGTATAATCAAAAATATTTTCCTGAAATGCGCCATCGGGTACAGACAACGTCTGCGATATATAAAAATTCTATGTCTATTAATAAATGAGCTACATAAGACGGGAGGTGAGCTGCAGGACCCTGTATATCTATTTATATTCAATATATTTACTTATCTGAACGATCTGAAGGTGTACTTTATTGGGTTATTGGGGTACCTGGTGTTTTGAAGTTATTTGCAGGAGAACTGTTATCAGTTACGGTTCTGCGTCTTTTGCAAGACACGCTTGCAACTGGTTGGCGCCCTTTATTTTCCAGCATTCATAAGAACCCCGACCTTTTTCCCGCTAGCTGTCGGTAGCGTGTCCGAGGGGCTACCTCGGTAGTTTAGATACAAGTAGCCACCCTTTCTGCAATACCCTTAGGTAGGTAGCAGAATCTCTAAAGTCGCCTTTTTTTTGGCTAAAAAGGAAATTTGCTGAACCCCCTGACCTTGTAGGGTCAGGTTATAAGTATCAGCATTCAGCTTTGAACAGAGTTCCTCTGTAACGAAGGAAGTTTAACTGCCACCATCGAGAACAGCCCTAGCTTGGATTGGATTTCCGTATTTGGAGTAAATTGTCACTACGATAGTGGCTAAAAGAACATTTGTGCTCGTAGCACGGGTGGAAAGAACGGAGATAGTAGAACTCTGATCTTGACTACTTAAAGTCATATTTGGATTGTTATTGGAAGCAATATTTTCAGAGTTCCTCTGTAACGAAGGAAGTTTAACTGCCACCATCGAGAACAGCCCTAGCTTGGATTGGATTTCCGTAATTGGAGTAAATTGTCACTACGATAGTGGCTAAAAGAACATTTGTGCTCGTAGCACGGGTGGAAAGAACGGAGATAGTAGAACTCTGATCTTGACTACTTAAAGTCATATTTGGATTGTTATTGGAAGCAATATTTTGCGACTGGGAATTTCCTGAAATTTCAAGAGGATTTCTACTATGATTTGAGCCATAATTTTGCCCTGTTGGATAACAAAACAATTTCAGTAGTGACTTTTAAATGTTTAGTGTTGTCTACATTTAGTTTGAGTAACCAAGCAATGTTAATTTTAAAATAAATTACTTCCTGTGTGTGACGTGTATTTAGTCAAGTTGTTCTTTATTTGTAACTTTATTAAACACAATTAATTAAACGTTGTTCAGAATATTATTAACCCCAAATCATATTATGCCCAACTGGACATTTCAAATTTTTTAAGGATTTTATATTTTTGCTAATATTTACTTGAAACTCTCGCTGTGACTGAGCAGTTCCTTTTACTACACTTGGATAATCTATTATTGCATTTAAATGTGCATTGATGATAGATAAATTTTTATCATATCTTTTTTCTAGAATTTCAATTGCCAGTGTGAAGTTTTCATTTGTGAGCTGCAATGACTATTAAATTCCATGGTTCACCTTGCAAGTAGGATTTCAAATAAATGAACTTTTGTTTATCAGTCAAACCCTGATTACTTTTTATTAATGAACAAAACAACTGGTAAAAAGGTGCCCATTTCTGGTAATCCCCTGTATAACTTGAAATCGATAATTGAGGGAGTTAACACCTAAACTAGGACAAATTTCCGTATTTCTAATAACCGTGGAGGCAGTTTGATGTGGAGCAGTAAATTGAGTGGACATTAAAGCATGGATTTTTCTATTAATTTTAGCTCTACTACCATGAGATCGAAAAAAAGATGATTCTGAGCAGGCCTTGACTAGTACAACACGATTGGCAAGACTGATTTCAAAATGTGGCAGTAGGTTAGAGGTTAATAAATGTCAAATAAATTAAAACACAAAACAGTATTTATTTAGGGAACAAACTGAAAACTAAGATGAATACATGTTAGAGTAGGTGTTCAAAATGTGATCCTTCACTAGTATTACAACGATAAACTTAAATAATTCTGGAATCAAGATTGCAAAACTGACTTACATTTGAAATGTCACTGTCACATTATAATTCATAGGCATTCTAGAACCAGTGTAGCCAATCGTGTTGTACTAGTCAAGGCCTGCTCAGAATCTTTTTTTTTTCGATCTCATGGTAGCATCAAACTGAATTTCTACTAAATTTCTATATTCGGTATCCGAACCGTCACCATCCAAATCTTCAATTTGGTCTTTAGTCCCGTCATATCTTACAAAATTCTCAGAAATACTTTTTAATTTGGACTCAAGAAGGAAAGAATCTGTTACTGACTCTTTGTTATTCTAGTAATTGAACCTTTAGCGTGTTTACGTGCATTCTTTAACACATCCATATCTAATTATAACTAACCCCTATTTGATAGTTTACAAATACTTTTCTCAGGAACTTTTACGGAATTTTTCAACTCACTTGACAATAATTAGCAACACAAGAAACTACAATAACTACTACTAACAATGTATACACATTGGGAACATGAAATTACAATTTTTGCTTGCAAAATTTAGATCCTTTCGAACAAACACTATCTGTAATTTTTTTTTCAATTATGTCGCAACCCTTGTTACGGCGCCGGAAAGATTAACGAAACTGTGAATCTAAATTTTACACAGCATATACAGACTGATCGTAAAACATTGACCTTGCCGCTTTATAGCATGGAGGTGCTGAATTCAGAAAAAATGGTGTTTTGCCGCTCTACACTTGTTCTGGTTTAGTAGTAAAATTTTGTAGATGGTTGGTTGGCATCACTACTCCCTTTCATTCTCATTTCGAGTTGGTTGTGTTAGTTTATTTTCGCCGTTTTTGCAAGCGATTCCAGTACCAACGACTCAGATCAATAGTGAACTCAGATGTTATATCGAATAGTGACAGGGGAGCTGCTGAAGCCGACCCCACTAAAGTTGTGTAGTGCTAACAATTATTAATAACTAACACTACCATGATGTAGCATATGTATTGCTGAGCTGGTGTTTGTGAATTGAATGCGTGGACTGTAATTAATTTGTTGCTTGAAAAAATACTAGGTTTTCGTTGATTTTATAAAACATTAATTGAGGAACTTTATTGAAATTTACAAACACACAACTGTTTTTTGTACATGACAAATGTACACACTCGATTAGCCACGAGGTGTTGAACTTATGTCTTTTCGAAACATTCCGCCCGCCTTCATCTGCATATACGATGAATAGAGTTTAAACACCAGTAACTTTACACTATTAACACTGAGATAATGGAAAGCACAGGTATCTTCAGGCGATGTCATTCTTTTCGTCGGTCCTTGGGAACGGACAGAGCTTGGCGATCGGTCGTTTGAAGGTCGAAGTGGCAGTGCGCACTGTCACGACTCGAACAAGTCCGTCTTGTCCGGGATGAACGTCGAGGACTCTGGCTAGAGCCCACTTGGAAGGTGGTTGTAGTTCATTTTTGAGCAGTACCAAGTCGCCAACTTGGACTTGTGGCTCACGGGTTTGCCATTTTGAGCGAGTTTGAAGCTCATGAAGGTATTCGTGAGACCATTTCTGCCAAAAGTGCTCGTACTGTTGGCGTATGAGTTGCCAACGCGAGAGCCGATTGACTGGTGTATCAGCAAGAGAGGGCTCAGGAATCGTTGCTGGAGGACCTCCGATAAGAAAGTGTCCAGGTGTTAGAACTGACAAGTCGTCAGGATCGTCCGTTAGGGCTTGAAGTGGGCGTGAATTGAGACACGCTTCGACTTGAGTGAGCAAAGTCGTAATCTCTTCAAAAGTGAGATGATGTTTGACGGATTTTACGCCTGCTTCCCAAATCCCACCGAAGTGTGGAGCTGCAGGTGGATTAAAGATCCACTGAGTTCCGTCTTGAGCGAGGAGATGCTCAATTTGTCGTGATTCTTGTTTTGCCGAATTAAAAAGTCTTCTCAGATCGGCATCTGCTCCTACAAGTGTAGTACCGCAGTCGCTACGTAATGTAGCACAAATTCCTCGCCTTGCAGTAAATCTTTTATAAGCTGCAATGAACGAGTCGGTTGTGTAGTCTGATACAACCTCGAGATGAATGGCTCGTGTGGGTAGGCATACGAAGACTGAGATGTAGCCTTTGTATGATTTATGGCGGACGTCCTTTGGTTGTTCGTAGCCAGATTGGTCCGACATAGTCAACTCCAGTGTTGAGAAAAGCTCTTGATGGAGTAACACGATTTTTCGGTAAGTCACCCATCAGCTGTTGAGCTGTGGTTTTGCCCTGTCTCCAGCACTTGACGCATTTGAAGATGATGGTCTTCACTACGCTGCGTCCTCTTAAAATCCAGTACTTGCAACGGATTTGGCTGAGGGTAAGTTGAATTCCACCATGAAGAGATTTTTCATGATAATGATGGATGATCAGCGTGGTGAAATAAGATTCTCGAGGGAGAATGACTGGTTGTTTTTCATCAGCGTCGAGAAGTGAATGTTTCAGACGACCTCCGATGCGTAAGAGTCCATGGTCGTCGATAAATGGTGTGAGACGTGCGAGGGGCCCCTTGATGTTGCAGAAAGGATCCTGATTGAGTCGATCAATCTCTGGTTGAAAGTATTGCTTTTGAACTTGATGAATCCAAAATTGTTTGGCTTTTTCAAGTTCTCGAGGTGACACATTCTTTGAATGTGACAGCGTCGGTAAACCCAGGTGTGTTTAACTTGATGTTTCTGCGCTTGGCAAGCTTTGTCACAAAGCGTAAAATCCAAGCTGTTACAGAGGATAATTTGGTAAGTTGGGAGTATCTTTGGATAAGGTCCCATGGTTCCTGGTTGATAGGTATAGTTTGGTGAGTAACAATTGTTTTCTCTTCTAGAACAGCTTCAGGAGAAGGGATGCTTGTGGAAGTGGGCCATGGAGTAATGTTAGTGAGGCACAAGGCCGAGCAATTCCACCAATTTTCCCGTTCGATGAAGTCTGAGATGTCCAGTTCTCGAGTGGCGATGTCAGCTGGATTGTCTTCGGATGAGACGTGGTGCCAGTGACCATCGGGAACGAGTCGTTGAATTTGTGAGACTCTGTTTGCGACGAATGTTTTCCATCTAGCAGGTTGGCCTCTGATCCAGTGAAGAGTGATGGTTGAATCAGAGTGCAAGTGTAAAGGGACGTGCTGTAAATTGAGTGTAGCTTGCACTATTGATGAGAGTTTGGCAAGCAAAAGAGCTGCGTTGAGTTCCAACTTTGGCAAGGTAATGGTTTTCAATGGTGCAACCTTGGTTTTAGATGCCACTAATCTTACTATAGAAAAGTCTTCGTTGTTTGATACTCGTATGTAGAGAACAGCCGAGTATGCTTGCTCTGATGCATCTGCAAAGCCTGTAACAACCTGGCGAAAGTAAAACTACCTAGCACTCTAATTGTTAGAAAATGCCCCTTAAAGAAGTCGACTAGCTCTTGTCGGAGTGCTGTGGGGGAATTCCAATGCTTGACGAAAAACTTAAAACTCACTGCTTGCTATGTACTAACTCCACCTGAAGTCCCTTGTAAAACTTGGGCGCCAGGAAAAACCTAGAGTGGACTAAATATCCTTCCACAGATTCTTAAAAAAAAGGTCAGTAAGTATGAAAATAACAGTGAAAAAGTAAATACGTATTGTTAAACCAACAAATACTTATGACTAATTAGAATATCGAGTATTACAACAAATAAGTAAAGGCAACGAGTCATTTGTAAACGATTTACGCGGCCCTAAGTTTGAACTGGATGATCTAAATCACCAAGCAAAATTAAATGGAAGGGATTAAAATTGAATTAACAAATACACTAAAGGTGTCGAACTAAAAGGTAAGCGGCGCAAAGAGGGAATGGTCAAACGCCTAACGTAACGGAATCGGGGCATAAGCTTCAGGCCTGATCTTAATTACTATTCCACCTCGCGGAACAGGTAAGAATATTAATATTTTATATGAAGGTGCTCGTATCATAACGCACCACAAGCTCGCCTTGCGTCACTCAGGTTTCGTCGTATCGACAATTAAAGTGTCAAAATAAATCAATATATGAATTTTAAATAATAAAAAAATAAGCGTAAACAGTTTTTACAAAATAGCGTCGTCCAAACTAACAAATAAACAAAGTTAAATTAAAGTAAAGCTTAAATAACCTTCACAAAATGTCGTCAGTCTAACCACAGCCAATAACCTTGGTTAAAATATTACTTTGACATCAGGACCGAATTGAAATTTGACGGATCAAAACATTGAACTCTTTAAAGCTACAATAATAATGCACACTCAGGTAAGTATTTGAAACAACCCAAGTTCAAGAGTTATCACTCGATAAATATCACTGTTGAAGATCGATGAAAAGTTCGGTTAAAAAAATAATGGTTGGAATCTACCTTTCAAAATTCCAGGTGTCGGAAACAACAAAAAACGGCCGGGGCTCTTCTTGCTCTGCACGAAGAAGCCAGGATGCGATGGAAATATAAATTTGCTGCCACCAACAGGCCAATCAAGAGCTGGATTACCAATTCGTGATGTAGAAAAATAGAGTTGGATTCCAAGCCACCATGTGCTTTAATTTCGCCAAATTACGCACCGTAAATATAGGCTCCAGCCAACAATAACTCTTCTTGACGCTTCAGATAAATAATTATCCTCTGATTGTAGCAGCCGATTATCCAAATTAATGCAAGTTTAACCCCAACTTTTCTTTTAGCTCCTTCACACGTCCAACCAGGATCAAAACTCTCCAAAAACTCCCCACAGGAAGCCAATCTCCAAAAATGCTTTCAAAAATCCCTAAGGATTTTCTTGAGTAGGCAACCTTTGAAACGCGAATGCAAGAATAGTAGAAACCACATCAGGGACACAATTCGGAATTATGCATCAGGAAACCTCATTCACGATTTTTGAGAAAGAAAACCGTGACAAGCCGTGTAACTCGCAGAGACGATTAGATGGCGAGAGTCCGAGATACCTTGGTATCTTGACGTTTGCGAGTAGGCTCAGTTGGGAGTAGAAGTTTTTCCACTTAACGGCCTTGCAGTCTGGCAAGGGCTGATCCCAACCGAGTTCGAGTTGCCATAGTGACTGCATAAAGATTTTTGCTGTCACGATCGCTGGGGCTAGCCAGCCTAGAGGGTCGAACAGCTGTGCGATCATGGAGAGCACGTTGCGTTTCGTGACTTGTGGAGGCAACTCTGGCGTCTTCACGTTGAAGATGAAGTGGTCAGCATCGGGTTGCCAGGTTAACCCGAGCATTTTATAGGCTGGACTTGATTGCCAATTCAAGTTGGATTGGGCAACCATGTCAGCTGGGAGATGATCTACCATACGTGTACTATTAGAAGTCCACTTCCTCAAGGAGAATCCGCCCGCTTTGAGGAGATTGATCAACTGCTCTTGGATCACAAGTGCAGTGGGTAGATCGTCTGCGCCTGATAAGACGTCATCGACGTAAGCGTCAGTCTTGAGAAGTTTAGCAGCGACTGGATAATTTTCTTGTTCATCGTCTGCTAATTGATGGAGAGTGCGGATAGCTTGGAATGGCGAAGAAGCCAGTCCAAAAGGAACAGTGGTAAGACGATATGTAGCCATTGTATCGGAATTACCGTCATACCACAGGAGACGTTGAAGGTCTCTGTCATTCTCATGTACCCAAATTTGTCGGTACATTTTCTCCATGTCCGCTGAGATGGCTATCTTGTGCGATCGCCATTTGAGCAGAACTTCGGGAAGTTCTGTTAAAAGCTTGGGGTCAACGCAGAGTTGAGCGTTGAGAGAAGTCCCCAGGTCTGTCTTTTGCGACCCATTAAACATAACACGTAATTTTGTGGTTGTGCTAGTGGCTTTCAAGACACCGTGATGAGGTAAATAAAACGACCTTGAAAGTGGAGTAGATTCGTTTATAGAGTCCACCTTCTCGATGTGGCCTAATTCAAAGTATTCGTCCATTAATTGGGAATACTGCTTGCGTAACTCGACGTTACGTGAAAAGCGTCGTTCCATGTATTGGAATATGCGTGTAGCTGGGGTCAGAGAGTCGCCAAGTTGACTCTCTGGTTGCTTAATTGGTAAGCAGACCGTGTATCGGCCATCTGGACCGCGAGAATGTGTTCTCTTGAAATGGTCCTCGACGAATTGATCTTCGTCACGCAAGTGCTGTGACTTGATTGGAATTTCTTCTTGTTCCCAGAATTTTTGAAGAAGCTCTGGGAGTTGTGTGTCAATGTGACACTGGGGGTTCACGAGAGTGTTCGGTTGAGGTGGATCAACATTCGGAGGTAACTCACCGAGTATTATCCACCCAAGTGATGTTTGCTGCGCGATTGGAGCATGGTCAGGCCCTTTGCGGATGCCTTCTTCGAGGATTCTAGTGTACGATCCAACGCCAAGAATTACCTCAATTGGTTGTGAGGACGAGTGATTTAGGTCGGCGAAGTTTAAGTTTTGCAAGTGCGACAGTTTGAGTTGGTCGTCTTGGCATTTCGGAACATAATGAGTTAGATCACTCACTACGAATGCGTTGACTGGAAGCTTGTAATACGAGTGAAAGTGGGGTTTCACTTCGAAGGATACTACTCCACGTGTCGTGCAAGTTGGTTTTTTGCCAGTTCCACTGACTGGATATTTTGCTGATCGTCTAGGTAATCTCAGTCGCTGGGACAGAGATTCAGCAACAAGATTATCAGTTGAACATGAATCAACGAGAGCTCTGGTGTAGCTTGCTGAGCCTGACGCTGCAATAACTCGAATGTAAGCTGTTGCCAAAAGCGAAGGTTTGGGAGCTGTACATGAAGAGTGATTCACAACTTGCGGTAGTGTTGTTTGAATACACTGCAGTTGTGTGGGTGAGTCAGAGGCTGCAAGGGTTGCAGATGCTGTTTGTTCGTTCATTGTCTGCGAGGGAGACCATGAAGAAGCACCAGAATAAACACCGTGAATTGTTGTGTGGTGTTTTTCCGAACATTTAAAGCATTTAAACTTCGACTTGCACTCTTGCCTTTTCTCACAAGGGCTAAGTGCTTTGAATTGATCACACTTTGCGATAAAATGTTCTTGCGAACATAGCGAACACTTGCGTGAACCTGACGAATTTTGTGAATTCGTAGTGACGACGTGGTTTGAGCTCACATCACATTTTCCTTTTTTAAAGGGACAAGAGTTTTTAGGTTGTGGAACCTGTTTTGATGGGATCGTGAGAGTTTTCTCGTTAATGGCTTCCAGTGCCTTTATACGAGTTTCGAGAAATTTTTGCAAATTCTCGAAAGAGATGGGGTCATTGGCTGCCCCGTTCGCAGTCTCCCAATCGCGTCTTGTTTGAGGGTCAAGACGCTTGGTGGTCTTGTACACAAGCCAATCTTCGTGATTATCGACTGGCCTGCCTAAGGATTCGAGGGCATCCTTAGCCTCGACAGTAGACAAGAGAATGCGTTTTAGTTCTGTTGCCGACTCGGATTTCGCGGCAGCAATTGAATCGAGGGATGCAAGATGGGCGTTAACTAGCAAACGTTTGTTTTCATATTTGGTTTTGAGTTTGTCCCAAGCGGTTTGATAATTGGCGTCTGTGATTGCTAAGTTATTGGCAAATTTATGCGCGGCAATTGCATGTGAGGTTGTATAAGAGGCTGAGCAGGAGGTTGCATACGTAAAGCTTCGAGAAGTTCTTGTGGGATCCGAAGGGCTTCAGCTAATTCAGGTGGAAATGCGATTGTTGGGGCTACTTTTGGAGGTTCTTGTCTAGGAGTAGCTGCGTCCTCCAAGTCAAGTAGAGTAACCATTTGCTCGTTGAAGCTGGCTTCAGCTAACTGCATTTGATGTTGAGCAAAATAGGGAGGTGTCTCGTCGCGGGCCTCATACCTTAGCAATTCCTCATGGTTAGCTTCATATTTTTCCCATTGTTTGTTAAGATTTTTAATTCTCGCTCTAATTGCGCCTCGCGTTATGTTAGCATTGCCTAGCTTATTTAAATTCTCAATAGTAGATACGATTGATAAAACCGAACAGTTCATTTTGACGTTCAATGATTGCATCAAGGTCAGTCATTTTGACGGTTGTAAAAAATTGATCAATAAGCACAAATACAGACAGTTAATGCGAATTTAAAATTTCAATGATAAAATTTAGTTGGAACGAGCTCACAGTTTGCTAGTCGTGATGAAGAGAGACTGTGATTGTAAGCGATGACGTAGTCACGTCGGCGAAGTAACTCGACGACTTCTTGAATATCTTCTTTTTCTCTCGTAGATGCTCGTCGTTGTTATAAGTTCAATCTTGTAATTGATAAACTTGTAAAGTCGATGCACACACTAATTCAATGTTTTATTGTATAGGTATAAATGTCACTGAAAAATGCGAGCAACCACTGACGAACAGCTTGCGTTTTCATTCAGCAAAAATGACAACACACGAGTTCTTAACGAGATTATAATGTCTATAAATGTCACGAAAACCACTTAAAATGTTGCACACCGATCACCGTGAAAGTCAAAGTCAATAATCGAAAATCAATTCGAGTGATCGATTTTCAGATTTGATGAATTTCGGCACTTATCCGTGGTCGAATGGACCAAAAAATGTTTGTGAATTGAATGCGTGGACTGTAATTAATTTGTTGCTTGAAAAAATACTAGGTTTTCGTTGATTTTATAAAACATTAATTGAGGAACTTTATTGAAATTTACAAACACACAACTGTTTTTTGTACATGACAAATGTACACACTCGATTAGCCACGAGGTGTTGAACTTATGTCTTTTCGAAACAGCTGGTAATAAAATCTGTAATTTAAAAAAAATAAAAATAAAGTTTTGCATGTAATTCCAATTTACAGCGGTAAATATATTCCAATTTTTTTTAGGTTAACTTTCTACAAAATGCCATTTTTTGAGCAGCAGTAAAGATTTATAGTTGAATCTTATTTCCGAACAGGCGAAGAAACCAACGGGGAGTGGAAATACTCGATTATTTCTTGCATAGCACAGTTTCGTATAAAATTTCCAGAATTTGAGTTCGACGAAGATGTTTTCGCAAGACATGTAAATAGAATTGGTAATCGTTTTCGAGAGACTGGCACTGTATCTAAGAAGCACCCTACTGGCAGGCCAACTGTTTTAACAGAAGAAGTTTTGGCGAATGTGCGGGAATGATTGGATGTTAGTCCGCAAATAAATCTTTGCGGAAACTGTCTGCGCAAACAGGTAATTTAGTTATAAGTCACTGTAACGAGTTTTTATTACCTATGTACAAAGCTACACGAAAACTGCACATGCATCCCTATAAAGTTTCGGTCATGCAACAGTTATTGCCTCCCGATTTTCAACGATGTGTAGAATTTTGCGAATGGTTTAATGCTAACCTCAACCATGATGATATACTGGACCTTACTTTCTTTTCGGATGAGGCATGGTTCTATTTTAGTGGATACGTAAATTCGCAAAATTTTCGACACTGGTCTACAGAAAATTAATAAAGCATTAAATTAATGTGTTAATTATTTCAAATGGGTGTGTAAATAAATTTCCTTTTTTTGTTAGTTTTGAGGTTATGCTAATTTGTTTACGTTTGACTGCATTTTCAAGGCAGCGGCGCTGCCAACTTAAAAAGTGAACTATGAAGCGGCAAACCGTAATTGAGCAAGTCATTACAATAGAGCGGCAAGGTGAATGTTTTACGATCACCCTGTACAAGTTACTATAGAAATTTTACCACTTTTCGAAAATTTCTGCTAGACTAGACTAGACTGTTTACAACACAACCATGAATAAATCAATCAATTCAATCGCATGCAAGGAGTAACCACATGAAATATAAATTGTCTGGAATACCGTTACCGTTTCAGCTGTCTTGAAATTGGACGTTGACCCGAACATCTGCGATGGCGATGCCTGTTTGAACGCCAACTTCACGGTGAAGGAAAATACTCGTTTCAACACGAATATTTGGCTTGAATGGTAATAATTGAAACTCGTATGGACTTACACCAACTGATCCGGCTCGAAGTGACCAAATGTAGAATGAAGTTCACAATTCCTTCGCTAATTCGCTGGTCTGGTTGGTGCAATGGAGATTGCCTTAATTAAAACCACCTAATGTTTATACTTTTCTACAGGGTCCTGCAGCTCACCTCCCGTCTTATGTAGCTCATTTATTAATAGACATAGAATTTTTATATATCGCAGACGTTGTCTGTACCCGAGGGCGCATTTCAGGAAAATATTTTTGATTATACAGGATGTTCTCAAAAAGTGTGACGTCATTATGATATATTTTTTTAGATTACACGCCCGATATTTTTTTGCATATTTGGGTTCCTCTTGTGGTTACCTACATACCCCTAAAATTTTGTTGAAATCAGTTCAGCCATTTCAAAAAAAAAAAAAAAAGATAAAAAACTTTTTTGCACTACTGATTTTAAAACTTGATAAAAGATACAAATAGTGCCTCGTTAATAAAATTAAACGAGGTACTTATTAAGTAAGGTAATATCAGTTTCGTTAACCTAGTTTGGTTGATCCGAATTATACAGGGTGTCCAAAATGTAGTGTCAGACTCTTCAAATTTTAAAGCAATTTATTTCCCTTATTTTCAATTGGAGCCCCTGTATATTTTTATGTCATTTGATGCTAAATTAAAAAATAAACATTTTTTCTAAATACAACCCTATCAAAATTCCTAACACATTAAAAGTTATTCGGCGAAAACTAGTTTTGGTAACAAACTATTCCAATTAATGCCTATTAATATTAACGGATTTTGACATAATTTTGTAATTACAATAGTAGAATACGTGCCAAGTGCAGAAAAGTGGATTTTTACTAGACGAGTATGGCAAGTTTGAGTACGAGCGATAGCGAGTACTTAAATGCCATACTATTTTTTCGCATTTTATGTTCTCACATAAAAAGTTATCTAAATTTATTGAGATACATTCTGAATAAAATTAATAAAAACTGAAAAAAGTAGGCGGATTCTCGATAACATAGTATAATCTGACAGGAACTGTTTTTGACATAACAGAATTCAATTCAAACAAATAAATACATTTTTTTGGAAATCTAATTCCGAAATGGACTTGAGTGACGAAAATAACTTGGAAAACCATTCAGAAGATATTTTAAATGCTGCTCGAGAAGCTGTCAAATTGCATTTTAATGAAACCTGACGTTGCTATGCAGTAATGGTTGCTATACTGTAAACTGACCTATTACTTCACGATTTTGAGTGTACTAATGTAATACATTAGTGTATGAAACGTGAAAAAACATATGATATCAATAAATTGTTTTTCAATGCCACCTTTTTTCATTGAAATTACTATTGGAATAGTTTGTTACCAAAACGAGTTTTCGCCGAATAACTTTCAATGTGTTAGGAATTTTGATAGGGTTGTATTTAGAAAAAATGTTTATTTTTTAATTTAGCATCGAATGACATAAAAATATACAGGGGCTCCAATTGAAAGTAAGGCAAATAAATTGCTTTAAAATTTGAAGAGTTTGACACTACATTTTGGACACCCTGTATAATTCGGATCAACCAAACTAGGTTAACGAAACTGATATTACCTTACTTAATAGGTACCTCTTTTAATTTTATTAACGAGGCACGATTTGTATCTTTTATCAAGTTTTAAAATCAGTAGTGCAAAACAGTTTTTTATCTATTTTTTTTTTATTTTTTGAAATCGCTGAACCGATTTCAACCAAATTTTAGGGGTATGTAGGTAACCACAAGAGGAACCCAAATATGCAAAAAAATATCGGGAGTGTAATCTAAAAAAATATATCATAATGACGTCACACTTTTTAAGAACATCCTGTATAATCAAAAATATTTTCCTGAAATGCGCCCTCGGGTACAGACAACGTCTGGGATATATAAAAATTCTATGTCTATTAATAAATGAGCTACATAAGACGGGAGGTGAGCTGCAGGACCCTGCATATTGAACTCATAACATCTGGATAACTACATCACTCGAAGGACCAGGAAGCCCCAATAATACATTGAAGCAACTTAATATTTACTCGCTCTGACGAATTAAAGTACGCACAAAACAACTCACTAAACTATGTAATTCTTAACGTCAAAAAATATGAACATGTGGGTAAGTTGTTTGTTATGTTTTCGTTAGTAACGGAAGTGTTTGTTTGTTTTACGTTGTCTGTAACTACCCTGTCGACTAGCGGTGTTTTTGGAAACTAAACTGATTTGGAGAAACCAAAGCGCGGCGAATTCAAAAAGGGTATGAATTCTAACAGATTTTGACAATTAATGTACAATATCCTGGGTCAGTGCACGATTCAGACATTTGCATGGTCAGCAACATAAATGCTTTCCCCAGAAGAAATTACGCTGTTAATAATGACCACACAACTTGGTTGTTAGGGGACTCGGGTTATCCTTTGCAGCCATTTTTATTAACACCTAACGTTGGGGCTAACGAAAATACTCCTGAAAGCCGTTACACCAAACGCCATTGCCTTGTTCGAAATAGCATAGAACGCTGCATTGGTGTACTAAAAGCATATTTTCGTTGTTTGCATAAGGAGAGAGCACTTCATTATATTCCACCGATAGCAGAAGAATGATATAATTGTTGTGCGTTTTACATAACATTTTAAGAACTAGAAATGTTGAAGCGGATACAAACATTGAATATGGTATTAACCTCTTCAACGATAAATTTATTTTGAAAAAATGAAACGGTTTAAAAAATATTTATTAACTTTATTTATGTGTAATAATACCAACTCAATATATTCTTTTACACTGAAAAAAGTATTTTTATAATTTTTGCTTAAAAACTAAATGTACACATATGTGTCTAGTCATCTAGTCGTCTAGTGGTCAAAACAGTTAAGTGTGGAAATTTTCCAAACATTCTGGGCATAACGGTTCTTTGCACTTCTTACATGCATATCTTGTTCTCCCATTGCAGTTTTTATCATGGCACTTGGGGGGTTTTTGGTGTTCCATTTTCAAGGGATAGTGACCAATTCCATCCGTTCTTACTTCAACTGAAGGATTTACCCCAGCCTTTTTTTGACAGGCAACACATTCTCAACGGAAGAGGGACGCCCTCGTTTGTTATTTCTTCGATTGAGCTGAATTAGGGTTGCTGCAGTGGAGGCCTTGAAATCCATTAGTGACATAGTAGAATTATTCTTTTCTCTCAATAAAATCCAGGCATTTACTATTGCAATATTTAAAAAATGATAAACAATTCTCATATAGTATTGTTTGCATTTCACTGCTTGTGGGTAATGAGCAACCAGCCGGTCTGTCATATCAACACCGCCCATAAATTTATTGTACTCCGCAAAAAGTATTTCCTCATCTAACACAAGGATAAGATGTTTAGAAAAATGAAGTTTGTACCTTCATTTAACTAAATTTTAGGGTTGCCATGTTTTATATGGCCGCGACACTAGGATACCTCACTTGAAGATGTAAGAAGCGTAGGTATATGGGTGGTCCATAGGTAATGGGACACAGACCAAGAGTAGATTTGTAAGGCCAAAATATTACAATTTACCTAAAATTACCTTAGTCCAAAATTAATATTTAAAGAGATACAGGATGTCAAAGTCGAAATTTTCATTTTCATTTTCTTTTGTAATTTCAAAAGTTTTCGAGATATTCATATGAAAATTGGCGAAACTTTTTTGGTACGAGAAACAATAATCCGCCCTCAATTTGAATGTAGCTCTTAAAATAATCTTATTTTTGCTATATCTAATACCTTAAAAGTACTACAACTTTTTATACTTAAAGTTATGGCAAATTTAATTGAAAAAACAATTGCCTCATTATTTTTATACAAAAAAGGTATACTATTTAAATGTCACTAAAGTGAACCATTTCCAAGATATTTTCTATTAAAGTAAGTGATGCTACATCTTATTCATTTTTTAAACATTCTGTAACGCCGTAGGCTTTAATTTAAAATAAAAAATTGACATATTTTTGTCAAAAACAAGTAACAGGACACAGCGCAATAGTGGATCAGTGGGATATTTGTTATTGAAAATGCTTAAGAGTCTAAATTGTTCGGACATTCAGGTTTAGCAGAGTGAGTTAAGAAATTTTCATGTAAAATCGTTTAGCCTCGACTATTTTGTTTTACTTGGTAAGGTGAGGTTGACATCTCAGAACGAGGCGCATCTACTAATGCTGGTTTTGTGCGTTACATTATTCACAAAGTAAATATTTTTATATCTCTAAAATAATCACTTGTTTTTTGTGTGGAAGATCCGAAAATGTAAAAGCATTTTTTTGACTGCGGTAACTTGACTCCGGAGGGAAGAGGCGCCCATATCCTATCAACGTTAGAAAGATTGCCGTACCCGTTATTGTTATTATTATTATTATTATCCATTAGGGACAGATGATGGTCTCTCTGGGGAACCCTCCTCCGTTCACCCCGGGGATAGGACAGAACCTAGCACCCGATCACTCACGTTGGACGGTGCCCGGATCTCCTACAGTCTCTACCAACTTCAGGCCGGATGACTCATCATACTTGGTATCACCTGTAGGGCCCTTCCACGTGCTGGCATTCCAAACCCTGGTGATGTGCGAGCACGGATTACACCACCACGTGCGCCCTCGCGATGTGGAGGGAGCAAACAAGAACTGCTTTCTGTATTCTGTCAGGGAGGCCGAAACTGACCTGCATTCCGAGATGATCTGAAGTTTCCAAGCGAAGCTTGCCTTTATCCCGCCTAGGACCCCAATAATCAAAACGACCAACTTGACTCTATGTCCTGGATACAATTTTCCAAGCTCGGACAGGAGGTTTCTATACTTCTCGATCTCTTTAGATGTAGTGTTACATTCTGCGGGACAAGAAAGTTCGATAATATACAAACATTTGACATTTAATTTGGATGAGTAGCTACGGTGTGCCCTAAAAAGGCGCAGAGTTGTTCCAATTCTACAGAATTCAAATTATCAATTAGCGAAATAGTGGCGATGTGTTTTCGTAATTTTTCCGTGGTCAATGCCTGAGCATATTCGGCACCACATTCCTTGGCTAATATTCTCAATGAAGAGTCGCCATCCAAGCACGTGTCCTTATTTACGGTAGCAAACAAATAGGGATTTGTTGGTAATATAAAATTTTTCCTGAGTGATAACAGGAGCGTAATGTATTCTTGTACTTCTTCTGAAAATAATACAGGCACGGGTTTATGGAGTTTGCCTCTAATTCGTATTCGTTTGTATTTTCTAAGAAGAATACTTTCACTTTCTGTCAATTTTTTCTTAAACTCTTCAGATATAATGTCATTTCGTTCTTGTAAATAACTCTCCAGCTGCAGTCTTTCAAGTTCGCCTATTCGTCGTCTGTTTAAGGTGATTATTAGTGTGTAGGAACACTTTTTCAGGTCATTAAAGGATTTGCGATCTTCTTCATTTTCTTTCAACGCAACTTTTTGCTTTATCTTTAACAAAATTATTAAGTTTCTTAATATCAAATGTCAGTGGTATTATCGTTGATTTTTTCCATTGATTTTCAACTAAATCTTGATTAGCCACACTACTAATTTCAGCGTTCTAGTTAGTATTGACAAGTTGTCTCAATGTTTTAATTTCTTTGACTTTTCGGTGACTATTGATATTTTTTATAAAGATCATATTTTTTGTTGAATTTCAGAAAAAGCGTGATCGCATAACTGTTGGTGCTTTATGCAACTTTTGTGTTTTCTCGTTAAAGCCAGTGATATTTTGGGTGCATAAAACAAAATACTTAAAATTTTCTGGTTTTAATGCCTCAAAAAGGCTATTGTCTTTAACATTATGTTCTGCCGTTTTGCATAAAATGATCCGAATGATAAAATAAGGGGATCACTTAGCTATTAGTGATATGCTGTCACAACGCATGTTAAGTACACCTTCTTCTAAAATTTTTCATTCATACAACGAAAGGCTAAATAAGTTTGGGCATCGGATACTGTATTTAACTTTTTACTAACTTCACTTTATAGTAGTTGGGGGCATTTGTTGGCATGACGTTTCAAGTGACGTTTCATATAATATCCGTGGCAATATAGGCAAGGCAGTATATTTTCTGGGGATACACTTTTTGTAGACCTCTTTACAGTATTGATTCCTTTTGACCAGGTGATAAGAAATTACCTTTCTTTCTCAACATTTCTATAAATAATAATTAAAAGTCAGATGTGAATAAAAGTAAGATAGTAATAAACACCTGTAACGGCGAAATTTGATTTATGTCATAGATATTAAATTGTAATTGTATCTTCTCGACAACATCCAGAATAATTATTAATAAAATGAAACTGATGTAAGAGTGAAACCATTCTATTTATTTACGTCAATGACATCCAAGGTGATAAACCTAAAAGAAATATACATCAAATTAGTGAAGTGTTTTTAAAGACATTAACAAAGTTAACAGTGGTAACTGTATTAAGTTATGATCGTATTCTACTTACCAGCAAGAATTGTAATATTTGGGCCAAAGTATCCAGGAGCGCGGTGTCCACATTTTATCAACAACTGTCAACTGGAACAGCTGGTTTAAGAAGGTCCATTGCGCACCGAAATAGTTTGGAGAAAGAGGGGGTTTCAAGATAAGTTTATTGTGTAGTTTTAATCATTAGAAATTTATGAAGTCATTTTAATTTTGAAATAAATTTAAAAATAATTATTGCTAAGTTTTATGACGAAATCCGATTGTCAAGTTGTTAGTACCTTTCAATTTATGTGTAATTTGTCAGAATTTTAACTCAAAGAATCCACATATTTATTTATTTTTTTAATTTCATGAAGTTGTGTAATTATGGACATTTAAATGTGTTGCTTAATTTTGCAGGAAATGATTATTTTATTTCAGTAATTAGTAATTATATTTCGTATTTCCACACACATATTATTTTATGCTTACCCTGAGATTTGACACAACAATACAACACACAAACATAACACAATATTTATTAGTGTATTTTTCATTTTTCGACGAGTTCAAGTTGTTAAAATAACACTACAGTATTTGGCTATCCCAACGTGGGACAAACACAACAGTTTTTGGCTCCCAATCGTTGGGGCATTTAACACTAAAATATACAGGGAGTTTTTCTTTTTAGTATAAATATCCCCTACGTATACGTCACGTCACGTGGTGCGTAAAGGTTATGTTTCATGTTTGTAAATAAAAATAAATCAAAATTAGTGGAATATCAAAATAATTTTAATTCAACGATTATTCTAAACCATAAAATATCAACAATACCAAACAGAAAGGAAAATGAAAGCAGCAACACTTAAAGACTAATTTTTTGACTTTAACTTAATTTGATGATTTTTGCCACAGCATGCTAATTTTTTAAATCATCAAATTAAGTTAATGTCAAAAAATTAGTCTTTAAGTGTTGCTGCTTTTATGCATTGTTAAAAAGTTCGGCTTCGACTTGAAATGGAGATATTTTTTTACGTGGGCTTTTAAATATTTGTTAGTCTCTGTATTGAATGCAATTTTCAGAGGGCCGTAAAAAGTTGCATCCAATGGTTATATTCTATGAGACGTGTGGGGTGGTATGGATAAAAGTATAATACCATTGGCTTTGCAAAATTCATAAGCTTGCAGAGTTGAATGCGTCGAATGGTTATCCATCCAAGCAAAACGAGATCTTCGAGGCTAGCTTTGGTAAATTGTTGAAAATGTTTTAAATATTGCATGAAAAGATCTTCTGTGATCCATCCTTTATCGGAACAAGTATAAGAGCTCCTGGTGGGCCCCCTTTCTGGAGCTGCGGGTTCATCCGTTTTCTCCCATAAATGAACATTGGTGGCACAAAAATCCCTGAGGCGCTAAAAGCGCACACAACAGTTATATTTCTGTCCCTTTCCCAATTCGTGGCAAACCCAACTTGCTTCAAACATTTCTGAGCAAGTATTTTTCCTGGTGTCTGTACCGTTGGAATCCCAGTATCGTCGGTATTAAAAATTCTATGTTCCTTAAAACTGTACTTTGTTTGAACTTGCTCCGAGTTATTAAAAAAAAAAAAACAGTGACTTCCTCTTTATTAAACGCCGTTATTCTGTTTATAGATGTCGGTTCTGGCTTACGCAAAGCTACGGAAGGGTTCTGCTTCATAAAAACCCATACCCAATCATCACCTGCAGTTTTTTTAATCTTTATTAACCTTCGCCGGACTAAAATAAATATGGAACTTTGATTCCCATTTCTGATATTTCATTTTTAAGGCCATTTTTGATGAAATTTGCTTATAAACTACCAATACTGCTATTTACTCTTTATTTAACTTTATTACATGGCACGAACTATAAAAATTTAATTATAAAAACCTAATACTAATCTTTTAATTATTGTTTCCTATATCCTATATACAGGGTGTTTCATAACGTACAGAGGAGGCTGAAAGGGTAGCTAGAGGGGATCAAAATAAAGTTATTTTCTTAATAAACTTTTGACCAAAACCCAATAACGTAAAAATAACAGCAGGTTAAAGTTCTTGAAAAATAATGCCCACTTATTGAATACCGCTGGTATTAATGAGGAAAAATTAGAAAGAATATCATTGCGGCTTCATATCCGTAGAAACATATTTCTTACAACACCTGATAATTTGCTGTTAAGGTAGTTTAATTTTAAATTATACAGAAAACACACAGTGTAAAAATAAGGTACCTTTTTAAATAAAGAAAACGTTATTTTATAAATTACAATTTTATTGTGAAATAAGCTATAAGCAATTCACCATAACAAAAACATTCACATTAGGTGTTCGACCCTGCATTTCAACGCACATTTGCGCTCGACAAATCCAGTTTTCCGATACTCTTGGAAATTGTTGTCGTAACTGCTCTGTTGCAGCGTTGATGCGACGGCGTAATTTGTCGATTGTATCAACTTCGGGGCATATACCAATTCTTTCATAAAACCCCATAAGAAAAAGTCCACTGGGTTGAGATCTGGACTGCGTGGGAGCCATGAAATGAATCCACCCCGACCGATCCATCTTTGCGAAAAGATGGTGGCGAGGTAATCTCGTACAGCATGACTAAAATGTGAAGGACAGCCATCATGCATAAACCACATGGTACGGCGCACATCCAAAGGAACATCTTCGAGGAGCTCTGGCAGAACTTCTTGTAAAAACTGAAAATAAGAATGGTCATTAAGGCGTGCTGGTAATTCGTAAGGCTTTAAATATTAAGGTGTTGTTCAAAATACCAGCCCACAGATTCAAACTAAAACGCTGCTGAAAGCTACTCTGCCGAATCGCCCATATGTGAGAATTGTGGAAGTTGAGAACACATTCCTAGTAAAACACCATTCATCCGTCACCAGTACGTGTATTGGAAATTCTGCTTCCCTATTAGTGCGATTTAGCAGCCATTCGCAAAACTGCTGCTGCAGCGGATAATCTATAGGAGTCAGTCCTTGCACCTTTTGCAGATGATAGGGGTACAAACCACTGCTGCTCAATGTGCGCCAAACAAAGGATGGAGAAACACCCACTTGGTGGGAAATTTGGCGTGTACTTGTAGTACCCCATGTTAAGTTGGTCTGCCGCCACCATGACCTTTCATAGGTTGTAAAGTTTCAGTCTCACTTCCGCGTTGGACTACTCGAACAAAAGTATTTTCGGAAGGCATTTGACGATCTTGAAATCTTTCCGAATACATACGCCCTGCACGTGCAGCATTTTCTTCAGCAGCTCCATACATAATAATCATATCTACATATTTTTCGTTACTGTAATTAGCCATTTACGTCGAATTAAACACTTAATAGCTGACGTATTTAATTTTGACGTTTAAATGAATTAACACTCAAACAAATTTCTATCGCTACTTGATTTTAGTTATTATTAAATACTCAGCGGTTCTCCATCACTGAACACCAATTTTTAAGCATTTAAAGAAAAAGTTAAATAGCTGTAATTTTTATGTTATTTATTTTTTATTATTTTTTTTAACCAATCATCGTTTAGTTAACTCTCAAATATCTCCTGCTTGAACTTAAAACGTAAATTACTACCCCAGTTTGCAAAGAATGCTCGTTAATTTATTCAACTTTAACTTGCTGTAACTTTCTTGGTGTTGGGTTTTGGTCAGAAGTTTATTAAGAAAATAACTGTATTTTGATCCCCTCTAGCTACCCTTTCAGTCTCCTTCGTACGTTATGAAACACCCTGTATTGCAGAAATTTGTCTTCATTTTTTTATAGGGATAATCGAAAATCTGAAAAAATACAAATTTAGTGTACTACATAAGCATCTAATTATTTTTTTCATTTTACCTAAGAGGGTTCCCCATCCTCATCCTTTTGACAGTAGTTGCAAGTAATCTCAATTAGTTTTTCTGTTACAGTAGAATGTTTTGGACATACAAATCTTTTGCATTTCTTACATTTTTTGGAATACTTATTATCATTTCCCCGACACGTGTGACAGCGACCGCATTTAGTGCCTGCAACACAGGAATCTTTGGGATCTTTTCTAACTTCTACTCCTGAACTTTCAATTGCATTACAGGTTGCCTTAGAAAACCCTCTACCATACTCCTGAATCCGAGCAGCTCGTCGAGTAATATTACCATCAGTCAAAAGTTTGCTTAATTCTTCAAGAAATATTTTTCTGCGAATCTTTATTGTTGAGTTATTGTTCCAATCGGGATTCTTCAGTAACCATATTATAAAGGCATTGTAGCAAGCTACATCGATCCAATTGAAAAAGAGCCGTTGGGCCCATCTTCTCGTTGCCATTTTGCACGTGTGTTCGCGAACCAACTTATCTAGCACGTCCACACCATAGACATAACAGAGTAAAGTGGACTGCTAACGCTACATAAGCGCCTTGTTGCGAATTTGTGTCAAGAAGTAATAGTGCGAGCGAGATAGCTAAATACAGCAAGAGCACGAGTAAGACTGTGAACGCACTATTAGTGTGGTTGTTATAGCACGTTCTTATGGTTTATTCGCAAAAACGTTTCTATTTGAAGAACAACGCAATAATGACGCTTGTATATTTATAGTTTTTCCTGCTTACTACCTGTTAATAAGAAAAGTGTAGGATAACAGAATAAATGATGCAATTTATCTAATTAAATATGTTGAACAACTAAATATTAGTTCTTATTAAGAAAATAAGGAGTTACAATAGATAATAATAATATCTTAATCAAATAGAAATTACCGATGATTAAATTGTACAAGTTTGGTAAACTTATGTCTAATTCTATCTTTAATCTCGTTTA
This sequence comes from Melanotus villosus, assembly GCA_963082815.1. Classification (NCBI taxonomy): domain Eukaryota; kingdom Metazoa; phylum Arthropoda; class Insecta; order Coleoptera; family Elateridae; genus Melanotus; species Melanotus villosus. The sequence goes on from OY720422.1 coordinate 14,815,169, forward strand.
AAGATTCATTTTTACGATGTAATCTAATTTTGAAATGCATTTCTAAAATTTTTCAAATAAGTTGACAGGAATGGTTCATTAGTGGATCTTGATCTAAAAAGTTTCTTGTATCTATTAATCTAAAACTTAAACTAATTAATTTGGGAAAACTGGTTTTGTCCTGTGCTTTTTATATAGAAGTATCTAAATACTTTCTCGGCTTGTTTACAAATTTGAAATACTTCAGCCGAGGGTTTAGATAGCCCACCTCTGTTTTTTAAGTCCAGTAATTTTGATTCTGATTATTTTGTTGTTATACAACTGATACATATTTGGCAATTTAAAGACTTTGCAATTCTTTTAACTACAAACCCAGATATGTAGCCTACTACATCATCGACATATTGGGAGTTAATAGGTGGTATACATAGGTTATCGAAATCTTCATCAAATTCGTTAATAACAAGTAAATCTAATACATTTTATTTTTTAGAAATACTCGATACACTTAAAATACTTGTCTCATCCTGGGCTAAACAATTTGCTGCAAGAGATGTTGCTACTTCAGCATGCACGAGAAGCCTTTTATAAGCGGCTTGAAATTGACCAGCTGTGGGGTTATTATTGAACCTTCCCCTACTTCTAATCGCATTTCAATATGATCCTGGGATAATTTGCATGTGAGAATGTATTTTAATTTTTCCGAGGAACCTACCAAATCGTCGAAAATGGCACATATACTTCTCATGCATACTATTAGACCTAAAAAGTCAGTTTTCCGCCTTATATTTAAAATGGGTACCATATTACCATCTTTGAGATTTACTATACAGTGTGGAAATTAAGTAGCGGATAAATTCGGTAACTCCGTTAATCTTTGTGATAGAGGCGAAATTTAAAAGACGTGTATCGATTAAAATTACAGCGCATCCCAAAAAGTTATTTTGAGATTTAACTTTCAGTTTTTTTAAAAGTTAAGACGTCATCAATTGTTTTTTTAAATGACATCCTATATTTTTTATTTTTTATTTCGATAGAGTATTTTAATCTGTTTTCAATGGTATACAATTTTATATAGGTTACATAAGAAAAAAATCAAGAAAAACGCCCTATAAGTTCAAATATGTACCTAGTAAGAATGAACGAAATTAATCGAGTAATCCTATTATCTGGGTTTAAAATTAAAACCCATAATGTTACATTCATTTTTTATGTTAAAATTGTTGAAAATGGCTTAAAAAATAAAACACATAAATTTATTAGTTCATTTGATGTTTGTTTGTTTTTTTTTTTTTTTTAATGTAACTTAATCAAAATTGTATACCATTGAAAACAGATTAAAATACTCTATCGAAATAAAAAACAAAAAATATAGGATGTCATTTAAAAAAAAAAATTGATGACGTCATAACTTTTAAAACAAATGAAAGTTAAATCTGAAAATAACTTTTTCGGATGCTCTGTATTTTAATCGGTACACGTCTCTATCACAAAGATTAACGGAGTTACCGAATTTATCCGCTACTTAATTTCCACGCTGTATAATTTTCAGCATCCTTCATGATGTTTTTGAACATGTTCTCATTTTAAATTAACGTGGGTTGTTTAAATAAGTTTTTACTCAAAACATTTCTACTGTTCAGAATAACAAAATAATCCTATTTTATAGCATTATCTCGTAGATCATGCAAAATTTTGGAGTCTCCTAAGGTGTTCCGTATTAATTTAATCATATGACAGGCATCCCGCATAATATATCTGTACCTCAAAAGCAAACTATGTTAAGTCCAAAATTAGTATTTTACAGGAGAAGCGTTTAAAGTTTTTATTAATGAATTATGTTAAGTCACTCTGTAACTATTTGAGATAATCCTTTCAGATATTTAAAATTGTCAAAATAAGAGAAGTGTCCTTCATACCAAATAGTTCAATTTAAAAAAAATACTTAGTTTTTTTAAAAAGTGACAACATTATTTGGCTAAGGGAAAATATTGTTATTTGGACTTAACCGTAATGTTAAGTCTAATAAAGGAAAATAACACTAATGGCAAACAATGTTAAATTCATGAAACTTTTATTCAAACAACCGCACAAATATTTTTTTTTAACAAATGAAGGAACTATTGTTTAATCACTATCTTCCGCATTGTTGTCACCATGTGGAAGGTTAATATAAAAAGCGTGAAACATTTTTGGAACCCATTTTAATAACTTTTGTGGGTAGTTATATTTTTTCGTAGAAATACTTTTGGGTCCGTCTCTAATTTTTTTCTAATTGATCGGATATAGTTCCAGTTCGTCTCGTCCTTCTGTTGATATCAACTTGTTTAAAATCTTCTTGAAAATCTGTTTTATAAAAAACAATTCCAGGACTTTCTCTTCTTACTTGAAACTACTTGTGATATAACAAAATCGTCCCCAGACTCATTTTGTTTTCTCATAACAAATGGCGACGAAAATCCATCACATAAGTTTTTAAAATTTAAAAAATCTTCGGTTTCCATACCAAAAACAGAGAATGGCTTTTTAGTGGAACAGAATCTAGCCAGTTGCTGCCAATCCCACTGAGTAGCTATTTTAAACTGAGGAACTTTCTTTCTTTCCCTCTCTATTACCGAATGAACCGCATCGGCTTCCAAGTGTGTGTGTGCCCTCTGGCAAGAAATTTATGATTTATTATATTTATGTTAGCTTTTATCTTTAATATCCAAAGGTAACACATGACCATTAGTGCATTTCGATTTTGTGAAGGACAGTTATCTGACCAAATGCACAGCTCTGTAATGGTGTCTGAAATGCCGCATATTTCAACCCATTTGGATAAACAAGATGCTATGTCATTCCCTCCACGTCCAGCTACGCTCTCGTTCCACATCATACAATATGATTTTTGTAAAGTTGAGTCATAAATTACTAAATTGTATGTCCAAAGTTTTAATGAATAAAAACTTTGAGAATTTGAAAGGTCTGGGATTGGTAAACATTTTTCTAGGTCTATCATAACTACTTTTTCAAAATTGTTCTTCTTGGAACGGTCTTTGTCTTCTTATTTCAATTTATAACGGTTACTGGCGTCTTCCAGATGTTGAACATATTGTTGGTGCAAAATAACTCGGTTTTCTTGACTATCCACTTCTTGTAATTGCAGCTTAAAAACCTGTCACAAATAATGTAACGAAGGGGTTTTGTTTATTTATTGATTATGATGGTAGAGTCTTATACCCCTTCAGTTACGAATGTTAATGCTTGGCTTTTGCGAGAAGTATTCATTAATAATACACGATCAAACTAACATCAAATATATTGTTATAAGTTTATATTCATTATTTAAACTGGTCTACAAATATGAAGTCCCAAACACTTAATAAGTTCTAAGTCTGATGGACTTAATACAGAATACAAAATATTAACATTACTTATCTACTTACATGTATAACACATCTTTATAAAATATATTTAACTCAACCCTTGGCTGAGGGCCAGGGGTTCGAGTAAAGACCTCTCGTCTGATCTTACTTAGACATCGTCGTGAGGCTCGTGAGAAGAGACTGTCTTACTATGAGTAAGGCTCATGTATTTATACTGTTTCGGTTCGTAACATGTGTTCAAACTATTTATATATTTCTTTAATAAGGATTGCTTCATGTAAACATTAATCATCGCCTTTCTCGTTATCTAAATGCAGGTGTTATTGCAGATGTGCATTACTCATCTACTTATCTAAAGACATTACGATTAAAATAACCAGTTGTTTACATGACACATATTTAACAGGTGCATGTCTAGTTGATAAACATTTTTAATAACATCCTATTTTAAACAAACGTTGCGTCACCTTTCTATATCAGTCATACTAAATATTAACGTATTTAATGTTAATAATTCACTTTCTTAAGGAAATGCTTTTATATTATATTTAAGTAATTCCGCTTCACTACAATATCACAAGTGTGATGTTAATAAGAAAAAAAAAATGAAAACAACTTAAAACATATCCGAAGTCTTTCTTGGTTAAGTTAAGGGTTACCTAACATTAACATACCAAATTCGAAAATAAAAATAAGCGTGTAAAATAAATAGTATATTGTATAACTAGTGCTGAAATATCCTTACAGCACGTCTTTTACACTATACTTTTCCGACGAGCATTTTTCCAATTTTTCATTTAAAAAAATTTGAACCAGCACCACACTTGCAACACTTTGACGTTTTAAATATTTATTTTTTAACAAATGACGACTTTTGACGACGCCCGCCGACTGCTTTGTGTGGTTTAGCGTGTGCAAAGTTTTGCACACGGGCATTTCACACAGTTTCGTTGCTATGCGAAATTTGTTATTTTCAATACTAGTAAACCGTGTGAAATGAGTCATTTTTCATAGTGGTCGTCGGAAAAACAACTTAAAACGTATTTGAAATCTTGGTTAAGGTTTAACATACCTACCAAATTTGAATGTTAATATATAAAACATGTAAAATAAAAACAACTTAAAACGTATCTTAAATAACCAGTGATCAAACGTATTGCGTCTTACAGCCGAACATTTAATACACTCATTATTAATGGAGCATGTTTCCTCTTGGTGAACATGGAGAATTGCCAAATGGTTCAGCCTTTGTCGACCCATTGTTTGACGAATATAACGACGTTTCATCTATCATGGAATAAAATTCAGCTTCTTTCATTTGGTCCAGAAGTGACCTTTGAACTGTTCTTGCCATAATTGATATTATTTCATTTAAAATATCATGGGATAACCACTTATATTTAGGATAACCACTTATATTTAGTTCTTAATTTTAGGGCAATATTGTCTTCTGTCCTTAAAAGAAGCAGTTGGCCGATTTCATTTCCTCCTTTTTGGCTTTAGTTAAATTTTGCACAACGTTTGTGCCTGCATTTACCGATAGAACAGCAGCAGAACAGGTTCGATGCAGTAAACTTTTCTCATGCACTCTAAATCGTTGTAGTGCCTTTTTCCAATTATTAAATCCATTTTAGTGTTGTTTGCACAATTCTTTTTGAAAATAAGGATAAATGCATTTCCGTTGGTAGTTTTCCTCCGCAAGTGTGCTTCGCGCTGGCTGAGAATGCAATTTTGCCTATTTTACGAATGTCCACCAGTATTATTTATAAAATATTTTACTTGTTTATAAGATATTTTATATAGTTTTTACCTTTTACGCGTTTGTGTCATATAGGTTATATAATTTTTGAATTTCAAACTCAACGTAACATCTTTTATTCGTATGCTGTATGTGATTTTTAGTAGCTACTTTTTAGTTGATTAAGTTAAATTCTGTGTTTGTTCAGCTCTTTATAGTAGCTAATACACAAAAAAAATCAGTTTTGTTTGCCCCATTATTCAGGTGCATAAAGTTTGTGGTACAATATCCGCCCTTCCTTATACAGTGTGTCCCAGGATTGATGTTACAATAGGTGCGATGGACTAAAAATTTTTGAATTTTATTTTAAAATTGTGGAATTAAGCCCTGCTTGGTTTGAAGAGAATTTTAAAAATATTTTCAGTTTTTGAAAAACAAGTCGGCCTTGACATTAAAGCGAAAACTATTTTCTTTTCCTTTCTCAGAATGAGAAATTATGGTCCTATACAAAATTTCAGGAAGATTAGTCAGCGATAGTCTTTTCATGGCCTCCTGGCAGTTATGTGGAATAAATAATTTATTGTAGATCAATATTATTATTACGCTTCGTAAGTTAAATTTCTTGTAAATACTATTTGTTTCGTTCAATGTTCTACAAATAAAATTTTGAATAAATACAATTTATTTTGTTTAATCTAAAAAATGACGGTTTAATCAAAGTACGTAGATCTTCCTGAAATTTTGTATAGGGCCATAATTTCTCATTCTGAACAACTTTTCTTAGTAAACTTTTGCCGTATCCTAAACAAAAAGTGTACTTTACCTGAAAAGAAAATAGTTTTCGCTTCAATGTCAAGGCCGACTTGTTTTTCAAAAACTGAAAATATTCTTAAAATTCTCTTCAAATCAAGCAGGGCTTATCCACAATCTTAAAATAATTATTTATTTTATTTTTATTAAAATTTTTAGTCCATTGCACCTATTGTAACATCAATCCTGGGACACACTGTATAGTCCCCAAAATCCCTGCACTATAAGCAACCACAATACAATTTTGGGAGGCTAAGAAAGAATTTTTGTTCGCCACGTGTGCTTCGCGCGGTGGCTAACGTGTCAACAAAAGTGTCGACTGATTTAGGTTCCGGTCCAAATAATTTAGGCAGTGGTGCCTTTATTTCTTTAACACTTTTGACGCAAATCTTGCAAAAGACTTTTTCGTTTTTGTATGTAATCCATGAAAACTCTTTCAACCATTCATTCCGAAAATGCCTACTCGAAGGATTAACTCGAGGATTAACTTCTTTATTATGAGATTCACTTGCTGATGCTGACTGTGTTGAATGCATGCTAGATACCGCCGGTAGAGCAGCAGCATGTTCATTTGCATTGCTAGATGTGAATGGAACAGGAACATCATCTCTCGGATTTTTATTTAATTTAATTAAAAATTTATCCATCGTAAAAATTAAATACTAAGTAGGTATTTAAAATTATCCCGCAGATACACAATAAGTAACAAAACTTATTCACAAGTAAGTCAATACTAACACTAAGTCACTATTACCAGTGACTGACTAGGTAGTGTGTCAGTGTGTGGTGTGTGTTTTATTTCTACTGTTAGAGTTACAGACGAACAGCGCACGTATCTAAAACGTGTTAGCCAGAGCCAGACCCGGTTCAGTTCGACACTGCTGGAGGCGCGCTAGGCAGTTTGAAATAACCATTTGATGTTGCGAACGAATTTACAAACGAGGCATTTCCGTTGCCTTCTGCAAAGTTTGTGACCATGCATTTATAAGTGTATAGTGTATGTATCTTGTTACTATCTGAAGTCGACCACTCCGCAGACAGAATCGTTAATTGTAACCAAACGATTAAATGGCTTCACTCGCTCAAGTACCGACCTCGAACAGTGGGGAATTCTAACTAAGAAAATAAAATAATGTAAATGTACGATATTAATAGTTATAATTTTTAATCGCTATCACTACTTAAACTAGAGTCACTTGAATCGTTGCCAACATGAATGATTAGTTCATCAACAGTTACATCTAAAATCCTTTCGCACTCATACCAAGTCGTACTTTTTTCTTCAGTGTGACGTACACAATTACTCCATACATCTTTTGTACATTGTTCTAATACTATCTTCCACATTGCAAGAACTCGATCATCACCATAACCATCCCTGCCGATGTGATCATTGTAATACTGTTTTGCATGTGCCCATATTAATTCAATGGCATTAAATTCACAATGATATGGTGGTAGGCGTAAAACATCATGCCCATAACTTCTCAATAATTCATCCACTTCATAGCGCTTTTCTTTTCTGTGAGATTTCGCTAGTACAAGTAGTTCAGTTTTAAATGAAGTTGGATCATGATTAATGTTATTTTCATTCAACCATTCTATGATATCTGCCTTTTTCCAGGAAGATCAAGGATTTCTCTTAAAAGAGAATGGTAAGGAGCATTATCCATTATTATCAACGATCAACTAGCTTCATATAAAACACTTTTCGTGGCAGGATTGTCTTGGATACCTTCGATTACATATTAATTTTTGTGGAGAATTCTTCTAGCAAGCTATCTTTTAATTGATTCCAGCTTTTAATTCCCCTCTCACCTTGTACAATTAATTTAGCTAATCCTGTAATAGGCCAGGCGTCACGAAGATTAACATCGTTTTAAATCGGGAAAAAGATTTAACTATTGGAATCGGTTTACTGTAGGCCTCTTTTAGACAAACTCATTTATCCCCCTCAAGCAATCCCCGGAACACTCCCAAATTTGCTCAGAAAATCTTTTTTTTTGCCAATATCTCGGTTCTGGATGGTCCTGCGACAAATAAAGTAAAGATCAAAATTAAAGATAACTAAATTCTCTATCGAAAAGGTTTATACACATTTTTACATAATATCAATATCCTACGAGCTGCAGGCGGGGGAAGTCGCGTGTCGTATCGGATTGACACACTAGATTTTCAAACTACAAATATATAAACTATCGGCGTTTACAGCAATTATGCGCTCGTTTCCACACCACCTTGCGGTAGAGCGTTTGGCGCCTTTTTTTTACAGTGGTGTCCCCAATAGGCCTAATCCACTTTTTCATTTAATTATTCAACTCACCACCGGTACTTTTATGTTCTACTGCCAATGTATTACATTTGTTTAGTTATATTTGAAGTTGACGGTCCAAAAGGGTTCCTGGCTTCAATCAAACTGTAAGTGTCGGTATCGTTATCAACTGCATCGTCGTTGTCGGATTTAGCCGTGTCGTCGTGTGGAAAAAATATAATAACTGATCATCGGTTTCTTCGGATTGATCTAAGTCGTCTACATAGCTCTCAACGTTTGTACACGATTGACCTTCACATCCGGAACAAATGCTAGCTACTACCTAGATGGTTTGTTGTTGGCACTACACAACTCGGTGAAGCAAAAACCCACCATCTACGACGTGCACTTTATTTCCAAAATTAATTGTATCAGTGATTCGTGAAAATAAATCATAACAACTCGATTTTTGTGTTTTTCGCATCCCAGCTTCATCGAAAAGTGAAAGCGGATAGGGGACCAGTTCAAACTGAAAGTATTGCTGCAATTCTCTTTGCGATTTCTTGGCCAGTAAAATTCTTTGGAACAGTAGCGTTGAATTAACTGGACTTTTTCCGCCTGTAGCTCCGAGAATATTGATACTAACTACGTAAAACTGCGTCTAAACCTTTTCGATAGAGAATTCAGTTACCTCTAATTTTGATGTTCACCTTATTTGTCGTAGGACCGCTGAGAACAGAGATATTGATTTAAAAAAAAAAACGATTTTTGAGCGATATTTCGCCGAAATTTGGAGTGTTACAGGGGGGGGGGGTGCGCGAGGGGGATAAATGAGTACGTATAAAAGAAACCTACAATAAACCGATTCCAATAGATAAATCTTTTTCCCGATTTAAAACGATATTTACGTCTGCTGAACTCCCTGACGCCTGACCTATAAGGGATTTTCTAGCAAAAATTAACTTCTGTAAAGCCGTCCAGCCCAAAAGGTCTGCAGTATCTTCAAATTCTTCTATTCACGTCTCTGCCTGACATAAATCACCTCCGTCGAATGAGCGAACAGTCCCTGCAATGTATTTGAACGTCATTGAAAATTTTGGGTTTCGATCCAATGGGTGATGCTGAGCTGAAATGGGTGGCCGTTGTTCAATTTGTGCTTTTACATTTCCAATGGTTGGAACTTCGTTTTCTCCCGCTACTTCTGCTGGATCGTCCTCGAACTCCCCTTCGTCTTCTGTTGCTTCATCTTTTTCTTGCGCAAATAGTTTAAAATCTGTAAAATGTTTACAAATTCGCTGCGCAACAGCCTCCGCTGTATAACCAATTCGCAATACCTTGCATATTGCTGTCAAGTCACCATATGACAACGTTGTTACAGCTGAGTTAACTTTTTGTTCATATTCTACTGAATTCGAATCAAACTCGAAACCTGCGAATTCCCTCAATCGGCTTCTGTTTTACCGATCCCCTTCGTTATCAAAAATAGATTTGTGAAGCGCCTTAATCGCTCTCGTTGTTGCTTCTTTAATTGACGCTTTCAATCCCATAATCAGCTAGCGTGCTTGGGACAGCCACCGCTGTATCAGCCCTAACACCTGCTGCCATGTTGAATCACAATACGCAGAATTAAACCAAAATTTCGTGTGGTAACCGCGGGTTTTATTACACCTTTCTTCCATATGTCACACCTGAAAATTGTAACAGATCAAAGGGTTTTAATAAATAACCAGTAATGCTTTAACAAGACTGTAATTCACTAAACGATTTAACAACATTTGTCTACGCCGAGCGTGTACAGACGACTGGCCCCCTCTCCTGACTGTCTATATTAGTCTAGACAGCAGGTGGCATGCAAGCCGTAGCGGTACAGTTTTACTACAAAAGCAAGAAGAAAGAAATAATGCAGAATTTAAATTCAAGGAAGAATTACTGAAATTACAGATAGAACACCAAAAACTGTTAATTTGTAACTGTAAATACATACAGGGTGAGTATAAAGTATGGAGACACCGATTTTCTGTCGTTAATATTCATTTTAGAAAAGAATGTTCAATACAAAAGTTTTTTATGAAATTTTTAGCTACATATTGATTATACACGAAAATTTGTTTCTTCAATTGTTTTTGAGCTATGACTTTGCGCGATATTTTTTTAAATGGGAACCTATTAATTTTATGCTACCATTCGATAGAGAATTGTTTTCTCTTTACAATGGTATAAAAATTTTATGGTTTTGGTTGCTATTGGCATTAGCAATAGCGGGTTTAAGTGAACGCGAAAGAATTGAAATACTTTATACTCACCCTGTTTATCACAGAATAAGTCATATGTGTATTATTTTTTTAATTTATTAATACAAAACTTTGTTAATAAACAATTGTAAGTATACGCCTATTAACAAACAAACATATTATGTTGCTGTCATACTGTAACTACGAAAATTGTAAATTATATATTCACTTTAAATTAAATAAATTTACAGTATTCTACTCAATATTATTATAATAAATCATGGAAATAATTTAGTATGGTTCTTCTGACGATGTCATCGCCTCAATATCTTGCCACATCTTCTTCAGCTTCAACATCGAATACTTCATGGTCATCTTCTAACATATCACACTGAGTTGTGCATGTGATATTATGAATTATTGCAGTAGCAGTTATAATTTTTTGAGCTAGAGGTAATTGACACCTCAAACCTACAGGCAAAATCTGAAAACGTCTCTTCCAAATTCCAAACGTACGTTGTACCACGTTGCGCGTTAGAATTTGCGCTTCGTTATACAAATTTTCAGCTGCAGTTTGCGGATTATTTAAAGGTGAATAGATATGGCTTTACGGGGTATCACCCATAAGCAACATATTGCCCATATCGCCATTTTCAAACCTCATCCTTGCACGAGAATTATTAAATACATGGTTGTCATGGGCTGATCCAGGTCATGGTGCTACAATATCCATTATATGCGTTCTTGCATTGCATAAATGACCTGGACATTTAATGAAAAGCAACCTTTTCTGTTTCTGAATGTTTCAGCATTTGGACCACCTAATAAAACTTTGTATCGACATCAAAAAAATATAGGAATTTATTAACATACCTGGCGAAATTAATTTAATATGAGTGCAATCTAGCGCACCGAGCACTCTTGGAAATCTGGCTATATTGCCAAACTCCATTGGTATTTCCTGCTTCTCTGCTATTGTAACGGAAATTTCAAATATTCCCCTCGTAATTCCACCAAGGCATTAACAATCCTGGTTACAATTTTTGCAGCTGTTGATTTGTGAATTCCTAGGAAGTCGCCACATGCAATATAAAAACTCCCAGTGGCAATGAACTTTAGGGGTAACAGCAGCTGGTCCAGCGGTGACACTGCACGGTTTCTAAAATATTCAAGCTGTTGTTACTTGTATTTTCCATTATACTTCGTTATCTTACCTGACTGTTCGATGTCCTAACCTAATTTCTATTTGTGTTAATAAATTTAACACGGTTTCTTTTGAGATTCTAAACATTGCTAGAAATTCTTTGTTGTCCCATTTATCAAAATTGTTTACACGTGCTCGAACGGTGTATTCACGCCGACCACGATTTGCCACATTTGCCAGATTAAGCAAGTCGCCTTCAACACGTCATCAAAATCTTGCAGAAGCTCCATTAGAAAATATATGGAACAATAAATAAACACAAGAACTGTCAGAAAGGTTATCATGCGCGATATATACGTTTTCAGTAAAACGCGCATGTGTTTTGAGCATTTCCTAAGTTATTAGAGGTTTTTTGGGAAGTTCAACTGGCGAATTTGCCAAATAAGTGCAGATGTTAGCTAGATAAGCATTATTAGAAGGTGAAAAGACAATTTAGAGGCTTATTTGTCAAATAAATTTATTACGAGGTTTATTAGTAGGTAGAAAGACCGGCGCTAAATCTATAATGTTTAATGGCACACAAACCTTTGGTCCACAAATCAGATTTCTTTTTTAATAACCACTTACATTTCACAATTGTTGCATCTTTTGGAATGTCAATAAGCTCCCATGCATCATTCTTCTCAAAAGACTTCAGCTCCTTTCTCTGGTCCAATTAACTCGTTTGCCAATGTCAATTCATAATCCACTGGAAGAATACTGGTCACACAATAACCATATTTATCTGGTTTCTTTTGCATTCTTTTTTTCCCATTCACTCCATTCACTGCTGGATAGGTTTCCGTTTCAGTTGCATACTGATGCTCTTCTGAATTTTCAGGAATTTCTGGAACTTCTGTATACTGTGGTACTTCCAAAGAATCTACTGACTCTTCAGCGTCTTTGAAATCTAAAGTATCATTTAGTGACTCGGGAACTTCATTCTCACCTGCTGTTATTGTATCTCCCTCTGAATCATTACTCTCTTCAGGCTTATCTCTAAACCAGATTGATTCGTGTTTTCTTTCCACATCAGACATTTCTCTTTCCATCACAATTACGTTTCTGCTAATAGTTGTCACTTGTCACTATATTTGTACTGGGATCATATACTCTATTATTAATATATACCAGCCTCCTGTGACATAATTCTCCGCTAATAACAGATGGAGCAGCCATCAAATGATATTGGGTCTGTATTCTCAATCCAATGTTGCAAATTTTACAAGTTGTCTGTAAATGAGACACGATTCCCATTTTTGATCAGCTCACGGACCGATAATAAATTTGTTGTTAAACTAGGCACGCATAACACACTTTTCTAGTTACGATCTGTTGAAATTTCTACATCGCCGAAGCATAGGACTGGCACTGGTGTTTTATCAGCCAATATAATTTCGCGTAAGTTCGATAAACAAGACATATTTTTTAATCCTAGTGTCGTTCGTTGTCATATGAGCGCTGACTCCAAAATCAACATACTATGCATTCTTGTTATAGCTACCGATCATAAATATAGCACTAAGAAACGCGTTAGACTGCTTATTTTTCAGAGATTTCTCCAAAAATGGGCACTGATTTCTGTAATGGCCGCTTGTAGCAGGCAAGGCCCGCTGAATTAAATATTGCATATCAAGGCCTGCCCACTTTAATTAGCCAAGACGCAATTAGAAAGGACAATGGCGCCATTTGCGGTGAACTATACATTTTTTAAGGGAGAAATGTATAGTTTACCGCAAATGGCGCCATTGTCCTTTGTAATTGCGTCTTGGCTAAATAAAGTGGGCAGGCCTTAAGGTTCTACTTTCCTCAACGGAAATATTGACAAAAATCGCATTATTTTATATCAGTTTTGTGGCTTTATTATTTGAAGAGCTGGTCGACACTTATACAGGTTCTGTATAAGGCAAGGTAGTGATATGTTGATGTCAAAAGGTCAATTAATTTGTTGTAATTAATCGAAAACGTCACATAATTTCTGCAGTTTCGTTCGTTTATTTGTGATCGAAACCGAAAAAAGTTTGAACAAACTGACAAAGATTTGTACGGTCTACTGATGTATTCTAATAAATTTTTTTCGTTGATGTTTATTGAACCTTTATATCGCAAAAATAAAATTGTATTTAGGCAACCAGTTAAACATGATGTTTCGATTTTTACGTAGATTGTTTTGAATGACAGTGATTGGGGATTAACAAACTTTACCATTTAAGCAGTTGGTTAAGATCATAATACTATTGTTACCAAACAACTTGTAGAGAAACTCTGAGAAAAGCACCTGTTAGAATATATAGTGTATTGCTTCGGTATGAAAAAAAAATAAGATTATTATTATACAATATTTATTGAAAGTAAGTCGATTACGGATCACACACATACAAATACGATATACCGGGTGTAACAAGATCATGGTACACCCCCATTTTTTCCTTTCGTTTTCAAGATAAATGGTTGAAATTTGGAACATCCTATAAACTTAATAAACGTCACCTTTTGACATATTAAATGATTTTTTTCCGTTTCCGGTTTCACCGGAAGTGACACTAACTTTTAATTTTAAAATGGAACACCCTATAAGTATATTAATGCATTTTTGAAATCTGCATAATTTTCTGAATCCAATGATATCGCATAAGTGACATTTCAGTCTTCAATATTTATTTTAGTTTAATTTTTAGATTTCTATTTAAGTGTGCCATGATTGTCCCGATTTATTCTAATTGAACCGTGTAATACTAGAAAAATCGAAATCCCTTCGAAAATAATACTAAATTATGTGATTTAAGAGCCAATAAAGTTTATCCAAATGGTTTTTCGGACAAAACACAATCTTTTCAGAGGTAACTATATTGGTACCGTGGTAATATTTATTTTTAGTATTAATAAGGAATTTAATCATGTGCCTTATTAAAACAACTAAAACAAAAAATACACTGGTAAATCAACAAAAATGTTTGACAAGCTAAATATTTCTTTGTTTTCAAAGCCATCTTATTTACTTCTTACCTTATAATTGGAACAAAATTGTATTTTCTTATTTTCTCTTAGCTGTAATTTTGATTGTATTGTGGCGTAAGGGTTGGGTAGTTTCCTTTTATAGTTTATTATTAACACTGCAGTTATAAATTGAAATAGCTCAGAATATTGGTAGAGTCTTGTAACCCTAAACGCCACGCTGAATTGAATATTTTAGGCTTGGCTAAATTTAAGCGAGAGGCGAACAAAATAAAAACATCTTTTAATTAACGTTCGTATATTTGAATAATTAATTAAGGGGCTTTATAAACTTTTACACTTAATTCCAAACTGATTCACGGTTACGTTTGAACAACAATTTATAATCGACTCCTGTTACAGATAAAAACACATACGCTCTTGTGAACACTAAATAAGGCTATAATAAAATCTTATTAATTTCTAAACACAATCAAATTTAAATTACTTAGTCTAACAAATAAACAAATTCTTTTACAACCTGAATCACATCTTGGACACACTAACTAATGACTTTTCGGCTCGTGTTAACCCTCTGGAGGCTCGTGCTAAACCATATTAATTATGCGACGCACGATTCTTTATATACGGATATTGGCCGTCCTCTTTTTCGGCACACGCGCAAGATTGAAACGCTTGACCTTAAAATTCGTCTGCTCAGCAGTTCTCACGATTTACAGAATTTTTGGGTAACACGTGTGTGTGGGCGTTCGTCTTTGTTCTTTGTTAATTTTATTACGAATGTGAGGAATTCCTTTGACCCCGCATCACACACGTGTCTGGCTAATGACGCGTGACATCATTGCAAATGACGCGCTTTATTTCGCTACTTGGTCTTATGCGTTTCAATTGAGGTTAACATTTGAACACAAGCTGAAAGTCATTTCGTTGTTTGTGTATTTAATAATTGATTAATTAAATATTAACGTGTAATTAAATTCATGTTTTGATTTACTCTGAATATTTGACTATGAATTATTGAACTTAATATGTGACTATTTCACAGTATTTATCACAGATTTTAATAAGGCACATGATTAAATTCCTAATTAATACTAACAATAAATGTTACCACGGTACCAATATGGTTACCTTTGAAAAGATTGTGTTTTGTCCGGATTTCGATTTTTCTAGTATTACACGGCTCACTTAAAATAAATCGGAACAGTCATGGCACACTTAAATAGAAAACTAAAAATTAAATTAAAATAAATATTGAAGACTGAAATGTCACTTATGTTGTATCATCATAGGCGGAGTTAGACTCTTAAACTTGGGGGTGCTAGAGTCCTCGACGAGCGAAGCGAGCCGTCTATTATGTCGCGAGCAGGCTAAAATTTTTGAAATTTTCAAGGTCAAGCGCTCTAATGAAAACTAAGAAAATCGCGGTACAAATAGTTATTTACTTTAGAAGTTGCGAAAGTTTACTTTTAGGTGCGAGGTGTCTTTGAATTGCCGAGGCTAATTAAAAACTCCGAGCACCTAAAGGCCTACGCAGCGTGTAATGTATTAAATTTTTCATACTCCCCTCGACATTTAACCACCGTAAAAGATGAAATTATAATAAAATAAAATGATTCAGTGATTAATAAGGTGGGTTGTTGTCAACGTTACTACGGTAACAATACCGTACTATTTATTTTCGCTTTCGCTCGCGCTACCAGGCTACGAAAGTAACACTTTCGCAGGGGGGAGCATGAAAAATATTTTCTCCAAAAAATAGGTTTCATCAATGAAACTTAAAAAAAGAACATTAAAGAAACCATTTGTCTCTAGAAATTTAGGTATAGGTATGATAAATTTACATTATTCTCTCCATAAAGTCATTAATTATAAATTTACATAGGTAACTTAAAAATAAAATATAAAAAGATATAACTCTGGTATCGAAAAAACATTTATTTAAGACATCATGAATTCTCATGAATTCAAATATTAATATTTATTTAAGAATACAAAAGAAAAGAAATATTAATATTGCAATGGCATTTTCATGCTTGATGCTTTTTGGCGGTGGCGGATGAATTCTAAAAGAATATCCTCTTGGTCGACCCTTCTCGCCAGCTCATTTTCAATATTAATTATAGATAAATTGCTGAAACAATTTTGGCTCATTGTGCTTCTAAGACAATTTTCTATTCTCCTCATGGCAGAAAATGACCTTTCACAAGATGCCGAGTTAACTGGCAAGATATGAGCAACTTTAAAAAGTTTATAATAATTGCCAAAACCATCCTGATTTAGTATTTTTTTAATACCGCTGTCGTTAATTTCAGCGGCGTTCCTGTTGTCGATCATATTCATATTCTTTAGAATCAACATTTCAGCTTTCCGAATATTTTTGTTTATTCCAAAAGTGACCGCATAATGATCAATAAAATTGGAACTCCCTTCTAAATCAAATTTGATAAAATTATCAACAGCTTTTGCCATCTTCTGGCTTTCTGCGGAAAAACGAATTTTCAGGTGATTGACTATTGCATCAAATATGCGGTAATAGACATTAATTCGGAAAGAATCTTTAATCACCAGTGACACGTTGTCAGATTCGGTTTCGGTATTTGAATCAAGATCATTTGAACTTGATCCTATTGTGGACATAACAGCACAATCTTTCAGCAACTTTGACTCAGTTCTCTTTCTTTTTGAACTCCTAGAAGGTTCGATAGCAATGTCATTACTTCGAGCAATTGCTTCAATCTCTTTCCACTGAGATGAAAAAGCATTGTCACTCCTCTTTTCCTCTAATGTTTTTATAACGCCGTTAATGACGCTTAATCATTCTGCCAATGTTCCTTCCTTGCTTTGAAGTTTCTTACTCAAAATATTGATGACATTTAATACATCAGTCAAAACGTATAGATGTGTTAAGAACTTAATGGTTGTTATACAATTTAAAAGCCCAACTGCTTCGATGGCATTTCTGTTTGCGTTTTGTTCAACCTCCTCTTTGAGCAACTGAATGATTGAAGTATAATTCTTCTTCACACCTATACAGTTTTCAGCTCTGCAATTCCATCTGGTATCGCTCAATCTTTTGAAGATCCATGAGCTTTGCATGTGACGATGGCTGCGAAAAATGCGCACAGAGTGCTTCCATTATATTAAAAAACTCTCGAACACCGTGTATGTTGGTGCAAGTATCAACGACAGCAAGATTTAGTCTGTGAGCCAGCTTGGCTTGCACTCTTCCTATCCTCCCCGACATGACACTTGCGCCAATGACTGGCCCACAATTGGAATGTTGCTCAGTCCAAGTTTTTCAATATTTGCGATCATAAGTTCGCATAGACTTGTGGCGTCTCGTTTGGTAGAGCATTCAAAAAAGCCCAGAAAATGTTCTTGAATTTCAAAATGGATATTGGTGTACCTAACACATAAAGATAATTGTTCGTGCTTAAAACTTCTGGCTTCGTCAACCATAATACTGAACATACCACAATCTTTGGCATCTTGTACTATTTTCTTTTGCACCAAATTAGAACTGATGGCAATTATTTCATTTTGAATATCATGGCTACTCAGATTATAATATTTATTGTACGATTCCGAAAAAGAAATATTGTGTCGAGATAACAATTCGCAAATTTCTTTTAAGTTTCCTTTGTTGGATGAGTTTTCACTTTCGTCGTGACCTCTTAAAGCTATGCCTTGACAAGACAACGTCAACACTACATCAGTCATCATTTTAAAATAGTCCCGGTTTTTCGTAATAAATTCTCGGTGTGCTGCTGAAATTTGTTATGTCACGGAGCCTTGTTTTTTTGCTTGTTGAAATGAAGAATATTTTTGCCCATTATTTAGATGAAATAAACTTTCGGCATGTTTTTGAAGTTTTTCTTTCAATTTTTGCCAATTCCTACAGCCAGATTCAACAAAAACTGTATCGTTAGTAGTTTTGGCACCGAACATCCGGCAATAATAACAGAATACAGCATCACACTGAATGCTATATTCCAGCCAATTGTATTCTTTGAAATATTTGGAAGAAAATGACCTATTTTTGGCGTTATGTTTTGTCAAAGGATATTTATCAAGTATAGGCTGAACAGGTTTAGATTCAAATGTACCCAAGTCTAGTGTCGGTTGATTTCCTGATTTTGATCCGGAAGCCGTTGAAGAAACAGAAAGTTCTGAAATTTAAATTACGGCATTACATTCCTATAGTTTTACTTTCTTTAGCTACCAGCTACCTACGAGCTACGACCTACCAGTCAAATTATTATCATTTTGCTGCACAGCCACAGGACCCGCAATACTTTTCTTGAAAAAGTGTCGAATATCTTCTTCATATTGTTTTGTTTAGTTACAACAACACAGAACACTCGACTTTCACTATTCACTATTTTAATTGTTTACTAACCAAACTGAACCAAATACCAAAGCAACCACGGCCTGACGGCAACGCAACTGAACTGAGTGTTGGCGGGTGCTAGTACGGTGACCGGCGCGCGCGCGTAGCTGGCTGGTCCTTGTTGCTGCCAGAAGAGTAGAGACAGACAAGGAGAGTGTGTAGTGGTGGGGATGAATCGAAAAACGTGTCTAGTCTAGGCTCATAGGCTGGCTGTCAACTGAAATTATTTTCGCCGCGAGAACAGATATAAATAATAAAAAGTAAAAATAAAAAATACTTAATTTGGGGGTGCTAATTTCAAAATTGGGGGCGCTAAGCACCCCCTAGTGCCCCCCAACTCCGCCTATGTGTATCATTGGATTCAGAAAATTATGTAGATTTCAAAAATGCATTAATATATAGGGTGTTCTATTTGAAAATCAAAAGTTAGTGTCACTTCCGGTGAAACCGGAAATGGAAAAAGTCATTTAATATGTCAAAAAGTGACCTTTATTAGTTAAGTATATAGGATGTTCTAAATTTCAACCATTTGCCTTGAAAACTAAAGGAAAAAAGTGGGGTGTACCATGATCTTGTTACACCCGGTATACAAAATAATAACTTGCACTTTAATTTTTATGAAATTTAATAATATTGTGAAGTCCGGCTTCCTAAGTAGTAAAGTGAAACCTTGTCAGAAGCAGAAACCGGAAGTTAGGCTAGGTATTTTTACCACTACTTCTTGTTAAAATTTTGAGTTTATTAATCGTATAGGACCTCAAAAGACATGCTTTGGTATTTCTCCGAAAGTTCATGTTAATTTTAAAAAAAATACAAAAATTATATAATTAAAACTAATTACAATGATATTATGAAATTATTGTGCATGAAATATAATGAAGCATTCTCGTTCAATGCACAAAGTAACGTTACACTTAATACATTGCCACCTTGCACTGCACGTTGATGGCAATGTCGGCACCTGAGTTGATTTGCTAATTTTCTAGGAAAATGGCCCCCTTCATGTCGAATTATACTTGACGGCACGAATCCAGACGGTCGAGTTTTTGATAAAGAACTCTTTTCGAAGCAGCTCAAATAGTGCCTTGCTATATTTCTGACAAACCCCAGCAAATCCAATTTTTCGTCTCCAGCATGTTGATATAATTTATAAGCATTGACCATGGTCACATTTAGCATGTGAGTAAATAACACCCACCACCTTTTTTTGCCTCTAATTCCTATTCGGTAGGCGTTTACTGCCTCATCGAGTAAATCTACCCTTCCCATATGTGTATTATAATTTCAATACGCTCGAGGTTGAGGTACTTCAATTTTCTCTTTAGCTATGGACGACCAGCGCTTCACTTTTGACAAAGGCTCGACGCTATCGTAATTTGTAGCCATTGTGACTATATTGTTATCCTTCCATCGTACAAAGAGTAAGGAATTTGTTTCATCATATTTATATTGAAAAAATCCGCGATCCTTTTTCTTCATTTCTTTTATCGAAAGTAACGGACATTTTTTAATTCTATTATCTCGCACCGTCCCCGTTGCTCGAATACCTTTCTTCTTTAGTGTGTTCATCAGATCATAGCTTGTGAAGTAATTATCAAAGAACACAATGTGATCTGAAGGTTTGTCCAATTTTTCTAAAAGGTCTAGTACCACCCGAGAACCTAAGGGAAGGTCTGATGTAGTTGCTGGTTGGTCTGTTGTTTGAGAGGGTTTAGCCCCACAATATGTATCGAAGCCGTAACAGAAGCCTGATGAACTACATAGTAACCAATCCTTGTAGCCAAACCTTATGGGTTTTCCCCGTATGAATTGCTTGGCTGAATGGTGACCAAAATACTTCACCATAGCCTCATCTATTGATAAAGACTGATGAAATATTCCCCACTGCAGAAATTTTTTGTTCAGTAAGTCAATTAGTGGTCTGATTTTGGACAACTTGTCTCCTTTATCCAGCTTTGTGTTATCTGCCAAGTGTATGAAGCGCTTTAGTTCCTCAAATCGATTTCTTGACATCGCGTTTGCTACCAATGGTACATTCACATCATCATCCAGGCTCCAATATAGTCGCTCTCTTGGCAGTTTATGGTACCCAGACAGATATAATATCCCAATAAATATTTGTATGTCTTCTTCTGAAACACTGAGGCTATGGGTATTGTGTTGACCTGCGTACCGCGCCGTTTCATTTACAAGATGCAGTGTGACTTCATTATCAAAGAGTTTTTCAAATATTTGAACGGGATTTAAATTTTTCAATGCATCTTTCATATTTTCTCTACGATCAAGATAACCATTGGTTTCCGGCATACTGTTGTCAATATTGTCATTGATCCACTTTGGTTCTGGTTTAGTTATTTTTCGTTTTTTAATCGGTGGCGTTAACTTTTCTGTAAGACGATCACGTAATATGGCAAGTGGTACCCCGAGTTCAGAGTCGTCTTCGGATTCGTCTTCGGAGTTTTCAGTTCGACTGTTTTCTGTGCTGCTGTCACTACAATACACTTCAACCTGTCCTGGCACATCATTTGGTATGCTAATTGACTCCACATTATGTTCTTCAAAATCTTCTTCGTCAGTTTGACTGTCGACGTCTGGCGGAATGATAATGATATCAGCTCGTGAAGCAGTAGTCCTCGATACGTCTTCCAACGCTGCGGGAAGATGCAAAAACCGCTTTCCGTAGAAATTACCTGTCTTGATAACTGGAAAATCTATTTTACATGGACAATAGTCCTGCAAAAAAAAAATGTTTCGAAATTTCAACTTCGCAAACATATCATATTGGCCCAGTGTACTCAAATGAGTACAGTGTAGTTTATGAAGGGCTGTATTGTTAACAACAAATAAAATAAATGTATTACAATGCTAATCTGCTTTGTACCTTACCTTAGAACTCGTATTCGAGGATAAACACAAGGATCACTTTGAAATTCAATCAAAGAATTAAATAATTCAACTAGCGAAAAAAGCACGTGGTTAACCTAAACGAAAACAATTTATTGCAACTTGGCTCAACACTCCTAGTAGAAAATTTTAGAACTACGATCAAAATTCGTCAAATAGGAACCTGTACCTTTGGTTACTAAACATTAAATTAGACAGATGGCGTTAAAAAAAATTATAATTCAAAGTGTACTCAAACGAGTACAACGGGCTTAAATGGGTTTTAAAGGAATTTACAGAAATTCAGTTACTTTGGTACACCAGTATGGCTAGTCTAGCATAATAAATGGTATCCTACAACATAATATTTATAAATCTTTACATTTAATATCTCCAACTGGTAAATTACGATTTCCTTGAATCAATTGGTTATATCATCTATTACAGCACCATAATCACCGTCTTCGCCACAAACTTTAATTTTTGTTTTAGTTGAAGGTTTACGAATTTTGTTGCGTACTTTTTTAGAATAATTTTTATTGTATTATCCTATCATTCCTCCAAGGATGTTGGTCTCCACTATGTCGAGAAATGACCCACCATTATTAAAAGCAATACGCTACATTAGTGTGATGTCACTCTCTGTCAAGGCCAGACCACTGCATCCAAACAAACTCGAGTTGTGCTGTATCTACCCATTAAAAATATTTAAAAATTTCTTATTTCTTTTATAGAGATTATTTACTACACGTAAGTTTAAATATTAATTACTCCTAACATTAGAAAGAGTGTAATTAAAATTATTTAATATAGCTTAATGGCATGTTGATATAATCTCTAAAAATGTGCGTGGTTTTGAGGTTATGAACGTATCTATAAGAATGTACATTTAATTCAAAGAACTTAATTTCATTAACACATTGTACTTTAACAGATATCATGGTTATGTGTTTTGTGCCAAACTGTAGTCACTACAATCAAAGAGAAAACTGTCGATTCTACAGATTCCCGATTGATAAGCACATCCGAAATCGGTGGATAAAGTTAATCAGGTAAATAAAATTTAAATGTGCTACGTCCATATTCTATCTGTAGTTATTGTTATAGGCGTGAAAGGGAACCTGGTCCAGGGGCATTTGTGTGCCGTTGCCATTTCATTTTGTTGATGGCAATAAGGAAAACGTACCAACATTATTTCAACATAACGAGGGAAAGCGTTTTCAGAACCACCATTTGTCTCCAGAGGACAAGAAGAAGAAGAAAAAGGTAGATGTAACAAAAGTGTGCCAACTGTAGTCGACAAGGGAGATGATGCAGTTCCGTCTACATCGACAATACCCTCTACATCAGAAAAAACTGGTCACTGCTCCGCAACTGTAGCTTCTGAAAATTACTTTTTAGGGGCAGAGGTTCAAAACTTAAAAAGCAAATTGACACATTTAACTGCGACTTTTTCTTTTGAACATATTAAAGGGAACGACAAATTGGTGTTAATGTATACTGGTATACCTACGGCAAAATTGTTTCAAACGTTATATAAGTGCTTGGAACCAATAGAAATTAATTATTATTATGGGTGGAACGTAGAAAAGCTATCAAAAATTGACCAGTTGCTACTAACATTGATGAAATTCAAAATGAATTGCCCACACGGGGATTTGGCAGTGCGATTTAATTGCTCGCAGGGAATGGTTTCCAATATTGTGGCTTGTGGCCACGTTTGCGCATCTATTAAATGAAATTTTATACGATCAGTATATGACAAAAATACCATCACGAAATAAAAATAAGGCATGTTTACCTGACTGTTTTTCCACGTTTGCGAACTGTAGGATAATTCTAGATTGCACCGAAATTTTCACCGCGGTATCAAGAAAATCTATGGATGAACAAAAACGTACCTACAGTTCGTACAAACATCGTAACACGTGGAAGGCATTAGTAGGAGTTGCCCCAAATGGGGTAATAACATTTATGAGCACGCTGTATCCAGGGTCAACGTCAGATAAAGAGATCGTTGCTCATTCCAAAATTTTGGATGAAATGCAACCGGGGGACCTTATATTAGCTGATAAAGGGTTCCTAATCAGAGATATGCTTCCTCCAGGAGTATATTTGAATATTCCGCCTTTTTTGACAACACCACAGTTTACGGAGGAACAAGTCTATCGCACCGAGAGCGTGCCATTCGCACTAGTGAATTTCCCGTGGTCAAGTGCATCTAAAACTTTATTAACTACCTCGGAAATTGCCAAGGTTCTGGATTTGCCTTTACGAAAGCCGCATTGACTAACAGAGAAAAGGTTATTTCGTTCAAAATAGTTGATTAACTGATTATTTAAGACGATTTCAAATATTTTCGAGAACACAGGGATTATAGAAATCGGCCGGAAGTTGCCGACTGTGTTTTTATCGCCTCTTTTATGTAGAGGAACAACCTTGGAAATTTTTAAGGAACTCGGAAAGACAGAATTTGTGATGCAATTGTTTATTAAATGGGTGAGTGTGCTGCTATAGTTTCACAACTAAATTTTACAACTTTAGTCGATAAGTCGTAAATATCTTTCGCATTGGTGTTTTTTAAGTTGAGAATTATTTTAAGTATTTCGTCTTCGTCGACTGGTCGTAAATAAAAAGAACTTCCAGGAGAACAATGAGAAGAATAACGAATTAAAAATTCATCAAAGGTTGTATTCAATTTCGACTTTGTCGGGGGATTTTTTTGGGCAGCACTGGTAAAATGAAAATTAAATTCATCAGCCGTAAGGTCAGTAGATAAATTAGTAGGTTTTGGAAATATGTTTTTATTAATTAAATTCCAAGCTGCCTTGGTCTTGCAGGTTGCATTACTCATAAATTCAGAATTAGCAATTTTTTTTGCCTCCGTTAATTTTTTTCTATAATTGTTCCTAGTGATATTATAAAGTACATTAATTTTCGCACCTTTAAAGACGCTTTTTACAACAAATAAAGCATCCAGTTGGGTTTTATCCTTTTTTAAATCGGTTGTATACCAACTAACGGTCTTCTTTTTCCTACGTGATACATACTTCAATGGGCAGTGCATACCAAATTTATCGATAATGACGTTAACAAACAAATTAAATGCTATTAAAGCTAATATGCACACAGTAACACCAGTAATACTGCACACACTTCAGAGTACTGCGAAAGTTTTGATTTTGCTACTGAGAAAATGAGTCATTGAGTACTAAGTAGGATAACTTATAGATAAGGGTAATGGAAACGACATCGACAGAGGGCTGAGAAAGCTATACCCTTCCTTGTTTAATAAAACCATAGTGGGTTCTATACCTAACTTCAAATTTCCAATTTTACAAAGCGCTGGAGGACCCTTAGCATTATCTTGGAATTCAGGATCTTGAAAAAAGTCACGCAATTCCTTCAGTTGATTGCGTGCACCTAAGAAATTTATAGCATTATCGCTATACAAGGTGGTCCAGATTTATTTTGTGAAACTTCACCAGCGTGTTACTAATCGAAAAATAGGCTACACGTATTTTTTTGTTTTCGCCAATTTCGAATTTTCAGGGACGTACAACAAAAAAATACGTGTAGCATATTTATCGAGTAGGAACAAGCTGTTGAAGTTTCCCGAAATAAATCTGGACCACCCTGTATATCTTAGATGGATTTCCCAGAGCCGTAACGAGGGCATAAGGCGCCTGTGGCAAGTTTAAGACTTGCGCCCCCCCCCCCCCCCACAAAGTAATGACAAAATGTTAAAATAATTTTCTGTAACAAGTTAAATTTAGCTACGCTCGTAAATGCAATATGTATAACACTTACTACTAACTTCATCCAAATGAGTTTCCTGTAAATTCTATTATGTATTTGTATAAATAATAAATAAATAGTCTATTAAATAAGAACAAAATTTAATGCATATCCAATCGCAAATAAAAAGTAATACAAGATAAAAGTATAATATAAAATAATTTAATCAAAACTTAAATAATTAATTTCATAATGTAATTTTTCTTGCTTTTTCATTTGCAAACACTTCTATAATATCGTCATAATTTGTTGATTTTGCAATATCTCTTTCTATTGATATTATAGACATGTTTGTCAATCGCTCTTGTCCAAAAGAAGAACGAAGGTAGGATTTTACAATTTTTAATTTGCTAAACGATCGTTCGCAAGAAGCTGTTGTTACAGGCATAGTAATGAAAATCCTTAATGCTATATCTAAATTTGGATACGTGTTTTGTAATGATAGTTCGTAATTTTTTTGAAGAATTTGAAAAGCATCCATTTCGTCTAAATTTTCAAAAATTTCCACTGCTTGATATTTGAAACTTTCAATTTCACATACAAATTCTGAAGCATTAAGATCGCTATCATATTTCAATGCCAGATCCGCTGCGCATCGTTTGAGATCATCCAGCGGCATAATTTTCAATGCGTGACCACTTAAGAAGCTAAAGTCGCTTGCGACCTCTTGCAAAGCAACAAATCTATCATCGAGTTGTGTGAGTATGAGATCTAAAACTTCACACATTTCTAGTTTCAGAATTGTTCTTTCATTCATTGCAAACGAATCATCAATAGCTTTCTCACCAGCCATATTTTTTATTTTGCGTCGTCTCTTTTGTGGTATGTAAGTTTCAGTATTTATTGATTCGGCTAAATGTTGTGCTGAATTGTAAAACGAATCGAAAAAATCGTTTCGATACTGTTGAATTTCATTTTGTAGAGCTTTCATCATTTTCACAGCATTTTCAATTGTAGTTTTTTTTTCTTGTAGTAGCAAATTTACTTTATTCATCTTTCCTAATATTGTGTCCCAGAATATTAGTAGTACAACAAATTTAAATTTTGTTAATAGTTTTAGTAACATTCGAGCATTTGTTATAGAGTCTACTGTAACTTGTCTTCGTCCATCACACATTTCTTCAAGAAGTTCTATTATTAATGGCATTTGATTTCGTAGGGCTTTTACAGCGTTAGCTTTCGCGGACCACCTCGTATCACTTGTACCTTTAAGAAGATTCACAGATAACTTTTCCCTTAAAAGATCCCATCTACTGGTAGAGTTAACAAAAAAGTTAAACAACTGTTGAATTGTTCCAAAGCATGATTTCATTTGCGCTGAAGTTTGTGCAGCATGAACGCCTATTAAATTAAGGCTATGAGCGGTGCATGGAACAAATTTCGCCATATTGTTTAATCTTAATATCCTGGCTTGTACGCCTCTGTACCTATTTACCTGCCATATTAGCTCCATTATCATATGATTGTCCTCTTATATTTCCAATATTTAATCCGTCAGAAATTAACTTTTTTTCGATATCATTTGCCAGTGCTTCGCCAGTTTTTTCATGTGTCACAACAAAATCTATGAAGCTTTCTTCAATACTACATTTATTTGCATCGGGGTTAATGTTAACATGGCGTAAAATTTGAGTCATCTGCTCCTGGTGAGATGTATCAGGTGTGCTATCAAATAAAATAGAAAAATATTTTGCTCTCTGAATATTAGATATAATATGCTGTTTAATTTTAGAAGAAACTATATTAATTAACTCATTTTGTATTGCAGGAGAGAAGTAATTAACTTGATTTTTCTTATGACTTACAATATGTTGCGCTATAATAGGATCGTAATGACTAATTAATTCTATTGTGTTCAAAAATTTTCCACATTGGGAATGACCAATTTGTTCACACTTTCCTCGCAGAGCGTCATTATTTTTTACGCAGTGCAAAATGCCGTCTAAAATAACTTTTAAAATATGCCTCCATTTTTCTCTTTCCTTTAAAATTTCGTCTTGTAATTGATCATCTATAAAACCACCTATCTTAATTTTTGATTCGAAACTTTTCCATTTTACGTAATTTGTTTTATGATATAATAAATTTTCATGGCGTGGCAACATAGAATTCAAATGCTGCCAGTCTCGAAACCCCACAGTGGTCCATACATTCTGATTTTTTTCAAAAAGAATACATGGAGAGCAGAACAGTGCGTCTTTTTTCGTGCAATATATCATCCAATTTCTAAGTACTTTTTCTCCGTTAGACATGGTTTTTACAAACCATTTTTTATCAAATTGCCGATTTTCTGTATCGGGATAAAAACTTAAATTATCGCACAACTCGGGTCCATGTTCAACAAATATACGTATGTTACTATTGGTTATGTGCCATGTTGTGGGATCATTAAAATCTATTATTTTTGCACTATCAATATTTTCTAATTGAACATCCACCGTATAACTATTATTATTACATTGCTCCTCTATTTCCTGATTTTGTTTTTGATTTTCAATTAAATTTTTCTCCTCTGTTTCAATTTCAACATGATTACTTGTAGAAGGCACTGAAGGCAGATTTAATTCACTTGTTAAGCTTGAATGAACTAAAGATGTAGATGATTTTTTGATAAAATTATCAATTGGAGTTATATTTTTCTTTATATTTTCAATTTTCTTCTCTCTTATTTTTTTAAACTGGGCACCGGAAGGCTTTTTTGGGGGCATGTTATCCTAGAAGTTATTTTTTTAATTTAAAATTATATTTTTATTAATATAATAAATTATTGTCGAACTCATTTATTACGCCACTTAGATATTAACAACTTAGGGCCATTTGCGGCATTTGCACCGCTGACACTTACCATTTAAGCCAAATTTAAATATAAGTTTTTTTAAATAACGATAATAGCGAATTTGAGGCCCACCCCCAAAAGCTGTTGTATCAGGTTGATGCATAAGTTCGTAGCGATTTTTGTTTCCAAGGTAAGAGTGCTTTGGAAACAAATTTGTTTGAGAAATATCAATGTCATTTTAATGCCATAGTATTGTTTTATTGAATACTTCTTGAATTTTTCAATTTGTAGAAAGTTAGGGGTAATTGTTGGCCAAAGAAAATAGAGTGTCAAGTAGAAAAAAATGAACATTTTCGACATATCCTTTTGTTTGAGTTTAACCGAGGAGTTAAGGCATCGGAGGCCGCTAGAACCATTTGTACCGTTTACGGAGAGAACGCCATCGTGGAAAGTACTACACGAAAATGGTTTTCTCGTTTCAAAAAGGGGCATTTCGATATGAATGATTTCCCACATTCAGTGAGACCATCCGGCTTTGATGAAGACCGATCAAATGCTTCAATTCGTGATAATTCACGTCAATCAACTCGAGAATTGGGCAATATGATGAATTGTGACCAATCAACTATCGTACGACATTTGCATTCCAAGGGCAAAGTTCAAAAGTTGGTTTTGCAGCAAGATAATGCCCGACCGCATACTGCTAACATTACAAAAGCAGCTATTCAAGACCTCGGTTGGGAGGTTATTCCACATCCGCCCTATTCTCCTAATCTTGCTCCATCAGATTTTCATCTTTTCCGCTCTCTATCCAACAATCTCCGTGGAATCTCATTTAATAACGACGTTGCTCTTCAAAACTGGCTCGACGAGTTCTTCACCTCCAAACCACCGGATTTCTTCAGGCGTGGAATCGAAAAACTGCCAGAACGTTGGGAGGCAATCATAAACAATGCAGGAGAATATATTATTGATTAGTTTGTGTATTTTTTATATTAAAAAAAAACGCTACGAACTTATGCATCAACCTGATAGAATGTTACACATTTAAATCTGGCTTAAACCGCTTAAACGTTAAGTATTAACGGTGCAAATGACCATTAATAGTAAAGAGACGTAAAATATAGGTGACATAAAATATGAATTCGGCACTTATTTACTTATATGTAGAACTTACCCTCAGTACGTTTTTATAATGTCCTTAGAACAAAATTATCTGTCTTTTTCGTTTTGTTTCACAAAATAGCAAAAATATCCAAAAATAATTATAAGTCCTATGAATCGTCAACGCGAGTAGACGTGAAATTTTGTGCGGCGCTTAACTGAATAATCTTTTATAAACATTTTGCTAAAAATATTTTATTTATCGTGTTAAAAATGGGTGGCGACGATCGTACACTAAAATCTAAAAATGTTTCTACTTCTGATGAAGATTTGTTAGTACAAAAAGTGGTTGAAAGGGTGCTGAAATCTGATAAATTCCTAGAAGACATATGTGATAAAATTACTAATAAAGTTAGTCAGTCAGTAGAGCTATTAATTTCTACATATACTGAGAAAATTAAAAACCTCGAAGATCAACTAACTACTGCTAATGAAAAAATAGAAGCGCTTGAACAATATTCTAGAAAAAACAGCCTTCGATTTTATGGAGTCAAAGAAGAAGCGGGTGAAGATGTTAATGCCGTTATAGTAGATATCTGTAATAAAAAGCTTGTCACTAACATCAACAAAAACGCAATCAATATTAGTCATCGGGTTTCTAAGGCAATCAATGGTAAACCACGGCCAATCATCGTCAAATTCGTTAACCGTAATATTCGTAATGAAATTTTCCGTAACAAATCTAAATTAAAAGGAACTGCTATATCAATAAAAGAAGATCTCACAGTCACACGAGTTGAGATTATGAAAAGGTCATCAGAAAAATATGGTCTAAGGTCTAAGGAATGTTTGGTCAAATAATGGAATAATATTCGTAAAAGTTGCGGACGTCGTACACAAAGTGATAAGTATTGAAGACCTGAATAAAATAAAATAAATTCGTAAAATTTCAATTCAAATTTTTGAACCTGGGTGTCATGCAAAGTTGTACAAGAGATATTCTCTCTAAATTATCGTTTTGTTTATTTCTGATTTCATAGGCTAGCATCATTTTTATTTTTGTTTATAAATTTTGGTGTTCCCATTTATAGTTTAAGTAAACTTAGCGTAGTTTTCTATTCTAAGTATTTCCTTTTTATAATTGATTCGATAAGTTTTGCGCATATTAATGCCCAATCACTTACGAAAAATTTCAGCACTTTTAAGGATCACGTTGTATCCAGCAATTATGATTTAGTTTTTGTTTCTGAAACCTTTCTTAACGGTAACATAGCAGATGATATTCTGTATATAGAAAACTATAATTTAATTCGCAAGGATCGCCCCACATTTGGTGGTGGTATTGCCTTGTACGTAAAAACCTACTTAAGATTTCACTTGATTTATATCACAATTAACCCCGTTTTTGAGCAGTTACGGATTTATATTAATATTAATAATCAAAAAATTGCTTTCGGTGGAATTTATTTGCCCCATAGAAAAAACTATCGCAGTTTTATTGATACCATGGAGCAAAATTTTCGTAATTTACTAATAAATCATGATGAAATTGTTGCTGTGGGAGATTTCAATATCAACATGTTTGACGTTGATTCTACTGCTACTAATGAATACACTTCCATGATTGAGGCAATTGGTCTCAAGCAACTTATAACAGAACCTACTAGAATTACTGCTAATACTGCCACCTTATTGGACCACATTCTCATTAGTAACATTGATATAGTATCAGCTTTTGGTAATAAACATCTTCATTCGTTCTCAGATCATGAATTAGTATTTTGTAGTATTAATACACCTAAGAGTTAGTCGCAACCAGTAATACATACATTTCGCGACTTCTCTACCTTCAATCAAGACTTTTTTCATCAATATCTTAGTTTAATACCTTGGCATCATATTTATGATTTTCATCTCATTGATGATAAAGTTCGTTTCTTTAATGAAAATGTTGTAAACACGTTTAATATATTTGCTCCTTTGAAAACTGCTGTGTTTCGAAAACCAAAAGCTCCATGGCTTACTGAAAACATTAGGTTTATGATGTCGCTAAGAGATTCCGCTTACAAGCGTTTTAAAAAGGTAAAACAGAAAGGTCATTGGAATTATTATAAGTCGTTAAGAAATCTTGTAACTTTGTCCGTTAGAAATGAAAAGAAAGCTTATATAAATCATAAGTTCAAATTATGCAACTCCAAATCTTTTTGGAAAGAATTAAGAAATTGTGATATATATAATAAAAAAAATATTCGTACACTTCCATCTAATTTTAATGATGTTAATGCTATTAATGATTTTTTTCTTGACTCGTGTAGGGGTTTAAATAACCCAGACCCTGAAATTCTTAAATTATATGAAAACGTTAAGCCTAATGTTGCAGAATTTAATTTCGTTGCTATTAGTGCTGATGATGTTCTTAAATATATAAATTCTATCACATCTAAAGCTACAGGGAGTGATGGTATTAACATTTTAATATTGCATTTGTGTTGCCCCATGCTGGTGCCCTTTATAACTCATACAGTGAGCACGTAAAGGTTGGAATAAATTCGATAAAATCTTTATTGGGCAAGTAAGAAAATAATGCTCGGACACGTCGATTTTCTTTTTTAGATGCGCATTTTTTAGTATACGTATATTTTTTATTACGTCATCCCTCTTCGAGTTATGACGTCATCATCAGTTTTTTTAAATAGCAACACCCTCTTTTGATAATACCATTTAAAAGAGCACATTTTTCTGGGTATAGACGCCAAATTTTGTGGTATGTTACATAACAATATTTTCGAAAAAAAAAACGTTTTAGAATTCATAACAATGTAATGAAATAACAATAGAAGAAATAATAAATACAACTAAAACCCATTAAATTAAACGTTGAAATTGCATATCATTCACCTCTTGACAATATCCATCTATTGGCGATTCAGATAATCACGCACAATCTGTAAATGATGTGGTGACGCGCCATCTTGTTGGTACCATATTGATTCGTCCGGCATTTGGGGATTTTGATTATTTGGATATAGTGCTACAAGCGCGGGAATTGTCGGTTGTTGTAAAAAATTCAAATGTTTTTCAGCATTTAATGCGCCGTCAATAAAAAATGGTGCAACAATTGTGGTACTAGTTTCTCGAAAATATTGTTATGTAACATACCTTAAAATTTGGCATCTATACGCAGAAAAATGCGCTCTTTTAAATGGTACTATCAAAAGAGGGTATTGCTATTTAAAAAAACTGATGATGACGTCATAACTCGAACAGGGATGACGTAATAAAAAATATACGTATACTACAAAATGCGCATCTAAAAAAGAAAATCGACGTGTCCGAGCATTATTTTCTTTCTTGCCCAATAAATATTTTATCGAATTTATTCCAACCTTTACGTGCTCACTGTATAATTAATACTTGTTTATTGGAGGGCGTATTTTCATCTGACTGGAAACTAGCTTATGTAAGGCCGCTTGGAAAGATAAATATACCTAAAGCATTAAAAGACTTAAGACCTATCAGCATTCTTCCGGTCTTGTCGAAGGTCTTGGAGAAAGCCGTCGATGACCAAATCAGAGCTCATTTTGATAAATATAATTTACTGCCAAGTCAGCAGTCTGGCTTTCGTAGTAATTACAGTTGCATCTCAACACTATCCAAAGTAACTGATGATATTATTCGAGCTGTTGACAAAGGTAAGCTGACTGTGTTGGTTCTTCTCGACTTCTCCAAGGCATTCGACACAATAAATTATGAACTGCTGTTGGCTATTTTACATCACTTCGGTTTTAGCTTCATGGCCATTAAATTTATTAAAAATTACTTAATTGATAGGCAACAGTGCGTTGTTTTACACAATAATAAATCTGACTTCCGAACTCTTAAATATGGTGTTCCACAAGGATCCATCTTGGGCCCATTGCTTTACATAATTTATTCTTCCGGCTTGTGTAATACTCTAAAACATTGTTCATATCATCAGTATGCAGATGACACACAAATGTACTATTCATTTTATCCAAATGATGCTGTTACTGCCTGTACCTTTATCAACGAAGATTTAAAGGATTTAGTTAAAACAGCTGAATCTCATTCTCTTAAGGTTAACCCTACTAAGTCCGTTGCTATACTTTTTGGTAGTAAAAACAACAGATTGCATCAAATTGATCGTATTAAGATAAATTTAAATAATACCATTATTCCTTGTACCGACACAGCTCGAAATTTGGGTTTAACCATTGACTACAAACTCAGATTTCGCCATCACATCAATAATAACATGCGTAAAGCTTATTCTAATCTTAAGCTTCTTTACAACAACAGACAAGTTTTGAATAAAGAGGTTAAGATACTCTTATGTGACTCCCTGGTGCTGTCGCAGTTTAATTATTGCGATGTAGTTTATGGAGCTTGTATTGACAAATTGACTAGTAAAAGGATACAGTTAGTGCAGAATTCCTGTTTGCGACTTATTCATGGCATGAGACGTAGAGAACACATATCACATAAAATTAAAGAGACCAAGTGGCTCAATATGGAAGATCGCCGTAAATTACATTCTCTTGTATTTTTTCATAAAATAATTCTTAGTAAATCTCCTCCTTATCTATATGAAAAAATACGGTTCAGAACCGACATTCATAACTTGAATCTGCAACATAGAGGATTAATAGCTTATCCGCTGCATCGCTTCGAGATTTTCAAACGTTCATTTTCGTATAGTATGTCTAAACTTTATAATTCTATTCCTTCTGAATTTAAATCTTTTTCACACTTTACATTTAAGAACCGTATTAAAGATTGGTTGTTTAAACTTAAAAACTAGTTTTTGTGATTTTCTTTCCTTTTTCATCTTTTTTAGATATTGTATATTCGTGAGTGGTTGGGTATTATATTATATTATATTAGTTATATTGGTATCATATTATATTGTGGTATTGCTTATTCGTATTTTTTTTGTTATTGCTTATTTGGGACTTTATATTTTACTTGTTAATTTTTTATTTTTTTATACAGGGTGGGTTTTTGAAAACGAAACAGAGCGAATAACTCCCAGGAAAATTATTTTTCCGAAAAACGCTGAGACACGTTGATTTTTGATGGAAGGGGGACATCTTTTCACATAAATTTCTTATTACAGACTTTACCCCCCTAGAGAGGGGGGACAACCCCCCAAAAATATTAATAGGGAAGGAGGGTTAAGTGACACATCATTTGAAAGGTATTCTAATTCTCTACACAACCGTGTTTTATTTTTTGAATTTGACCGATTACTTTCCGAGATACAGGTTGTTAATAAAAAAACCTACTTTTTACAAATTTATTTGCAAACTTTGTTTCTCCATCTTTTTCTGTTAATGGCACCGTCAATCGTCATAATTGTCGTTATTGGTCCGATTCTATCGAGAATAATGAGAATTATCTCGAAGACCAGTTGATATTACAACAGGATGGAGCTCCCCCACACTACGCCCTGCCTGTTCGGCAGTACCTTGATCGTAGGTTTGCGATTCAGTGGATTGGGAGAAGAGGCGTCATAGAATGGCCTGCGCGATCGCCGGATTTGTCTCCTTTGGACTTTTTCTTGAGGGGTCACTTAATGTCCAAAATTTATTTCACTCCACCTACTTCCCTTCAAGATCTACGCCAACGCATTGTCAACGAATGCCGACAAGTTACTCTAGAAATGTTACAAAATGTGCGTGAACGCTTTTTACAAAACTTATATTATTGTATGGAGGCTGGAAGTCATCAATTTGAAAACTTAATTGGCTGACATGTAGTAATTTGTAAAAAGTAGGCTCTTTTATTTACAACCTGTATCTCCGAAACTAATCGGTCAAATTCAAAAAATAAAACACGGTTGTGTAGAGAATTAGAATACCTTTCAAATGATGTGTCACTTAACCCTCCTTCCCTATTAATATTTTTGGGGGGTTGTCCCCCCTCTCTAGGGGGGTAAAGTCTGTAATAAGAAATTTATGTGAAAAGATGTCCCCCTTCCATCAAAAATCGACGTGTCTCAGCGTTTTTCGGAAAAATAATTTTCCTGGGAGTTATTCGCTCTGTTTCGTTTTCAAAAACCCACCCTGTATATTATATGCCGGTGGTAAGGTAGAGCAGGGACCCCTTTTGTAGGTGGTCATCTGATTGCCATCGATTTCTGGCTTCAAATTACATTTAGCTATTATTGTTGTTATTATTATTATTTTTTATTATTATTATTAGTTTGTTTTTTGTGTGTGTTTTTGCACGCTGTGCTGTTTATGTTTTGTAGGTGAAGCTGGAATAAACATTATTATTATTATTATTATTATACAGCACAGTAACAACACAACTAATCTTATCTTAATTCTTAATATCTTAATCTTATGAATAACAACGAACGATATAAGTAATTAGTAGTCGATCACAAAAGTACAAAGATATTAAATATGCAATATCAAAAATATGCAAATAAGCAAAAGTATTTACTAAAAAAATTAAGCAAACTCCATCGATATTACTCGTTACCTATTCTAAATAGTAAATACTACTGTAGTAGCACAGAATAAACAACAATCAGAATGCAAACCTACTTGGCGCCCTTGGCGGGATAAGTTCGCGCACCCAATTGGCGCATATACTGCGGCCATGTTTTCCGAGGAGATCACTAGATCAGTAGCGTAACCGGCAACTTTTGGTTATATTCCAGTGGCGGTTACGTACGAGTTTTAACGTTTAAACACACGTGTTTCGTATAGAATTTTTTTTTTTTTTGAGTGTGAACTTTATAGCGCCCCCAAGTTAGTTGCGCCAGTGGCGGGCGCCTCTTTCGCCACGCCCTCGTTACGGCGCTGGGATTTCCTCTCCTGGCAATGAAGCGTTTCAACGTTAGCAAAAAAGATTCTGTGTTTAACGACGAAACAAGTTCTATATGAATTGCTTTAGTGGCCATACATACAAAGACGACTACATAGCATTTGGAAAATGGTGCTTTACGTAGTTTTGACGTTTTTACAAGGAACGAACCACCAAAGTCTACACCGACGTTGACAAAGGGCTTACAAATGGATACTCTATCTTTTGGAAGGTCGGCCATTACTTGTTCTGAAGGTCTCATTGAAAACCGGAAACAATTTAGACAAGTGTGGATAATCTTTTTGATTTGTCTGAGACCATTTAGTGGCCAAAACTTAAGTCGAACATTGGACAAAACTGTTTGAGCACCGGCGTGCCCAAGGCGCTTGTGTTCGTGAGCGAGCAGGAGGTTCACCACAGGATTGTTTGCCGGAAGTAGAATGGGATGTTTATGACTATCTGGAATGTCAGCATGTTCTAGACGAACACCGACACACAAAAATCCTGATTTATTCAGGATTGGGCTTAAAGACCAAAGATTCATTGCTAATTTGCTTTTTGGATTTTATCTCAGAATTTTCTTTTGTGAAATGCAACCGCTGGATTTGTCGGATGATGAAATTTAATGCATCTCCATTTTCTACTATAGTTATGGGACCTACGATTTTATTATTCGGATTTTTGAGATTTGAAATAAATCTAAAAATGTATGCAATCTGTGGAAGTGTGAAAATTTTAAAAAGATTCCATGCCAAAAAGTATTTGTCAATTTGGCATCTACAGAAGTAATTTGCAAAGTAACTCTTTTTTGTTCTGGAACTTCGGATGAGGACAAATGTGGTCCCAACTCCACTATTTCAAGACTGGGTTTAGAAAGGAAAGACGGTCCATGCCACCACAATGATGACTGGATTAGTTTACGAGGAAGTGCTCCGCGTGACAAGATGTCAGCTGGATTTTCAGGGGACTTAACATGTCTTCAATGCCAAGTGGAGGATAACTTTTGAATGTGCGATACTCTGTTGATGAAGCCCAGTGGATCGTACATCTTGGCAATAGTGGACAATGCAATTCGTTTGGTTACCGAATTTTCTATGGGGTACTTTGGAACTGACACTGTCAAACAGTCGGACATATTATTCCAGGATAGGCCTAAAACCTTATTGGATGTTTTCTCATTTGTAATATCATAATTTACTGACTCAATGTTATCACAAAATTTTTCTCTAAACTGGAGGGAATTTGAATTCCATTTATGCAGACGGAATCCTGCCGAATTAAGGAGGGTACTCAATTGGAAATATGACTCTTCTAATTCACTTTCTGAACTGGAACCATATAACACGTCATCAACATAAGTTTGCGATCTTAGCGCATCTGCAGCTAAGGGAAATTCTTTTTCAGAAGTAATAGCTAGCTGATAACCCTTTAAAGTTATGTCATTGAGGGAAACTCCAGTGGAGCTTTTACTAGAAGCGTCATACACTACGCGGAGTTTGGTTGTCAGGTGGTCTTCTCGAACCACACAACTGTGAGGAATAAAATATTTCAATGGAGAATTATTTTCGGACAAAGGTATGTATCTGGCGTGATTTAGAAGGACGTACTCGTTAATAAACTTGGAGTAGTCTTTGAATAAGTTATCATTTGCATGCAATCTTTTTTCTAGGCTAAGGAACCGTTCTTTAGTTGCTTGGAACGAGTCCCCTAGCTTGTTAACGTCAGTTGGGGACTTCAAGGGAAAATCTACTTGGAATCTACCGTTCTCTAAACGTTTGTGCGTCTCTAGAAAATGTTCGTCCGCTAATTACTCCTCTTGAGAACGTGAAGGAGTAGAGGGCAGCTCTTCTGCCTCCCAGAATTTGGACAACGTGTCATTCAGTGTGATGTTTGGATCTGGAACCGATTCTACAGAACGGAAGAAAAATGATCTAACCCTTTTTTTATATTAATCCGGAAACTTACCACCCACTATCCAACCTAGACGGGTCTTAATGAGGTTTGGACAATTTTTACGTAACTCAACTTTTTCGGGTAAGAGGAGATCATAATATTCATCAGCACCTATAAGTAAGTCTATTTCGGAAGGAGTGCCAAAATTAGCATCTGCTAATTGCATGTGTGGAGGAATACTTAAGGACGCAACATTTATTACAATTTCAGGCAATCTGGAAGTAATTGTGTGTAGGATACTACAAGACACCGCACGTTTGTAGGGTTCGGTGTTGGAATGAATTATTACAAGTTCCTTGTAATTTATTTAGTTTCGCCAGTCATAGTTTAATCCACATTTAACTTAGTGCTAGTTTGGTTGCCTGCTGACCTCTTTAGAGGAAAGGTCATTTGTTATCAGCAAGGTTGAGTTATATTTTTGGTTGGTGATCCTGAGCCTTTTGGGGATTTTTGGAACCTCTTCTTGGTTTCGTTCTCTTTTGCAAAAGTCGTGTCGTCAATGGTGGTTGGCTCCTGATGCCTGGAATATAATTTGGTTCAATTTACGTTTATACGGATAATCCAGCATCAAATGGTAGTTTGGGAATTATGTTAAGCAATTTTTGAGAGATATTTTGCAAGTGTTACCATTATTTTTGGCTTAACATAATCGAGCACATGTGTGGTTAGATGTTCCACGTACTTACACGACTTGAGGGCTTCGAGATCTTTTAGAAGGTAATTAATGCTTTGTTGCTCCTCTTTTGGAATTCCCTAACGTCCCCTTTCGATTTTTACAGCCCGGTTTTTGGAGGGTTATTTTGGATAACCGCATTTTGGGTAAAACCACCTTTTGGATGTTTGCCCTTGGAGGCATGTGTTTGGCTGCATGTTCGTAATCTATGAATTATTAATTATTGGCTTTGGGGACAAGATTTGCACCTGAGTATTTATTTTGAAGATTTACCTACCACATTTTCCAAGTCCGAAGATATATTTTTGGAAAGCCTGCTGCAGTAGCCGGACCTGGAAAGAATCCTTCGGGGTTTTCGTCTTTAAAAGGAATCTTCGCAAGGTAGCATTTCTTCACGTTACTTTTGTGTTTGCGGACCTAAAATTATTGGAGGTTATACGTTGTAAAATTTAACTGAATCAAGATTGCTGTAGCTTTGTTATTTATTTCTTGTATTAATTAAGTGAGTGTTATAGTACTTACTGTAGATTTCGATACTCGTAGGTGTACGAGCTTCACTCGTACTCCTTGGTTTTTGGTGTACACAAATTATTGCTAAGTACCGTCCATTTTATAACTGTCTTGAAAGGTGGGTAGTGTCTCATGCTACCGCACCGGGAGTTTAACATTAATATTTGTAGTACTTCGAACAACACGTAACGTTTTTCTATTTAATCAGTGCTTATCACTTGTGTTTTTTTATTATACAAATAAGTCGAATTACCGTTTGTCTTGACGTCAGAGCTCCGCAAGGTTACTAGAGGACTAATTACGTCACTCTAATTCATATCTTTTATACCAACTTTTACGCGATATACGACAAGTTACCGAATCAGATCTGCTTCGACCATCTTGCGCCCGTTATTAGTTTATATATCGTTATATCTTGCGACCTCGGTTATTGATCGGCAATTCCCTTGATAGCATATATTCATACTTATGTCATTTTGGTTATTAATTTCATTTCATATCTAGACGACGTATTGTTCAGGAGTTTTGGGCTTCACCCGCTCTGTTTTAAGATTGTTCCCTCCCCAATATTTATCGTGATATCTATTTATTTACTTGTTATTATATTTATGCATGTTGTTTGTTAATAATTATTGTTATCGTTATTTACATATATATCTATTTATATTCAATATATTTACTTATCTGAACGATCTGAAGGTGTACTTTATTGGGTTATTGGGGTACCTGGTGTTTTGAAGTTATTTGCAGGAGAACTGTTATCAGTTACGGTTCTGCGTCTTTTGCAAGACACGCTTGCAACTGGTTGGCGCCCTTTATTTTCCAGCATTCATAAGAACCCCGACCTTTTTCCCGCTAGCTGTCGGTAGCGTGTCCGAGGGGCTACCTCGGTAGTTTAGATACAAGTAGCCACCCTTTCTGCAATACCCTTAGGTAGGTAGCAGAATCTCTAAAGTCGCCTTTTTTTTGGCTAAAAAGGAAATTTGCTGAACCCCCTGACCTTGTAGGGTCAGGTTATAAGTATCAGCATTCAGCTTTGAACAGAGTTCCTCTGTAACGAAGGAAGTTTAACTGCCACCATCGAGAACAGCCCTAGCTTGGATTGGATTTCCGTATTTGGAGTAAATTGTCACTACGATAGTGGCTAAAAGAACATTTGTGCTCGTAGCACGGGTGGAAAGAACGGAGATAGTAGAACTCTGATCTTGACTACTTAAAGTCATATTTGGATTGTTATTGGAAGCAATATTTTCAGAGTTCCTCTGTAACGAAGGAAGTTTAACTGCCACCATCGAGAACAGCCCTAGCTTGGATTGGATTTCCGTAATTGGAGTAAATTGTCACTACGATAGTGGCTAAAAGAACATTTGTGCTCGTAGCACGGGTGGAAAGAACGGAGATAGTAGAACTCTGATCTTGACTACTTAAAGTCATATTTGGATTGTTATTGGAAGCAATATTTTGCGACTGGGAATTTCCTGAAATTTCAAGAGGATTTCTACTATGATTTGAGCCATAATTTTGCCCTGTTGGATAACAAAACAATTTCAGTAGTGACTTTTAAATGTTTAGTGTTGTCTACATTTAGTTTGAGTAACCAAGCAATGTTAATTTTAAAATAAATTACTTCCTGTGTGTGACGTGTATTTAGTCAAGTTGTTCTTTATTTGTAACTTTATTAAACACAATTAATTAAACGTTGTTCAGAATATTATTAACCCCAAATCATATTATGCCCAACTGGACATTTCAAATTTTTTAAGGATTTTATATTTTTGCTAATATTTACTTGAAACTCTCGCTGTGACTGAGCAGTTCCTTTTACTACACTTGGATAATCTATTATTGCATTTAAATGTGCATTGATGATAGATAAATTTTTATCATATCTTTTTTCTAGAATTTCAATTGCCAGTGTGAAGTTTTCATTTGTGAGCTGCAATGACTATTAAATTCCATGGTTCACCTTGCAAGTAGGATTTCAAATAAATGAACTTTTGTTTATCAGTCAAACCCTGATTACTTTTTATTAATGAACAAAACAACTGGTAAAAAGGTGCCCATTTCTGGTAATCCCCTGTATAACTTGAAATCGATAATTGAGGGAGTTAACACCTAAACTAGGACAAATTTCCGTATTTCTAATAACCGTGGAGGCAGTTTGATGTGGAGCAGTAAATTGAGTGGACATTAAAGCATGGATTTTTCTATTAATTTTAGCTCTACTACCATGAGATCGAAAAAAAGATGATTCTGAGCAGGCCTTGACTAGTACAACACGATTGGCAAGACTGATTTCAAAATGTGGCAGTAGGTTAGAGGTTAATAAATGTCAAATAAATTAAAACACAAAACAGTATTTATTTAGGGAACAAACTGAAAACTAAGATGAATACATGTTAGAGTAGGTGTTCAAAATGTGATCCTTCACTAGTATTACAACGATAAACTTAAATAATTCTGGAATCAAGATTGCAAAACTGACTTACATTTGAAATGTCACTGTCACATTATAATTCATAGGCATTCTAGAACCAGTGTAGCCAATCGTGTTGTACTAGTCAAGGCCTGCTCAGAATCTTTTTTTTTTCGATCTCATGGTAGCATCAAACTGAATTTCTACTAAATTTCTATATTCGGTATCCGAACCGTCACCATCCAAATCTTCAATTTGGTCTTTAGTCCCGTCATATCTTACAAAATTCTCAGAAATACTTTTTAATTTGGACTCAAGAAGGAAAGAATCTGTTACTGACTCTTTGTTATTCTAGTAATTGAACCTTTAGCGTGTTTACGTGCATTCTTTAACACATCCATATCTAATTATAACTAACCCCTATTTGATAGTTTACAAATACTTTTCTCAGGAACTTTTACGGAATTTTTCAACTCACTTGACAATAATTAGCAACACAAGAAACTACAATAACTACTACTAACAATGTATACACATTGGGAACATGAAATTACAATTTTTGCTTGCAAAATTTAGATCCTTTCGAACAAACACTATCTGTAATTTTTTTTTCAATTATGTCGCAACCCTTGTTACGGCGCCGGAAAGATTAACGAAACTGTGAATCTAAATTTTACACAGCATATACAGACTGATCGTAAAACATTGACCTTGCCGCTTTATAGCATGGAGGTGCTGAATTCAGAAAAAATGGTGTTTTGCCGCTCTACACTTGTTCTGGTTTAGTAGTAAAATTTTGTAGATGGTTGGTTGGCATCACTACTCCCTTTCATTCTCATTTCGAGTTGGTTGTGTTAGTTTATTTTCGCCGTTTTTGCAAGCGATTCCAGTACCAACGACTCAGATCAATAGTGAACTCAGATGTTATATCGAATAGTGACAGGGGAGCTGCTGAAGCCGACCCCACTAAAGTTGTGTAGTGCTAACAATTATTAATAACTAACACTACCATGATGTAGCATATGTATTGCTGAGCTGGTGTTTGTGAATTGAATGCGTGGACTGTAATTAATTTGTTGCTTGAAAAAATACTAGGTTTTCGTTGATTTTATAAAACATTAATTGAGGAACTTTATTGAAATTTACAAACACACAACTGTTTTTTGTACATGACAAATGTACACACTCGATTAGCCACGAGGTGTTGAACTTATGTCTTTTCGAAACATTCCGCCCGCCTTCATCTGCATATACGATGAATAGAGTTTAAACACCAGTAACTTTACACTATTAACACTGAGATAATGGAAAGCACAGGTATCTTCAGGCGATGTCATCCTTTTCGTCGGTCCTTGGGAACGGACAGAGCTTGGCGATCGGTCGTTTGAAGGTCGAAGTGGCAGTGCGCACTGTCACGACTCGAACAAGTCCGTCTTGTCCGGGATGAACGTCGAGGACTCTGGCTAGAGCCCACTTGGAAGGTGGTTGTAGTTCATTTTTGAGCAGTACCAAGTCGCCGACTTGGACTTGTGGCTCACGGGTTTGCCATTTTGAGCGAGTTTGAAGCTCATGAAGGTATTCGTGAGACCATTTCTGCCAAAAGTGCTCGTACTGTTGGCGTATGAGTTGCCAACGCGAGAGCCGATTGACTGGTGTATCAGCAAGAGAGGGCTCAGGAATCGTTGCTGGAGGACCTCCGATAAGAAAGTGTCCAGGTGTTAGAACTGACAAGTCGTCAGGATCGTCCGTTAGGG
The DNA here is from genome assembly GCA_963082815.1 of Melanotus villosus. Classification (NCBI taxonomy): domain Eukaryota; kingdom Metazoa; phylum Arthropoda; class Insecta; order Coleoptera; family Elateridae; genus Melanotus; species Melanotus villosus. The sequence continues at coordinate 14,858,781 of OY720422.1, forward strand.
CTTGAAGTGGGCGTGAATTGAGACACGCTTCGACTTGAGTGAGCAAAGTCGTAATCTCTTCAAAAGTGAGATGATGTTTGACGGATTTTACGCCTGCTTCCCAAATCCCACCGAAGTGTGGAGCTGCAGGTGGATTAAAGATCCACTGAGTTCCGTCTTGAGCGAGGAGATGCTCAATTTGTCGTGATTCTTGTTTTGCCGAATTAAAAAGTCTTCTCAGATCGGCATCTGCTCCTACAAGTGTAGTACCGCAGTCGCTACGTAATGTAGCACAAATTCCTCGCCTTGCAGTAAATCTTTTATAAGCTGCAATGAACGAGTCGGTTGTGTAGTCTGATACAACCTCGAGATGAATGGCTCGTGTGGGTAGGCATACGAAGACTGAGATGTAGCCTTTGTATGATTTATGGCGGACGTCCTTTGGTTGTTCGTAGCCAGATTGGTCCGGCATAGTCAACTCCAGTGTTGAGAAAAGCTCTTGATGGAGTAACACGATTTTTCGGTAAGTCACCCATCAGCTGTTGAGCTGTGGTTTTGCCCTGTCTCCAGCACTTGACGCATTTGAAGATGATGGTCTTCACTACGCTGCGTCCTCTTAAAATCCAGTACTTGCAACGGATTTGGCTGAGGGTAAGTTGAATTCCACCATGAAGAGATTTTTCATGATAATGATGGATGATCAGCGTGGTGAAATAAGATTCTCGAGGGAGAATGACTGGTTGTTTTTCATCAGCGTCGAGAAGTGAATGTTTCAGACGACCTCCGATGCGTAAGAGTCCATGGTCGTCGATAAATGGTGTGAGACGTGCGAGGGGCCCCTTGATGTTGCAGAAAGGATCCTGATTGAGTCGATCAATCTCTGGTTGAAAGTATTGCTTTTGAACTTGATGAATCCAAAATTGTTTGGCTTTTTCAAGTTCTCGAGGTGACACATTCTTTGAATGTGACAGCGTCGGTAAACCCAGGTGTGTTTAACTTGATGTTTCTGCGCTTGGCAAGCTTTGTCACAAAGCGTAAAATCCAAGCTGTTACAGAGGATAATTTGGTAAGTTGGGAGTATCTTTGGATAAGGTCCCATGGTTCCTGGTTGATAGGTATAGTTTGGTGAGTAACAATTGTTTTCTCTTCTAGAACAGCTTCAGGAGAAGGGATGCTTGTGGAAGTGGGCCATGGAGTAATGTTAGTGAGGCACAAGGCCGAGCAATTCCACCAATTTTCCCGTTCGATGAAGTCTGAGATGTCCAGTTCTCGAGTGGCGATGTCAGCTGGATTGTCTTCGGATGAGACGTGGTGCCAGTGACCATCGGGAACGAGTCGTTGAATTTGTGAGACTCTGTTTGCGACGAATGTTTTCCATCTAGCAGGTTGGCCTCTGATCCAGTGAAGAGTGATGGTTGAATCAGAGTGCAAGTGTAAAGGGACGTGCTGTAAATTGAGTGTAGCTTGCACTATTGATGAGAGTTTGGCAAGCAAAAGAGCTGCGTTGAGTTCCAACTTTGGCAAGGTAATGGTTTTCAATGGTGCAACCTTGGTTTTAGATGCCACTAATCTTACTATAGAAAAGTCTTCGTTGTTTGATACTCGTATGTAGAGAACAGCCGAGTATGCTTGCTCTGATGCATCTGCAAAGCCTGTAACAACCTGGCGAAAGTAAAACTACCTAGCACTCTAATTGTTAGAAAATGCCCCTTAAAGAAGTCGACTAGCTCTTGTCGGAGTGCTGTGGGGGAATTCCAATGCTTGACGAAAAACTTAAAACTCACTGCTTGCTATGTACTAACTCCACCTGAAGTCCCTTGTAAAACTTGGGCGCCAGGAAAAACCTAGAGTGGACTAAATATCCTTCCACAGATTCTTAAAAAAAAGGTCAGTAAGTATGAAAATAACAGTGAAAAAGTAAATACGTATTGTTAAACCAACAAATACTTATGACTAATTAGAATATCGAGTATTACAACAAATAAGTAAAGGCAACGAGTCATTTGTAAACGATTTACGCGGCCCTAAGTTTGAACTGGATGATCTAAATCACCAAGCAAAATTAAATGGAAGGGATTAAAATTGAATTAACAAATACACTAAAGGTGTCGAACTAAAAAGTAAGCGGCGCAAAGAGGGAATGGTCAAACGCCTAACGTAACGGAATCGGGGCATAAGCTTCAGGCCTGATCTTAATTACTATTCCACCTCGCGGAACAGGTAAGAATATTAATATTTTATATGAAGGTGCTCGTATCATAACGCACCACAAGCTCGCCTTGCGTCACTCAGGTTTCGTCGTATCGACAATTAAAGTGTCAAAATAAATCAATATATGAATTTTAAATAATAAAAAAATAAGCGTAAACAGTTTTTACAAAATAGCGTCGTCCAAACTAACAAATAAACAAAGTTAAATTAAAGTGAAGCTTAAATAACCTTCACAAAATGTCGTCAGTCTAACCACAGCCAATAACCTTGGTTAAAATATTACTTTGACATCAGGACCGAATTGAAATTTGACGGATCAAAACATTGAACTCTTTAAAGCTACAATAATAATGCACACTCAGGTAAGTATTTGAAACAACCCAAGTTCAAGAGTTATCACTCGATAAATATCACTGTTGAAGATCGATGAAAAGTTCGGTTAAAAAAATAATGGTTGGAATCTACCTTTCAAAATTCCAGGTGTCGGAAACAACAAAAAACGGCCGGGGCTCTTCTTGCTCTGCACGAAGAAGCCAGGATGCGATGGAAATATAAATTTGCTGCCACCAACAGGCCAATCAAGAGCTGGATTACCAATTCGTGATGTAGAAAAATAGAGTTGGATTCCAAGCCACCATGTGCTTTAATTTCGCCAAATTACGCACCGTAAATATAGGCTCCAGCCAACAATAACTCTTCTTGACGCTTCAGATAAATAATTATCCTCTGATTGTAGCAGCCGATTATCCAAATTAATGCAAGTTTAACCCCAACTTTTCTTTTAGCTCCTTCACACGTCCAACCAGGATCAAAACTCTCCAAAAACTCCCCACAGGAAGCCAATCTCCAAAAATGCTTTCAAAAATCCCTAAGGATTTTCTTGAGTAGGCAACCTTTGAAACGCGAATGCAAGAATAGTAGAAACCACATCAGGGACACAATTCGGAATTATGCATCAGGAAACCTCATTCACGATTTTTGAGAAAGAAAACCGTGACAAGCCGTGTAACTCGCAGAGACGATTAGATGGCGAGAGTCCGAGATACCTTGGTATCTTGACGTTTGCGAGTAGGCTCAGTTGGGAGTAGAAGTTTTTCCACTTAACGGCCTTGCAGTCTGGCAAGGGCTGATCCCAACCGAGTTCGAGTTGCCATAGTGACTGCATAAAGATTTTTGCTGTCACGATCGCTGGGGCTAGCCAGCCTAGAGGGTCGAACAGCTGTGCGATCATGGAGAGCACGTTGCGTTTCGTGACTTGTGGAGGCAACTCTGGCGTCTTCACGTTGAAGATGAAGTGGTCAGCATCGGGTTGCCAGGTTAACCCGAGCATTTTATAGGCTGGACTTGATTGCCAATTCAAGTTGGATTGGGCAACCATGTCAGCTGGGAGATGATCTACCATACGTGTACTATTAGAAGTCCACTTCCTCAAGGAGAATCCGCCCGCTTTGAGGAGATTGATCAACTGCTCTTGGATCACAAGTGCAGTGGGTAGATCGTCTGCGCCTGATAAGACGTCATCGACGTAAGCGTCAGTCTTGAGAAGTTTAGCAGCGACTGGATAATTTTCTTGTTCATCGTCTGCTAATTGATGGAGAGTGCGGATAGCTTGGAATGGCGAAGAAGCCAGTCCAAAAGGAACAGTGGTAAGACGATATGTCTGTTTACAACACAACCATGAATAAATCAATCAATTCAATCGCATGCAAGGAGTAACCACATGAAATATAAATTGTCTGGAATACCGTTAACGTTTCAGCTGTCTTGAAATTGGACGTTGACCCGAACATCTGCGATGGCGATGCCTGTTTGAACGCCAACTTCACGGTGAAGGAAAATACTCGTTTCAACACGAATATTTGGCTTGAATGGTAATAATTGAAACTCGTATGGACTTACACCAACTGATCCGGCTCGAAGTGACCAAATGTAGAATGAAGTTCACAATTCCTTCGCTAATTCGCTGGTCTGGTTGGTGCAATGGAGATTGCCTTAATTAAAACCACCTAATGTTTATACTTTTCTACAGGGTCCTGCAGCTCACCTCCCGTCTTATGTAGCTCATTTATTAATAGACATAGAATTTTTATATATCGCAGACGTTGTCTGTACCCGAGGGCGCATTTCAGGAAAATATTTTTGATTATACAGGATGTTCTCAAAAAGTGTGACGTCATTATGATATATTTTTTTAGATTACACGCCCGATATTTTTTTGCATATTTGGGTTCCTCTTGTGGTTACCTACATACCCCTAAAATTTTGTTGAAATCAGTTCAGCCATTTCAAAAAAAAAAAAAAAAAAGATAAAAAACTTTTTTGCACTACTGATTTTAAAACTTGATAAAAGATACAAATAGTGCCTCGTTAATAAAATTAAACGAGGTACTTATTAAGTAAGGTAATATCAGTTTCGTTAACCTAGTTTGGTTGATCCGAATTATACAGGGTGTCCAAAATGTAGTGTCAGACTCTTCAAATTTTAAAGCAATTTATTTCCCTTATTTTCAATTGGAGCCCCTGTATATTTTTATGTCATTTGATGCTAAATTAAAAAATAAACATTTTTTCTAAATACAACCCTATCAAAATTCCTAACACATTAAAAGTTATTCGGCGAAAACTAGTTTTGGTAACAAACTATTCCAATTAATGCCTATTAATATTAACGGATTTTGACATAATTTTGTAATTACAATAGTAGAATACGTGCCAAGTGCAGAAAAGTGGATTTTTACTAGACGAGTATGGCAAGTTTGAGTACGAGCGATAGCGAGTACTTAAATGCCATACTATTTTTTCGCATTTTATGTTCTCACATAAAAAGTTATCTAAATTTATTGAGATACATTCTGAATAAAATTAATAAAAACTGAAAAAAGTAGGCGGATTCTCGATAACATAGTATAATCTGACAGGAACTGTTTTTGACATAACAGAATTCAATTCAAACAAATAAATACATTTTTTTGGAAATCTAATTCCGAAATGGACTTGAGTGACGAAAATAACTTGGAAAACCATTCAGAAGATATTTTAAATGCTGCTCGAGAAGCTGTCAAATTGCATTTTAATGAAACCTGACGTTGCTATGCAGTAATGGTTGCTATACTGTAAACTGACCTATTACTTCACGATTTTGAGTGTACTAATGTAATACATTAGTGTATGAAACGTGAAAAAACATATGATATCAATAAATTGTTTTTCAATGCCACCTTTTTTCATTGAAATTACTATTGGAATAGTTTGTTACCAAAACGAGTTTTCGCCGAATAACTTTCAATGTGTTAGGAATTTTGATAGGGTTGTATTTAGAAAAAATGTTTATTTTTTAATTTAGCATCGAATGACATAAAAATATACAGGGGCTCCAATTGAAAGTAAGGCAAATAAATTGCTTTAAAATTTGAAGAGTTTGACACTACATTTTGGACACCCTGTATAATTCGGATCAACCAAACTAGGTTAACGAAACTGATATTACCTTACTTAATAGGTACCTCTTTTAATTTTATTAACGAGGCACGATTTGTATCTTTTATCAAGTTTTAAAATCAGTAGTGCAAAACAGTTTTTTATCTATTTTTTTTTTATTTTTTGAAATCGCTGAACCGATTTCAACCAAATTTTAGGGGTATGTAGGTAACCACAAGAGGAACCCAAATATGCAAAAAAATATCGGGAGTGTAATCTAAAAAAATATATCATAATGACGTCACACTTTTTAAGAACATCCTGTATAATCAAAAATATTTTCCTGAAATGCGCCCTCGGGTACAGACAACGTCTGGGATATATAAAAATTCTATGTCTATTAATAAATGAGCTACATAAGACGGGAGGTGAGCTGCAGGACCCTGCATATTGAACTCATAACATCTGGATAACTACATCACTCGAAGGACCAGGAAGCCCCAATAATACATTGAAGCAACTTAATATTTACTCGCTCTGACGAATTAAAGTACGCACAAAACAACTCACTAAACTATGTAATTCTTAACGTCAAAAAATATGAACATGTGGGTAAGTTGTTTGTTATGTTTTCGTTAGTAACGGAAGTGTTTGTTTGTTTTACGTTGTCTGTAACTACCCTGTCGACTAGCGGTGTTTTTGGAAACTAAACTGATTTGGAGAAACCAAAGCGCGGCGAATTCAAAAAGGGTATGAATTCTAACAGATTTTGACAATTAATGTACAATATCCTGGGTCAGTGCACGATTCAGACATTTGCATGGTCAGCAACATAAATGCTTTCCCCAGAAGAAATTACGCTGTTAATAATGACCACACAACTTGGTTGTTAGGGGACTCGGGTTATCCTTTGCAGCCATTTTTATTAACACCTAACGTTGGGGCTAACGAAAATACTCCTGAAAGCCGTTACACCAAACGCCATTGCCTTGTTCGAAATAGCATAGAACGCTGCATTGGTGTACTAAAAGCATATTTTCGTTGTTTGCATAAGGAGAGAGCACTTCATTATATTCCACCGATAGCAGAAGAATGATATAATTGTTGTGCGTTTTACATAACATTTTAAGAACTAGAAATGTTGAAGCGGATACAAACATTGAATATGGTATTAACCTCTTCAACGATAAATTTATTTTGAAAAAATGAAACGGTTTAAAAAATATTTATTAACTTTATTTATGTGTAATAATACCAACTCAATATATTCTTTTACACTGAAAAAAGTATTTTTATAATTTTTGCTTAAAAACTAAATGTACACATATGTGTCTAGTCATCTAGTCGTCTAGTGGTCAAAACAGTTAAGTGTGGAAATTTTCCAAACATTCTGGGCATAACGGTTCTTTGCACTTCTTACATGCATATCTTGTTCTCCCATTGCAGTTTTTATCATGGCACTTGGGGGGTTTTTGGTGTTCCATTTTCAAGGGATAGTGACCAATTCCATCCGTTCTTACTTCAACTGAAGGATTTACCCCAGCCTTTTTTTGACAGGCAACACATTCTCAACGGAAGAGGGACGCCCTCGTTTGTTATTTCTTCGATTGAGCTGAATTAGGGTTGCTGCAGTGGAGGCCTTGAAATCCATTAGTGACATAGTAGAATTATTCTTTTCTCTCAATAAAATCCAGGCATTTACTATTGCAATATTTAAAAAATGATAAACAATTCTCATATAGTATTGTTTGCATTTCACTGCTTGTGGGTAATGAGCAACCAGCCGGTCTGTCATATCAACACCGCCCATAAATTTATTGTACTCCGCAAAAAGTATTTCCTCATCTAACACAAGGATAAGATGTTTAGAAAAATGAAGTTTGTACCTTCATTTAACTAAATTTTAGGGTTGCCATGTTTTATATGGCCGCGACACTAGGATACCTCACTTGAAGATGTAAGAAGCGTAGGTATATGGGTGGTCCATAGGTAATGGGACACAGACCAAGAGTAGATTTGTAAGGCCAAAATATTACAATTTACCTAAAATTACCTTAGTCCAAAATTAATATTTAAAGAGATACAGGATGTCAAAGTCGAAATTTTCATTTTCATTTTCTTTTGTAATTTCAAAAGTTTTCGAGATATTCATATGAAAATTGGCGAAACTTTTTTGGTACGAGAAACAATAATCCGCCCTCAATTTGAATGTAGCTCTTAAAATAATCTTATTTTTGCTATATCTAATACCTTAAAAGTACTACAACTTTTTATACTTAAAGTTATGGCAAATTTAATTGAAAAAACAATTGCCTCATTATTTTTATACAAAAAAGGTATACTATTTAAATGTCACTAAAGTGAACCATTTCCAAGATATTTTCTATTAAAGTAAGTGATGCTACATCTTATTCATTTTTTAAACATTCTGTAACGCCGTAGGCTTTAATTTAAAATAAAAAATTGACATATTTTTGTCAAAAACAAGTAACAGGACACAGCGCAATAGTGGATCAGTGGGATATTTGTTATTGAAAATGCTTAAGAGTCTAAATTGTTCGGACATTCAGGTTTAGCAGAGTGAGTTAAGAAATTTTCATGTAAAATCGTTTAGCCTCGACTATTTTGTTTTACTTGGTAAGGTGAGGTTGACATCTCAGAACGAGGCGCATCTACTAATGCTGGTTTTGTGCGTTACATTATTCACAAAGTAAATATTTTTATATCTCTAAAATAATCACTTGTTTTTTGTGTGGAAGATCCGAAAATGTAAAAGCATTTTTTTGACTGCGGTAACTTGACTCCGGAGGGAAGAGGCGCCCATATCCTATCAACGTTAGAAAGATTGCCGTACCCGTTATTGTTATTATTATTATTATTATCCATTAGGGACAGATGATGGTCTCTCTGGGGAACCCTCCTCCGTTCACCCCGGGGATAGGACAGAACCTAGCACCCGATCACTCACGTTGGACGGTGCCCGGATCTCCTACAGTCTCTACCAACTTCAGGCCGGATGACTCATCATACTTGGTATCACCTGTAGGGCCCTTCCACGTGCTGGCATTCCAAACCCTGGTGATGTGCGAGCACGGATTACACCACCACGTGCGCCCTCGCGATGTGGAGGGAGCAAACAAGAACTGCTTTCTGTATTCTGTCAGGGAGGCCGAAACTGACCTGCATTCCGAGATGATCTGAAGTTTCCAAGCGAAGCTTGCCTTTATCCCGCCTAGGACCCCAATAATCAAAACGACCAACTTGACTCTATGTCCTGGATACAATTTTCCAAGCTCGGACAGGAGGTTTCTATACTTCTCGATCTCTTTAGATGTAGTGTTACATTCTGCGGGACAAGAAAGTTCGATAATATACAAACATTTGACATTTAATTTGGATGAGTAGCTACGGTGTGCCCTAAAAAGGCGCAGAGTTGTTCCAATTCTACAGAATTCAAATTATCAATTAGCGAAATAGTGGCGATGTGTTTTCGTAATTTTTCCGTGGTCAATGCCTGAGCATATTCGGCACCACATTCCTTGGCTAATATTCTCAATGAAGAGTCGCCATCCAAGCACGTGTCCTTATTTACGGTAGCAAACAAATAGGGATTTGTTGGTAATATAAAATTTTTCCTGAGTGATAACAGGAGCGTAATGTATTCTTGTACTTCTTCTGAAAATAATACAGGCACGGGTTTATGGAGTTTGCCTCTAATTCGTATTCGTTTGTATTTTCTAAGAAGAATACTTTCACTTTCTGTCAATTTTTTCTTAAACTCTTCAGATATAATGTCATTTCGTTCTTGTAAATAACTCTCCAGCTGCAGTCTTTCAAGTTCGCCTATTCGTCGTCTGTTTAAGGTGATTATTAGTGTGTAGGAACACTTTTTCAGGTCATTAAAGGATTTGCGATCTTCTTCATTTTCTTTCAACGCAACTTTTTGCTTTATCTTTAACAAAATTATTAAGTTTCTTAATATCAAATGTCAGTGGTATTATCGTTGATTTTTTCCATTGATTTTCAACTAAATCTTGATTAGCCACACTACTAATTTCAGCGTTCTAGTTAGTATTGACAAGTTGTCTCAATGTTTTAATTTCTTTGACTTTTCGGTGACTATTGATATTTTTTATAAAGATCATATTTTTTGTTGAATTTCAGAAAAAGCGTGATCGCATAACTGTTGGTGCTTTATGCAACTTTTGTGTTTTCTCGTTAAAGCCAGTGATATTTTGGGTGCATAAAACAAAATACTTAAAATTTTCTGGTTTTAATGCCTCAAAAAGGCTATTGTCTTTAACATTATGTTCTGCCGTTTTGCATAAAATGATCCGAATGATAAAATAAGGGGATCACTTAGCTATTAGTGATATGCTGTCACAACGCATGTTAAGTACACCTTCTTCTAAAATTTTTCATTCATACAACGAAAGGCTAAATAAGTTTGGGCATCGGATACTGTATTTAACTTTTTACTAACTTCACTTTATAGTAGTTGGGGGCATTTGTTGGCATGACGTTTCAAGTGACGTTTCATATAATATCCGTGGCAATATAGGCAAGGCAGTATATTTTCTGGGGATACACTTTTTGTAGACCTCTTTACAGTATTGATTCCTTTTGACCAGGTGATAAGAAATTACCTTTCTTTCTCAACATTTCTATAAATAATAATTAAAAGTCAGATGTGAATAAAAGTAAGATAGTAATAAACACCTGTAACGGCGAAATTTGATTTATGTCATAGATATTAAATTGTAATTGTATCTTCTCGACAACATCCAGAATAATTATTAATAAAATGAAACTGATGTAAGAGTGAAACCATTCTATTTATTTACGTCAATGACATCCAAGGTGATAAACCTAAAAGAAATATACATCAAATTAGTGAAGTGTTTTTAAAGACATTAACAAAGTTAACAGTGGTAACTGTATTAAGTTATGATCGTATTCTACTTACCAGCAAGAATTGTAATATTTGGGCCAAAGTATCCAGGAGCGCGGTGTCCACATTTTATCAACAACTGTCAACTGGAACAGCTGGTTTAAGAAGGTCCATTGCGCACCGAAATAGTTTGGAGAAAGAGGGGGTTTCAAGATAAGTTTATTGTGTAGTTTTAATCATTAGAAATTTATGAAGTCATTTTAATTTTGAAATAAATTTAAAAATAATTATTGCTAAGTTTTATGACGAAATCCGATTGTCAAGTTGTTAGTACCTTTCAATTTATGTGTAATTTGTCAGAATTTTAACTCAAAGAATCCACATATTTATTTATTTTTTTAATTTCATGAAGTTGTGTAATTATGGACATTTAAATGTGTTGCTTAATTTTGCAGGAAATGATTATTTTATTTCAGTAATTAGTAATTATATTTCGTATTTCCACACACATATTATTTTATGCTTACCCTGAGATTTGACACAACAATACAACACACAAACATAACACAATATTTATTAGTGTATTTTTCATTTTTCGACGAGTTCAAGTTGTTAAAATAACACTACAGTATTTGGCTATCCCAACGTGGGACAAACACAACAGTTTTTGGCTCCCAATCGTTGGGGCATTTAACACTAAAATATACAGGGAGTTTTTCTTTTTAGTATAAATATCCCCTACGTATACGTCACGTCACGTGGTGCGTAAAGGTTATGTTTCATGTTTGTAAATAAAAATAAATCAAAATTAGTGGAATATCAAAATAATTTTAATTCAACGATTATTCTAAACCATAAAATATCAACAATACCAAACAGAAAGGAAAATGAAAGCAGCAACACTTAAAGACTAATTTTTTGACTTTAACTTAATTTGATGATTTTTGCCACAGCATGCTAATTTTTTAAATCATCAAATTAAGTTAATGTCAAAAAATTAGTCTTTAAGTGTTGCTGCTTTTATGCATTGTTAAAAAGTTCGGCTTCGACTTGAAATGGAGATATTTTTTTACGTGGGCTTTTAAATATTTGTTAGTCTCTGTATTGAATGCAATTTTCAGAGGGCCGTAAAAAGTTGCATCCAATGGTTATATTCTATGAGACGTGTGGGGTGGTATGGATAAAAGTATAATACCATTGGCTTTGCAAAATTCATAAGCTTGCAGAGTTGAATGCGTCGAATGGTTATCCATCCAAGCAAAACGAGATCTTCGAGGCTAGCTTTGGTAAATTGTTGAAAATGTTTTAAATATTGCATGAAAAGATCTTCTGTGATCCATCCTTTATCGGAACAAGTATAAGAGCTCCTGGTGGGCCCCCTTTCTGGAGCTGCGGGTTCATCCGTTTTCTCCCATAAATGAACATTGGTGGCACAAAAATCCCTGAGGCGCTAAAAGCGCACACAACAGTTATATTTCTGTCCCTTTCCCAATTCGTGGCAAACCCAACTTGCTTCAAACATTTCTGAGCAAGTATTTTTCCTGGTGTCTGTACCGTTGGAATCCCAGTATCGTCGGTATTAAAAATTCTATGTTCCTTAAAACTGTACTTTGTTTGAACTTGCTCCGAGTTATTAAAAAAAAAAAAACAGTGACTTCCTCTTTATTAAACGCCGTTATTCTGTTTATAGATGTCGGTTCTGGCTTACGCAAAGCTACGGAAGGGTTCTGCTTCATAAAAACCCATACCCAATCATCACCTGCAGTTTTTTTAATCTTTATTAACCTTCGCCGGACTAAAATAAATATGGAACTTTGATTCCCATTTCTGATATTTCATTTTTAAGGCCATTTTTGATGAAATTTGCTTATAAACTACCAATACTGCTATTTACTCTTTATTTAACTTTATTACATGGCACGAACTATAAAAATTTAATTATAAAAACCTAATACTAATCTTTTAATTATTGTTTCCTATATCCTATATACAGGGTGTTTCATAACGTACAGAGGAGGCTGAAAGGGTAGCTAGAGGGGATCAAAATAAAGTTATTTTCTTAATAAACTTTTGACCAAAACCCAATAACGTAAAAATAACAGCAGGTTAAAGTTCTTGAAAAATAATGCCCACTTATTGAATACCGCTGGTATTAATGAGGAAAAATTAGAAAGAATATCATTGCGGCTTCATATCCGTAGAAACATATTTCTTACAACACCTGATAATTTGCTGTTAAGGTAGTTTAATTTTAAATTATACAGAAAACACACAGTGTAAAAATAAGGTACCTTTTTAAATAAAGAAAACGTTATTTTATAAATTACAATTTTATTGTGAAATAAGCTATAAGCAATTCACCATAACAAAAACATTCACATTAGGTGTTCGACCCTGCATTTCAACGCACATTTGCGCTCGACAAATCCAGTTTTCCGATACTCTTGGAAATTGTTGTCGTAACTGCTCTGTTGCAGCGTTGATGCGACGGCGTAATTTGTCGATTGTATCAACTTCGGGGCATATACCAATTCTTTCATAAAACCCCATAAGAAAAAGTCCACTGGGTTGAGATCTGGACTGCGTGGGAGCCATGAAATGAATCCACCCCGACCGATCCATCTTTGCGAAAAGATGGTGGCGAGGTAATCTCGTACAGCATGACTAAAATGTGAAGGACAGCCATCATGCATAAACCACATGGTACGGCGCACATCCAAAGGAACATCTTCGAGGAGCTCTGGCAGAACTTCTTGTAAAAACTGAAAATAAGAATGGTCATTAAGGCGTGCTGGTAATTCGTAAGGCTTTAAATATTAAGGTGTTGTTCAAAATACCAGCCCACAGATTCAAACTAAAACGCTGCTGAAAGCTACTCTGCCGAATCGCCCATATGTGAGAATTGTGGAAGTTGAGAACACATTCCTAGTAAAACACCATTCATCCGTCACCAGTACGTGTATTGGAAATTCTGCTTCCCTATTAGTGCGATTTAGCAGCCATTCGCAAAACTGCTGCTGCAGCGGATAATCTATAGGAGTCAGTCCTTGCACCTTTTGCAGATGATAGGGGTACAAACCACTGCTGCTCAATGTGCGCCAAACAAAGGATGGAGAAACACCCACTTGGTGGGAAATTTGGCGTGTACTTGTAGTACCCCATGTTAAGTTGGTCTGCCGCCACCATGACCTTTCATAGGTTGTAAAGTTTCAGTCTCACTTCCGCGTTGGACTACTCGAACAAAAGTATTTTCGGAAGGCATTTGACGATCTTGAAATCTTTCCGAATACATACGCCCTGCACGTGCAGCATTTTCTTCAGCAGCTCCATACATAATAATCATATCTACATATTTTTCGTTACTGTAATTAGCCATTTACGTCGAATTAAACACTTAATAGCTGACGTATTTAATTTTGACGTTTAAATGAATTAACACTCAAACAAATTTCTATCGCTACTTGATTTTAGTTATTATTAAATACTCAGCGGTTCTCCATCACTGAACACCAATTTTTAAGCATTTAAAGAAAAAGTTAAATAGCTGTAATTTTTATGTTATTTATTTTTTATTATTTTTTTTAACCAATCATCGTTTAGTTAACTCTCAAATATCTCCTGCTTGAACTTAAAACGTAAATTACTACCCCAGTTTGCAAAGAATGCTCGTTAATTTATTCAACTTTAACTTGCTGTAACTTTCTTGGTGTTGGGTTTTGGTCAGAAGTTTATTAAGAAAATAACTGTATTTTGATCCCCTCTAGCTACCCTTTCAGTCTCCTTCGTACGTTATGAAACACCCTGTATTGCAGAAATTTGTCTTCATTTTTTTATAGGGATAATCGAAAATCTGAAAAAATACAAATTTAGTGTACTACATAAGCATCTAATTATTTTTTTCATTTTACCTAAGAGGGTTCCCCATCCTCATCCTTTTGACAGTAGTTGCAAGTAATCTCAATTAGTTTTTCTGTTACAGTAGAATGTTTTGGACATACAAATCTTTTGCATTTCTTACATTTTTTGGAATACTTATTATCATTTCCCCGACACGTGTGACAGCGACCGCATTTAGTGCCTGCAACACAGGAATCTTTGGGATCTTTTCTAACTTCTACTCCTGAACTTTCAATTGCATTACAGGTTGCCTTAGAAAACCCTCTACCATACTCCTGAATCCGAGCAGCTCGTCGAGTAATATTACCATCAGTCAAAAGTTTGCTTAATTCTTCAAGAAATATTTTTCTGCGAATCTTTATTGTTGAGTTATTGTTCCAATCGGGATTCTTCAGTAACCATATTATAAAGGCATTGTAGCAAGCTACATCGATCCAATTGAAAAAGAGCCGTTGGGCCCATCTTCTCGTTGCCATTTTGCACGTGTGTTCGCGAACCAACTTATCTAGCACGTCCACACCATAGACATAACAGAGTAAAGTGGACTGCTAACGCTACATAAGCGCCTTGTTGCGAATTTGTGTCAAGAAGTAATAGTGCGAGCGAGATAGCTAAATACAGCAAGAGCACGAGTAAGACTGTGAACGCACTATTAGTGTGGTTGTTATAGCACGTTCTTATGGTTTATTCGCAAAAACGTTTCTATTTGAAGAACAACGCAATAATGACGCTTGTATATTTATAGTTTTTCCTGCTTACTACCTGTTAATAAGAAAAGTGTAGGATAACAGAATAAATGATGCAATTTATCTAATTAAATATGTTGAACAACTAAATATTAGTTCTTATTAAGAAAATAAGGAGTTACAATAGATAATAATAATATCTTAATCAAATAGAAATTACCGATGATTAAATTGTACAAGTTTGGTAAACTTATGTCTAATTCTATCTTTAATCTCGTTTAAAGATTCATTTTTACGATGTAATCTAATTTTGAAATGCATTTCTAAAATTTTTCAAATAAGTTGACAGGAATGGTTCATTAGTGGATCTTGATCTAAAAAGTTTCTTGTATCTATTAATCTAAAACTTAAACTAATTAATTTGGGAAAACTGGTTTTGTCCTGTGCTTTTTATATAGAAGTATCTAAATACTTTCTCGGCTTGTTTACAAATTTGAAATACTTCAGCCGAGGGTTTAGATAGCCCACCTCTGTTTTTTAAGTCCAGTAATTTTGATTCTGATTATTTTGTTGTTATACAACTGATACATATTTGGCAATTTAAAGACTTTGCAATTCTTTTAACTACAAACCCAGATATGTAGCCTACTACATCATCGACATATTGGGAGTTAATAGGTGGTATACATAGGTTATCGAAATCTTCATCAAATTCGTTAATAACAAGTAAATCTAATACATTTTATTTTTTAGAAATACTCGATACACTTAAAATACTTGTCTCATCCTGGGCTAAACAATTTGCTGCAAGAGATGTTGCTACTTCAGCATGCACGAGAAGCCTTTTATAAGCGGCTTGAAATTGACCAGCTGTGGGGTTATTATTGAACCTTCCCCTACTTCTAATCGCATTTCAATATGATCCTGGGATAATTTGCATGTGAGAATGTATTTTAAT
This sequence comes from Melanotus villosus, assembly GCA_963082815.1. Classification (NCBI taxonomy): domain Eukaryota; kingdom Metazoa; phylum Arthropoda; class Insecta; order Coleoptera; family Elateridae; genus Melanotus; species Melanotus villosus. The sequence continues at coordinate 14,874,820 of OY720422.1, forward strand.
TTTTCCGAGGAACCTACCAAATCGTCGAAAATGGCACATATACTTCTCATGCATACTATTAGACCTAAAAAGTCAGTTTTCCGCCTTATATTTAAAATGGGTACCATATTACCATCTTTGAGATTTACTATACAGTGTGGAAATTAAGTAGCGGATAAATTCGGTAACTCCGTTAATCTTTGTGATAGAGGCGAAATTTAAAAGACGTGTATCGATTAAAATTACAGCGCATCCCAAAAAGTTATTTTGAGATTTAACTTTCAGTTTTTTTAAAAGTTAAGACGTCATCAATTGTTTTTTTAAATGACATCCTATATTTTTTATTTTTTATTTCGATAGAGTATTTTAATCTGTTTTCAATGGTATACAATTTTATATAGGTTACATAAGAAAAAAATCAAGAAAAACGCCCTATAAGTTCAAATATGTACCTAGTAAGAATGAACGAAATTAATCGAGTAATCCTATTATCTGGGTTTAAAATTAAAACCCATAATGTTACATTCATTTTTTATGTTAAAATTGTTGAAAATGGCTTAAAAAATAAAACACATAAATTTATTAGTTCATTTGATGTTTGTTTGTTTTTTTTTTTTTTTTAATGTAACTTAATCAAAATTGTATACCATTGAAAACAGATTAAAATACTCTATCGAAATAAAAAACAAAAAATATAGGATGTCATTTAAAAAAAAAAATTGATGACGTCATAACTTTTAAAACAAATGAAAGTTAAATCTGAAAATAACTTTTTCGGATGCTCTGTATTTTAATCGGTACACGTCTCTATCACAAAGATTAACGGAGTTACCGAATTTATCCGCTACTTAATTTCCACGCTGTATAATTTTCAGCATCCTTCATGATGTTTTTGAACATGTTCTCATTTTAAATTAACGTGGGTTGTTTAAATAAGTTTTTACTCAAAACATTTCTACTGTTCAGAATAACAAAATAATCCTATTTTATAGCATTATCTCGTAGATCATGCAAAATTTTGGAGTCTCCTAAGGTGTTCCGTATTAATTTAATCATATGACAGGCATCCCGCATAATATATCTGTACCTCAAAAGCAAACTATGTTAAGTCCAAAATTAGTATTTTACAGGAGAAGCGTTTAAAGTTTTTATTAATGAATTATGTTAAGTCACTCTGTAACTATTTGAGATAATCCTTTCAGATATTTAAAATTGTCAAAATAAGAGAAGTGTCCTTCATACCAAATAGTTCAATTTAAAAAAAATACTTAGTTTTTTTAAAAAGTGACAACATTATTTGGCTAAGGGAAAATATTGTTATTTGGACTTAACCGTAATGTTAAGTCTAATAAAGGAAAATAACACTAATGGCAAACAATGTTAAATTCATGAAACTTTTATTCAAACAACCGCACAAATATTTTTTTTTAACAAATGAAGGAACTATTGTTTAATCACTATCTTCCGCATTGTTGTCACCATGTGGAAGGTTAATATAAAAAGCGTGAAACATTTTTGGAACCCATTTTAATAACTTTTGTGGGTAGTTATATTTTTTCGTAGAAATACTTTTGGGTCCGTCTCTAATTTTTTTCTAATTGATCGGATATAGTTCCAGTTCGTCTCGTCCTTCTGTTGATATCAACTTGTTTAAAATCTTCTTGAAAATCTGTTTTATAAAAAACAATTCCAGGACTTTCTCTTCTTACTTGAAACTACTTGTGATATAACAAAATCGTCCCCAGACTCATTTTGTTTTCTCATAACAAATGGCGACGAAAATCCATCACATAAGTTTTTAAAATTTAAAAAATCTTCGGTTTCCATACCAAAAACAGAGAATGGCTTTTTAGTGGAACAGAATCTAGCCAGTTGCTGCCAATCCCACTGAGTAGCTATTTTAAACTGAGGAACTTTCTTTCTTTCCCTCTCTATTACCGAATGAACCGCATCGGCTTCCAAGTGTGTGTGTGCCCTCTGGCAAGAAATTTATGATTTATTATATTTATGTTAGCTTTTATCTTTAATATCCAAAGGTAACACATGACCATTAGTGCATTTCGATTTTGTGAAGGACAGTTATCTGACCAAATGCACAGCTCTGTAATGGTGTCTGAAATGCCGCATATTTCAACCCATTTGGATAAACAAGATGCTATGTCATTCCCTCCACGTCCAGCTACGCTCTCGTTCCACATCATACAATATGATTTTTGTAAAGTTGAGTCATAAATTACTAAATTGTATGTCCAAAGTTTTAATGAATAAAAACTTTGAGAATTTGAAAGGTCTGGGATTGGTAAACATTTTTCTAGGTCTATCATAACTACTTTTTCAAAATTGTTCTTCTTGGAACGGTCTTTGTCTTCTTATTTCAATTTATAACGGTTACTGGCGTCTTCCAGATGTTGAACATATTGTTGGTGCAAAATAACTCGGTTTTCTTGACTATCCACTTCTTGTAATTGCAGCTTAAAAACCTGTCACAAATAATGTAACGAAGGGGTTTTGTTTATTTATTGATTATGATGGTAGAGTCTTATACCCCTTCAGTTACGAATGTTAATGCTTGGCTTTTGCGAGAAGTATTCATTAATAATACACGATCAAACTAACATCAAATATATTGTTATAAGTTTATATTCATTATTTAAACTGGTCTACAAATATGAAGTCCCAAACACTTAATAAGTTCTAAGTCTGATGGACTTAATACAGAATACAAAATATTAACATTACTTATCTACTTACATGTATAACACATCTTTATAAAATATATTTAACTCAACCCTTGGCTGAGGGCCAGGGGTTCGAGTAAAGACCTCTCGTCTGATCTTACTTAGACATCGTCGTGAGGCTCGTGAGAAGAGACTGTCTTACTATGAGTAAGGCTCATGTATTTATACTGTTTCGGTTCGTAACATGTGTTCAAACTATTTATATATTTCTTTAATAAGGATTGCTTCATGTAAACATTAATCATCGCCTTTCTCGTTATCTAAATGCAGGTGTTATTGCAGATGTGCATTACTCATCTACTTATCTAAAGACATTACGATTAAAATAACCAGTTGTTTACATGACACATATTTAACAGGTGCATGTCTAGTTGATAAACATTTTTAATAACATCCTATTTTAAACAAACGTTGCGTCACCTTTCTATATCAGTCATACTAAATATTAACGTATTTAATGTTAATAATTCACTTTCTTAAGGAAATGCTTTTATATTATATTTAAGTAATTCCGCTTCACTACAATATCACAAGTGTGATGTTAATAAGAAAAAAAAAATGAAAACAACTTAAAACATATCCGAAGTCTTTCTTGGTTAAGTTAAGGGTTACCTAACATTAACATACCAAATTCGAAAATAAAAATAAGCGTGTAAAATAAATAGTATATTGTATAACTAGTGCTGAAATATCCTTACAGCACGTCTTTTACACTATACTTTTCCGACGAGCATTTTTCCAATTTTTCATTTAAAAAAATTTGAACCAGCACCACACTTGCAACACTTTGACGTTTTAAATATTTATTTTTTAACAAATGACGACTTTTGACGACGCCCGCCGACTGCTTTGTGTGGTTTAGCGTGTGCAAAGTTTTGCACACGGGCATTTCACACAGTTTCGTTGCTATGCGAAATTTGTTATTTTCAATACTAGTAAACCGTGTGAAATGAGTCATTTTTCATAGTGGTCGTCGGAAAAACAACTTAAAACGTATTTGAAATCTTGGTTAAGGTTTAACATACCTACCAAATTTGAATGTTAATATATAAAACATGTAAAATAAAAACAACTTAAAACGTATCTTAAATAACCAGTGATCAAACGTATTGCGTCTTACAGCCGAACATTTAATACACTCATTATTAATGGAGCATGTTTCCTCTTGGTGAACATGGAGAATTGCCAAATGGTTCAGCCTTTGTCGACCCATTGTTTGACGAATATAACGACGTTTCATCTATCATGGAATAAAATTCAGCTTCTTTCATTTGGTCCAGAAGTGACCTTTGAACTGTTCTTGCCATAATTGATATTATTTCATTTAAAATATCATGGGATAACCACTTATATTTAGGATAACCACTTATATTTAGTTCTTAATTTTAGGGCAATATTGTCTTCTGTCCTTAAAAGAAGCAGTTGGCCGATTTCATTTCCTCCTTTTTGGCTTTAGTTAAATTTTGCACAACGTTTGTGCCTGCATTTACCGATAGAACAGCAGCAGAACAGGTTCGATGCAGTAAACTTTTCTCATGCACTCTAAATCGTTGTAGTGCCTTTTTCCAATTATTAAATCCATTTTAGTGTTGTTTGCACAATTCTTTTTGAAAATAAGGATAAATGCATTTCCGTTGGTAGTTTTCCTCCGCAAGTGTGCTTCGCGCTGGCTGAGAATGCAATTTTGCCTATTTTACGAATGTCCACCAGTATTATTTATAAAATATTTTACTTGTTTATAAGATATTTTATATAGTTTTTACCTTTTACGCGTTTGTGTCATATAGGTTATATAATTTTTGAATTTCAAACTCAACGTAACATCTTTTATTCGTATGCTGTATGTGATTTTTAGTAGCTACTTTTTAGTTGATTAAGTTAAATTCTGTGTTTGTTCAGCTCTTTATAGTAGCTAATACACAAAAAAAATCAGTTTTGTTTGCCCCATTATTCAGGTGCATAAAGTTTGTGGTACAATATCCGCCCTTCCTTATACAGTGTGTCCCAGGATTGATGTTACAATAGGTGCGATGGACTAAAAATTTTTGAATTTTATTTTAAAATTGTGGAATTAAGCCCTGCTTGGTTTGAAGAGAATTTTAAAAATATTTTCAGTTTTTGAAAAACAAGTCGGCCTTGACATTAAAGCGAAAACTATTTTCTTTTCCTTTCTCAGAATGAGAAATTATGGTCCTATACAAAATTTCAGGAAGATTAGTCAGCGATAGTCTTTTCATGGCCTCCTGGCAGTTATGTGGAATAAATAATTTATTGTAGATCAATATTATTATTACGCTTCGTAAGTTAAATTTCTTGTAAATACTATTTGTTTCGTTCAATGTTCTACAAATAAAATTTTGAATAAATACAATTTATTTTGTTTAATCTAAAAAATGACGGTTTAATCAAAGTACGTAGATCTTCCTGAAATTTTGTATAGGGCCATAATTTCTCATTCTGAACAACTTTTCTTAGTAAACTTTTGCCGTATCCTAAACAAAAAGTGTACTTTACCTGAAAAGAAAATAGTTTTCGCTTCAATGTCAAGGCCGACTTGTTTTTCAAAAACTGAAAATATTCTTAAAATTCTCTTCAAATCAAGCAGGGCTTATCCACAATCTTAAAATAATTATTTATTTTATTTTTATTAAAATTTTTAGTCCATTGCACCTATTGTAACATCAATCCTGGGACACACTGTATAGTCCCCAAAATCCCTGCACTATAAGCAACCACAATACAATTTTGGGAGGCTAAGAAAGAATTTTTGTTCGCCACGTGTGCTTCGCGCGGTGGCTAACGTGTCAACAAAAGTGTCGACTGATTTAGGTTCCGGTCCAAATAATTTAGGCAGTGGTGCCTTTATTTCTTTAACACTTTTGACGCAAATCTTGCAAAAGACTTTTTCGTTTTTGTATGTAATCCATGAAAACTCTTTCAACCATTCATTCCGAAAATGCCTACTCGAAGGATTAACTCGAGGATTAACTTCTTTATTATGAGATTCACTTGCTGATGCTTACTGTGTTGAATGCATGCTAGATACCGCCGGTAGAGCAGCAGCATGTTCATTTGCATTGCTAGATGTGAATGGAACAGGAACATCATCTCTCGGATTTTTATTTAATTTAATTAAAAATTTATCCATCGTAAAAATTAAATACTAAGTAGGTATTTAAAATTATCCCGCAGATACACAATAAGTAACAAAACTTATTCACAAGTAAGTCAATACTAACACTAAGTCACTATTACCAGTGACTGACTAGGTAGTGTGTCAGTGTGTGGTGTGTGTTTTATTTCTACTGTTAGAGTTACAGACGAACAGCGCACGTATCTAAAACGTGTTAGCCAGAGCCAGACCCGGTTCAGTTCGACACTGCTGGAGGCGCGCTAGGCAGTTTGAAATAACCATTTGATGTTGCGAACGAATTTACAAACGAGGCATTTCCGTTGCCTTCTGCAAAGTTTGTGACCATGCATTTATAAGTGTATAGTGTATGTATCTTGTTACTATCTGAAGTCGACCACTCCGCAGACAGAATCGTTAATTGTAACCAAACGATTAAATGGCTTCACTCGCTCAAGTACCGACCTCGAACAGTGGGGAATTCTAACTAAGAAAATAAAATAATGTAAATGTACGATATTAATAGTTATAATTTTTAATCGCTATCACTACTTAAACTAGAGTCACTTGAATCGTTGCCAACATGAATGATTAGTTCATCAACAGTTACATCTAAAATCCTTTCGCACTCATACCAAGTCGTACTTTTTTCTTCAGTGTGACGTACACAATTACTCCATACATCTTTTGTACATTGTTCTAATACTATCTTCCACATTGCAAGAACTCGATCATCACCATAACCATCCCTGCCGATGTGATCATTGTAATACTGTTTTGCATGTGCCCATATTAATTCAATGGCATTAAATTCACAATGATATGGTGGTAGGCGTAAAACATCATGCCCATAACTTCTCAATAATTCATCCACTTCATAGCGCTTTTCTTTTCTGTGAGATTTCGCTAGTACAAGTAGTTCAGTTTTAAATGAAGTTGGATCATGATTAATGTTATTTTCATTCAACCATTCTATGATATCTGCCTTTTTCCAGGAAGATCAAGGATTTCTCTTAAAAGAGAATGGTAAGGAGCATTATCCATTATTATCAACGATCAACTAGCTTCATATAAAACACTTTTCGTGGCAGGATTGTCTTGGATACCTTCGATTACATATTAATTTTTGTGGAGAATTCTTCTAGCAAGCTATCTTTTAATTGATTCCAGCTTTTAATTCCCCTCTCACCTTGTACAATTAATTTAGCTAATCCTGTAATAGGCCAGGCGTCACGAAGATTAACATCGTTTTAAATCGGGAAAAAGATTTAACTATTGGAATCGGTTTACTGTAGGCCTCTTTTAGACAAACTCATTTATCCCCCTCAAGCAATCCCCGGAACACTCCCAAATTTGCTCAGAAAATCTTTTTTTTTGCCAATATCTCGGTTCTGGATGGTCCTGCGACAAATAAAGTAAAGATCAAAATTAAAGATAACTAAATTCTCTATCGAAAAGGTTTATACACATTTTTACATAATATCAATATCCTACGAGCTGCAGGCGGGGGAAGTCGCGTGTCGTATCGGATTGACACACTAGATTTTCAAACTACAAATATATTATTATGATATGAGATGCTTCCTCTTTGAAATTAATTGTAAAATTAATTATTTTTGAAAAACTAGCACATTTCATACATATTGCTCCGGTTAGCTCAGCCTGTATTTAAATTTGCTAATTTAAAAGAACTCTTATCAAAAGGACGTTAAAGGGATCGATTTACCAACTTTTGATAATTTACTACACAAAATTATTATCTAACTAAACACTCTTCAAGAACCAAAATTTGTTTTTATAAATACCTTTAATCACTTTTAACCACCACACTTTTAATAATCATGTAATCCTATTTTCAACAATATCCCACGATAGCTGCAACACGTTCCGCTCCTGTCACTGTTATCTTAAAATTCCACCTTTTGACTCTCGTCCAATAAATAAACTTCCAACTCCAATCTAATTCCAAGACCAAAATATCCTATTTTGCAATTTCAACCTCTTCCAATAAAATAGTTGTAACTAAGAACTGTATTTTTATTTTTATAAATATTTTCCATTTATTTTTAGTTTATAGGTATCATTAAACATTTTCTTTATAAACTTTGATAAAGGTTTTATTAAATCTATTTTGTTTATAATTCCTTTTTCAAAATTAGGATTTTTGAAAATGAATCTTCTAATTTCAAAATTGTTTTATTTATTATCTTTCAATTTTTTTATTTTCACATGGTAATATTTCCCTGGGTATCTTAATTTTTTTTTTTTTAAATATAACAAAACCTTTATCATTTACAACATTAAATTAACAATATTTACATAAATCTAATATTCTACAAAATTTAAAATTATTAACATTTATCTTAAAAAGTTTACATTATTTACATATTATTAAAAATTAAACTTGTACAATTTTAAAGTATACATTTCAAAATCAAATTAATTAAAAAAAATATTTATTTATAAATTTATCCTAAAGATATTATTTCAAATTGCCCCTTATTTTTTTTTTATTAAATTTGATTTTCTAATGTTCCCGAATACAGATATAACATGGACACATGAAAAATTCCTCTAATCTTATTAGTAACCATATCTTTTAATTCATAAGAATTTTCACAAATTACTCTTGTTATACTGAAAGGTCCTATATAAGATAATTGAAATTTTGCACATCGGTTCTCTTGTTTATTAGCAACTTTCAAATTTTTCACAATCACTATATCTCCTACATTAAATTGACATTTCTTTTTGATTTTACAATTCTGTTTAGCTTCATATTTTAGATTATTTCTAATAATTCTTTGTTTAGTTCGTTGTAATAAATGATTTACATCAGTAGCTATTTGTTCAGATCTCCATGGTCTTTTTGGTAATAATTCTTTAATTAAGGTAACTGGTGAGATTTCTGTTACAGTATTAGGTACATCGTTAATGAATTTTTCTATTTTTGTTAAGTATTTAACCCACGCATTATGTTTGTCAAAAGTTATTACTCGTAAATATTTTACAACTTCTTTAATATAACGTTCTGCTGGATTTCCCTGTGGATGACGTATACTACAGAATGAAAATTGTATTCCCATATTCTTAAGACTTTGTTTGAACCTCTCATTATGAAAATATGTTGCATTATCTGCAAGAATTCTTTTAGGTTTGCCTACTTCTGTTAAATATTTCTTTAAACTGTTAACAACATGATTTGTATTGCACTTTCTGCTCGGATAAAGTTTAACATATTTTGTGAATACATCCAAGAATATTAAAATGTGTTTATAACCACCTTGACCTGTTATTAAATTACTTATATAATCAATTGCAATTAACTCTAATGGTTGTTCAACTTTTATGCTTTTTATTATATTTGCATTCTTAAAGTTCTTATCCTTAGTGAAAATACAAATTCTACATTTATTAACATAATCTTTAATTAACTGAAGATCATTTTTTTTATAGAAACATTCCCTAAACATCAACCAAATTTTTCTAATTCCTGCATGTCCAGAACTTAAATGAAGTTGTTCAATAATTTCAATTGCTAAATTTTTATTAATCACATATAATTCTTTTCCCCCTATAATTTTAGTCAAAATATTATGTTGATTTATTTTAAAACCTCTATTTTCTAAATTGTTATTCAATTGTAGCTCATCCTTTATCTTAACAATTTCTAGATGATCTTGTTGATTTTTAATTGTTATTAAGGAAAATCTTCCTGTTTCATATATTAATTGATTTGCAATTATTATCTGATTTGTTTTAGCAATTATATCCTTTCTACTTAAGAAATCAGCAGATATATTATCTTTTCCTGGTCTGTGTCTAATTTCAAAGTCATATTCTTGCAATAACAATGCCCAACGATACAAACGATTACTTAAAAAATCTTTCTTTTTCATGAATGTCAAACCTGAATTATCAGTTTCAATTATGAATTTATTGCCAGTTAAGTAGAATTTCAGTTTATTTATAGCAAATATAATTGCAAGCATTTCTTTTTCTGATACAGTGTATCTTATTTCATATCCTTTTAATATTCTTGAAATGAAACTAATCGGTACTTCACCTTCTTCTTGTATCTGAATTAATTCAGCAGCTATAGAAAAATTCGATGCGTCCGTCCTAAGTATAAAGGTTTGTTCAAAGTTTGGAAAACGTAATAGTAATTCATTATAAAAATTGTCTTTAATTTTGATAAAATCTGATTCTCTCCTTTCATCCCACTTCCATTTTTCATTCTTTCTTAATAATTCAACTAAAGAAATAGTAAGTTCAGAATAATTCGGTATGAATTTTTTATAATAATTCAAAACTCCCAAGAATCGTCTTAAAGTTTTCAGATTGGTAGGTCTTGGAAAATTTTTAATTTCTATAATCCGATCTTCTTTGATATGTACACCCCTGTCACTAATTTTATAACCTAAATATGTCACTTGACTTTTAAAAAATTCGCATTTTTCTAAGCTAAGTTTTAAACCATTCATTTCTAATGTGATCAAAATAGTTTCTAAATGTTTAAAATGGCTTTCTAGATTTTCACTAAAAACAAGTACGTCATCCACATAATGAACACAAAATTCTTCATAAACATTTAATATTTTCTGCATTGCCCTAACTAAAGCTGCACATGACGTGGATAAACCAAATGGAACAACTTTAAATTGAAAAATCTCACCATCTACGCTAAAACCAGTATATTTTCTACTTTCTTCATGTAGTGGAATCAACCAAAAAGAATTTTTAAGATCTAACTTTGAGAAAATTTTCTTATTAGAAATTCTACCTAACAAACTATCAATTGCTTGAGGAGCTTCAAATTGAGGTTTTGTGATTGAATTTATCTTCCTTGCATCAAGGCAAATTCTTATAGAATTATTTTTCTTTTTAACAATTACTAACGGATTAATATAGCTAGTAACAGCCGGTTCAATAATATTATTCTTAATCATATTTTTGATTTCTTGTTTTACCTGATCTCTGTATTTAAAAGGAATTGGATAATTTTTCACACTGAAAGATGCTTCATTATCTACCTTCAAATTGTGTATATAACCTTTAGCTAAACCTGGTTCGTCATTAATTAATCTAATTCTTTCTTTCAATAATATTAATAATTCATTTTTCATATAATAAAATTCTTCTCCTATTTGCTCATCTTGAATTAAATTTTCGACCAAACAAGTATTTAATGTAACATCTTCTTTAATAAAATCTACATTATTTAACCAAGGTATTTTGACTTCATTTATAATAAAACATCTTTGTTTACCATCAATGATCATTTTTATCTGTTCAATAACATCAATTCCCAATATAAAATCGAATTGCAAACCAGGCACAATAAAAAATCTGATTAAATATTCATTATCAGCTATTTTAATTTTTACATTAATTACTTTATCAATAAAAGTTAATTTTCTTTTAGTTGCTGCTAACAATTCTAACTTTGAAATCTTAAAAATGTTTTTATCTAGGACATTTCCGTATAACTTTATTAAATCTTCTTTTATAAGAGAAACTTGTGCCCCCGTATCGACTAAAGTAATATAATTGTTGTTTAGGAAACTTATTGTTAAGAATGGTAAATTCTGTGTTTCAATATCATTATCATCATCAATTAAAAATTCTTTAGGGTGCATATAATTAAAATTTATTACTAAGGATTTTGATAATTTTTTAAAATTCAATTTTTTTTTTTTATATATGTCAGGAGGTTTGTAAACTTCTGCAGTTTCAATTTTATCTAATTCATTTTGATTTTCCTTAATGTAAACCTGATTTAACATCTTCTGATGATTCTTGTCTTGTATCATTTGTTGGTACGTCTTTCTTTCCTGATTCTTCTCATCTTGATATTGTAAACTCCTATTATTTTCATCATATTTGTTATTGTAATTCGTATTATAATATTGTCGTTGATACTGATTTGATTGCCTTTTAAAATTATTTTTACCATCTTTATTATTATCCCCTCTTGTATTAAAATTTAATTTATTGTAATTATTTATTCTTTGATCTTCTATATTATCACTTCTATTAACTTTCTTAAGGTTGTTGGTAGCCGAATCATAATTTCTTAATATCTCAAGAAAATCTTTAAGTTTTTTAATATTATGTAAAGCTACAGCTCTCGTTACTTCTTCTTCAAGATGTAAAGATAATTGTAGGATTAAATCCTCTTCAGTCATCGGTGGTTCTAAATATCGAGCTTTACTGTATAAATCTATTACATAATTTTCTCGTGTGATCTGTTTATTTGTATCATAACATCCCATTGTTAACTTATTTCTGATACTCATTTGATGTGTATGGTTCCAATATTGTTCTATAAAACATTTTCTAAATTCTGTATACGTCTTACATTCTTCTTTAATAAGATTATACCACGTTTCTGCATACCCTTTTAGACATAATCCTATAAATGTTAACTTTTTCTTTTCATTTGAAATAGACTCTACTATTCCATCAACTTTAGATAAAAATCTCATAGGAAATTCATTTTTAAAACCATCAAATTTTGGTGTCATCTCAGAATTAAATAATTTACAAGATGAAAATATATCTGAAGAACCAGATAATGTACTAGTATTATTCTTGATAATTGTAATCTGTTCTTCATTGATTTTCACATGTTCATTCGTATTTTTTATTTCTTTTTCTAATTGTGAAATCTCAATTTTATTTTGCTTAGATTCATTTTGCACTTGTTCAAAGTTCTTTTGTGAATCTTCTTTATCTTTCTGCATTTGAGTTTGGATTATACTATTTTGTTCATTAATCTTTTTTGTAACAGCTATGACTTCTTTTCTTATTTCCTCATGTACTTCTTGTTTATTTCTAATTAATTCTTCTTTTAATTCTTCGACTTGCTTCTTATTCTCTTGAATTTCTTCTTTTAATTCTTCGTGTCTCTTCTTCAAATCTTCTTTGATATCATTTTTAATTTCATTTAATAACTTTTTTGACTCTTCTTTAATTTCATTAAGCTGTTCATTTAATTTTTTATCTCGGTTATTCTCTCGTTCTTCCTGTTTCTTTGCATCTTCTCGTCGTTGTTCTTCTTGCTTCTTTGCATCTTCTCGCCGTTGTTCTTCTTGTTTCTTTGCATCTTCTCGCCATTGTTCTTCTTGCTTCTTTGCATCTTCTCGCCGTTGTTCTTCTTGTTTCTTTGCATCTTCTCGCCGTTGTTCATCTTGTTTTTTCTTATCTGCATCTAACTTTTCATATAATTTTTGCATAAAGTTTGACATAAAATCTTCATTAATTTGAGCTTGTGGTGTTGAAATTATAGGATTAGTAGATTCTATTTCATAATCCCCTAAATGTTGAACTTCGGCGTCTATCTCACGATCTAAATCCTCTTCGACTTCCGATTCCCCTTCATTCCTCCTACTTGCACTTCTTAAAGATCTCCTTTCAGACATATTTAAAAATTTTTCAAAATTTCATTCAAATGAATAATTATTTCGATATAATTTTTCAAAACAACAATATTACCTTTATAAACAACTTAATACCCTTTAAACTAAAATATGCACAATACTTCACCTTGACAATTAAAATTGACACTGACAGTGACTCGATAAATCCCTTTAAAATCACTTTATTTCTTGACTTTTACTTGTCAAAATGACATATGATATTTATTAATATCAATTGCCCCTACGTTGAGCGCCATTTGTTATGATATCGCCCCACGTTGGGTTCGACATTTGTTATGATATGAGATGCTTCCTCTTTGAAATTAATTGTAAAATTAATTATTTTTGAAAAACTAGCACATTTCATACATATTGCTCCGGTTAGCTCAGCCTGTATTTAAATTTGCTAATTTAAAAGAACTCTTATCAAAAGGACGTTAAAGGGATCGATTTACCAACTTTTGATAATTTACTACACAAAATTATTATCTAACTAAACACTCTTCAAGAACCAAAATTTGTTTTTATAAATACCTTTAATCACTTTTAACCACCACACTTTTAATAATCATGTAATCCTATTTTCAACAATATCCCACGATAGCTGCAACACGTTCCGCTCCTGTCACTGTTATCTTAAAATTCCACCTTTTGACTCTCGTCCAATAAATAAACTTCCAACTCCAATCTAATTCCAAGACCAAAATATCCTATTTTGCAATTTCAACCTCTTCCAATAAAATAGTTGTAACTAAGAACTGTATTTTTATTTTTATAAATATTTTCCATTTATTTTTAGTTTATAGGTATCATTAAACATTTTCTTTATAAACTTTGATAAAGGTTTTATTAAATCTATTTTGTTTATAATTCCTTTTTCAAAATTAGGATTTTTGAAAATGAATCTTCTAATTTCAAAATTGTTTTATTTATTATCTTTCAATTTTTTTATTTTCACATGGTAATATTTCCCTGGGTATCTTAATTTTTTTTTTTAAATATAACAAAACCTTTATCATTTACAACATTAAATTAACAATATTTACATAAATCTAATATTCTACAAAATTTAAAATTATTAACATTTATCTTAAAAAGTTTACATTATTTACATATTATTAAAAATTAAACTTGTACAATTTTAAAGTATACATTTCAAAATCAAATTAATTAAAAAAAATATTTATTTATAAATTTATCCTAAAGATATTATTTCAATATAAACTATCGGCGTTTACAGCAATTATGCGCTCGTTTCCACACCACCTTGCGGTAGAGCGTTTGGCGCCTTTTTTTTACAGTGGTGTCCCCAATAGGCCTAATCCACTTTTTCATTTAATTATTCAACTCACCACCGGTACTTTTATGTTCTACTGCCAATGTATTACATTTGTTTAGTTATATTTGAAGTTGACGGTCCAAAAGGGTTCCTGGCTTCAATCAAACTGTAAGTGTCGGTATCGTTATCAACTGCATCGTCGTTGTCGGATTTAGCCGTGTCGTCGTGTGGAAAAAATATAATAACAGATCAATCCGAAGAAACCGATGATCAAAGTCGTCTACATAGCTCTCAACGTTTGTACACGATTGACCTTCACATCCGGAACAAATGCTAGCTACTACCTAGATGGTTTGTTGTTGGCACTACACAACTCGGTGAAGCAAAAACCCACCATCTACGACGTGCACTTTATTTCCAAAATTAATTGTATCAGTGATTCGTGAAAATAAATCATAACAACTCGATTTTTGTGTTTTTCGCATCCCAGCTTCATCGAAAAGTGAAAGCGGATAGGGGACCAGTTCAAACTGAAAGTATTGCTGCAATTCTCTTTGCGATTTCTTGGCCAGTAAAATTCTTTGGAACAGTAGCGTTGAATTAACTGGACTTTTTCCGCCTGTAGCTCCGAGAATATTGATACTAACTACGTAAAACTGCGTCTAAACCTTTTCGATAGAGAATTCAGTTACCTCTAATTTTGATGTTCACCTTATTTGTCGTAGGACCGCTGAGAACAGAGATATTGATTTAAAAAAAAAAAAACGATTTTTGAGCGATATTTCGCCGAAATTTGGAGTGTTACAGGGGGGGGGGTGCGCGAGGGGGATAAATGAGTACGTATAAAAGAAACCTACAATAAACCGATTCCAATAGATAAATCTTTTTCCCGATTTAAAACGATATTTACGTCTGCTGAACTCCCTGACGCCTGACCTATAAGGGATTTTCTAGCAAAAATTAACTTCTGTAAAGCCGTCCAGCCCAAAAGGTCTGCAGTATCTTCAAATTCTTCTATTCACGTCTCTGCCTGACATAAATCACCTCCGTCGAATGAGCGAACAGTCCCTGCAATGTATTTGAACGTCATTGAAAATTTTGGGTTTCGATCCAATGGGTGATGCTGAGCTGAAATGGGTGGCCGTTGTTCAATTTGTGCTTTTACATTTCCAATGGTTGGAACTTCGTTTTCTCCCGCTACTTCTGCTGGATCGTCCTCGAACTCCCCTTCGTCTTCTGTTGCTTCATCTTTTTCTTGCGCAAATAGTTTAAAATCTGTAAAATGTTTACAAATTCGCTGCGCAACAGCCTCCGCTGTATAACCAATTCGCAATACCTTGCATATTGCTGTCAAGTCACCATATGACAACGTTGTTACAGCTGAGTTAACTTTTTGTTCATATTCTACTGAATTCGAATCAAACTCGAAACCTGCGAATTCCCTCAATCGGCTTCTGTTTTACCGATCCCCTTCGTTATCAAAAATAGATTTGTGAAGCGCCTTAATCGCTCTCGTTGTTGCTTCTTTAATTGACGCTTTCAATCCCATAATCAGCTAGCGTGCTTGGGACAGCCACCGCTGTATCAGCCCTAACACCTGCTGCCATGTTGAATCACAATACGCAGAATTAAACCAAAATTTCGTGTGGTAACCGCGGGTTTTATTACACCTTTCTTCCATATGTCACACCTGAAAATTGTAACAGATCAAAGGGTTTTAATAAATAACCAGTAATGCTTTAACAAGACTGTAATTCACTAAACGATTTAACAACATTTGTCTACGCCGACCGTGTACAGACGACTGGCCCCCTCTCCTGACTGTCTATATTAGTCTAGACAGCAGGTGGCATGCAAGCCGTAGCGGTACAGTTTTACTACAAAAGCAAGAAGAAAGAAATAATGCAGAATTTAAATTCAAGGAAGAATTACTGAAATTACAGATAGAACACCAAAAACTGTTAATTTGTAACTGTAAATACATACAGGGTGAGTATAAAGTATGGAGACACCGATTTTCTGTCGTTAATATTCATTTTAGAAAAGAATGTTCAATACAAAAGTTTTTTATGAAATTTTTAGCTACATATTGATTATACACGAAAATTTGTTTCTTCAATTGTTTTTGAGCTATGACTTTGCGCGATATTTTTTTAAATGGGAACCTATTAATTTTATGCTACCATTCGATAGAGAATTGTTTTCTCTTTACAATGGTATAAAAATTTTATGGTTTTGGTTGCTATTGGCATTAGCAATAGCGGGTTTAAGTGAACGCGAAAGAATTGAAATACTTTATACTCACCCTGTTTATCACAGAATAAGTCATATGTGTATTATTTTTTTAATTTATTAATACAAAACTTTGTTAATAAACAATTGTAAGTATACGCCTATTAACAAACAAACATATTATGTTGCTGTCATACTGTAACTACGAAAATTGTAAATTATATATTCACTTTAAATTAAATAAATTTACAGTATTCTACTCAATATTATTATAATAAATCATGGAAATAATTTAGTATGGTTCTTCTGACGATGTCATCGCCTCAATATCTTGCCACATCTTCTTCAGCTTCAACATCGAATACTTCATGGTCATCTTCTAACATATCACACTGAGTTGTGCATGTGATATTATGAATTATTGCAGTAGCAGTTATAATTTTTTGAGCTAGAGGTAATTGACACCTCAAACCTACAGGCAAAATCTGAAAACGTCTCTTCCAAATTCCAAACGTACGTTGTACCACGTTGCGCGTTAGAATTTGCGCTTCGTTATACAAATTTTCAGCTGCAGTTTGCGGATTATTTAAAGGTGAATAGATATGGCTTTACGGGGTATCACCCATAAGCAACATATTGCCCATATCGCCATTTTCAAACCTCATCCTTGCACGAGAATTATTAAATACATGGTTGTCATGGGCTGATCCAGGTCATGGTGCTACAATATCCATTATATGCGTTCTTGCATTGCATAAATGACCTGGACATTTAATGAAAAGCAACCTTTTCTGTTTCTGAATGTTTCAGCATTTGGACCACCTAATAAAACTTTGTATCGACATCAAAAAAATATAGGAATTTATTAACATACCTGGCGAAATTAATTTAATATGAGTGCAATCTAGCGCACCGAGCACTCTTGGAAATCTGGCTATATTGCCAAACTCCATTGGTATTTCCTGCTTCTCTGCTATTGTAACGGAAATTTCAAATATTCCCCTCGTAATTCCACCAAGGCATTAACAATCCTGGTTACAATTTTTGCAGCTGTTGATTTGTGAATTCCTAGGAAGTCGCCACATGCAATATAAAAACTCCCAGTGGCAATGAACTTTAGGGGTAACAGCAGCTGGTCCAGCGGTGACACTGCACGGTTTCTAAAATATTCAAGCTGTTGTTACTTGTATTTTCCATTATACTTCGTTATCTTACCTGACTGTTCGATGTCCTAACCTAATTTCTATTTGTGTTAATAAATTTAACACGGTTTCTTTTGAGATTCTAAACATTGCTAGAAATTCTTTGTTGTCCCATTTATCAAAATTGTTTACACGTGCTCGAACGGTGTATTCACGCCGACCACGATTTGCCACATTTGCCAGATTAAGCAAGTCGCCTTCAAAACGTCATCAAAATCTTGCAGAAGCTCCATTAGAAAATATATGGAACAATAAATAAACACAAGTGTTGTGTTGTTAGATAATACAAGTATCATTAGTTACTGTTACTAAGCAAATCCTAGGTAACAGTTGTTATGTACATGGACATACATTGTTTTTCTGTTTTTACTTTTGAATAAACCAGTTTTCAATTGAAGTGATTTTTCTTCTATTCTGCATTTTGAGAAGATAATTAATTACTACCATTAAATACAACAATTGGCGACGAGGATTGTCAGAACTCAGTGAAAAGTTCAGTATTTTACAAAAATATTGGGAATACAACTTCAATATTTAGACCTCGCTGGAAATTTACAAGTACAAGTAATACAACAACTTCGCTGGAAAATTTACAATTACAAGTAATACAACAACATGGGTGAGGAAGCTACGACACATTCTGTTTATACGGTATTTTCAATAGAAAAATTCGACACGACAAAACGTTTTGACAGATGGCTGATGCGCCTGGAAAGTGCATTTGACGTGTTCGCAGTACCAGTTGACAAAAAGGCGGCGTACCTTTGCCATTATATGGGAAGTGAGGCCTATGATGTTCTTTGTGACGAGATTTCCCCTGATAAACCAAACGACAAGAGCTATGCAGAGCTAATTAACCTGATGAAGGCTCATTACAATCCGGAACCTTTAGAAATAGCGGAGATATACAGATTTTTACAAAGAAAACAACAAGAGGGAGAAACGGTGAAGGAGTACTTGACGGCGTTACAAGGAATGGCTACTACCTGCAAATTTGGTGAATATTTGAAGAGAGCACTCAGAAATCAATTTGTGTTCGGGTTGAGGGCACAAAACATACAAAGCAGATTACTGGAACAGAAAGAATTGACGATTGAACAAGCCTTGAATATAGCTACAGGAATGGAAACATCTGCAAGAGATGCGGCTCAATTACACCGTACTAGCACGTCAGGAGCTAATGTCCACAGTGTGGGTGGTTCGAGTTCAAAGTACAATGCAGGAAGACAACAATACAAAGGACGTAAACCAACCGGTCGGGAAACTTACAACAACACCAATACGAGACAAGTAGTAACTAGCAATAGTAACAAAAATTTACAATGTTTCAGATGTGGGTCGTCCAAGCATTTAGCAAATAATTGTGACAAAATCAATGTTATATGCGATTTCTGTAAAATTAAGGGTCATTTGCGGAAAGTATGTACAAAATCCAGACAGAATAAATCTTCAATCAGTACAAGTACACATCAGATTGAACATGAGATGGAACAGGTGGAGGAAATTGTGGCGGTGGAAACGGAACATGCTGAGTTCCGTAATAAATTCTTAACTACTGTCAAGGTAAACGGAACCGATATCACGTTTGAGGTAGATAGTGGAGCTTCAGTAAGTATTATGGGTAAGAAACAACTTACAGAAGTCTTTCCAAATTCTGAGATCGTACAAACAAAACTACAATTAATTACATACTGTAAAAATACATTGAACGTGTTAGGCTATGTACCGTGCAAAGTTACATTCAATACAAATTCATACGATTTAAATTTATACATAGTGACAATAGACAGAGCACCATTACTAGGGCGCGAGTGGATTAGACAGTTAAAATTAAACTTGTGGGACGGACATGTAAATAATGTACGTATTACGGATATACTTGAAAATTTGAAACTTAAGTTTCCTACTGTATTTTTACCAGGACTTGGGAAAATAGAAGGGATACAAGCGTCATTACATTTAAAACAAAATACAAAACCCGTGTTTATGAAGGCACGGACGGTACCTTTTGCTTTAATACCGAAAGTAGAACAAGAAATTGACAAGTTAGTATCACAGGGTATAATTACAAAAGTAGAATATTCGAATTGGGCAACACCAATTGTTCCCGTTACAAAAGGAAAAAAATTACGAATCTGCGGCGATTTTAAAGTAACGCTAAACCCTAATTTAGATATTGACGAACATCCATTACCCACCATTGATGAGTTGTTTGCATCAATGGCAGGGGGATTAAGATTTTCAAAAATTGATCTTAGTCAGGCATACTTACAACTTGAGGTTCGATCTCAAGATCGTGACTTATTAACTTTAAATACACATAAAGGTTTATATCGATGCAACCGATTAATGTTCGGAGTAGCCTCAGCACCTGCAATTTGGCAGCGTGAAATGGAAAAGATTTTGCAAGGTATTCCAGGGGTTACGGTTTTCTTAGATGATATAAAAATTACAGGCGAAACTGACGAAATTCATATTGTTAGATTAGAGGAGGTTTTATCGCGATTAGCTACACATAACTTACGAATAAATGTAGAAAAGTCAGAATTTTTAGTTGACAAAATAGAATATTGCGGCTATGTCATTGATAGATTCGGTATACATAAAATGACTAGTAAAGTGGAGGCGATACAAAATGCACCACAACCACAAGATAAGTCACAGTTACGTTCGTTTATTGGACTTGTAAACTACTACGGTAGATTTTTCCAAAATCTAAGTACAGTTTTACATCCACTAAATTTACTTTTACATAAGGATACAACTTTTTCTTGGAATTGGGATTGCCAGAAATCTTTTAAAATTGTTAAAGACAAATTAAATTCTTCCGATTTTCTTGCACATTTTGATACAAAGTTACCAATAATTTTAGCAACAGATGCATCACCTTACGGCGTAGGCGCTGTAATTTCACATTTATATTCCGATGGTAGTGAAAGACCTATACAATTTGCTTCACAAACATTATCAAGTACACAACAAATATATCCACAAATAGATAAAGAAGCTTACAGCATAATTTTTGGAGTCCGTAAATTTTACCAATATCTTTACGGCAGGCGGTTTATTCTATACACTGATCATAAACCCTTAGTACAAATTTTTAATCCAAAAAAGGGTTTACCGGTTCTATCCGCAACGCGTATGCAACATTACGCCATATTTCTACAAGCTTTCGATTTTGATATTAGGTATAAAGATAGTTTGTCCAACGCCAATGCAGATTTTCTTTCAAGATTACCTTTAAAATCCGAATGTTTTGTTCAATACGATGAACCAGATATTTTTGAAATTAATCAGATCGAAACATTGCCAGTAACAATATCAGAGCTTTCAAAAGAGACTTATTCAGATCCACAACTAAAACCATTGCTGGACGGTTTGAAGTGTGGTAGGATTATTCAGAAACATTTACGTTTTAATATCGACCAAGCCGAATTTACTTTACAACAAGGTTGTATTTTTCGTGGGATAAGGGTTCTAATTCCGAAATCTTTGCAGCCGAAAATTTTGAATGAATTGCACACCGCTCATTTCGGTATTTTCAAAATGAAAGGATTAGCAAGAAGCTATTGTTGGTGGAGTACAATAGATAAAGACATATAAAAAATTAGTAGAGAATGTTTTAATTGTAACAAATTAATGAATAACCCTAGAATTGTAGAAACTCATTCGTGGGAGAGAGTAGATGAACCATTTCAAAGAGTCCACGTAGACTATGCAGGACCATTTTATGGCTCTTACTATTTTATTTTGGTAGACGCTTATTCACGATGGCCCGAGATTCATATGACTAAAGATTTAACTTCAAAAACTACAATAAATTTATGCCGAGAAATATTTTCTAGATTCGGAATACCAACTTATTTAGTGAGCGATAATGGTAGACAGTGTGTTTCAAACGATTTTGAATTGTTTTTGAAACAGAACGGAGTAAAACATATACAAACAGCTCCGTATCATCCGGCTACGAACGGACTAGCTGAACGATACGTACAAACTTTAAAACAGGCAATTAGAGCTATCAATCCTGAACCGATGGATAGACAAAAAGAGTTATGTAAGATACTTTTGCAATATAGGAAAATGCCCCATAGTATTACTAAAAAGTCTCCGTCTTTATTGATGTTCGGACGAGAAATTAGATCAAGAATAGACTTAATCAAACCAGAAATTAAGGCTAAAGAAACCCAAAACTATCATTCTACTTACCGCACTTTAAGCGTAGGAGATCGAGTTGCCGTGCGTGATTATATTCATAATGATAAATGGATGTTTGGCTCGGTAATAGATAAGTTAGGGAAACTACATTATTTTGTCAAATTAGACGATGACAGAATTTGGAAAAGCCATATTGATCAGATTAAACTTATTGGGCTTAATACTCCACTGGACATCAGACTTGATTCAATTCCTGAACCTTTGGAGCCACAATTATTTTTGCCTGAACCTAAATTAAATAATAATATTGTTCCAAATGTATGTGATACTCCTATTCCAGATTTGGGTAATAACAATTCGGATTTAACTAAAAATGAAACTCCTAAAATAAATTCTAATCCGAGTTCTAACCTAAATGAGGAAAAGGAAGTAAAAGTTTCATGTGATACTTTACGTAGATCCTCTAGAACTAGGAAAGTACCACAAAGATTGAATTTGTAAATTTGAATCAGTTAGATGTTAGATTATAAGATTTAGTGAGGGAGGAGCTGTTGTGTTGTTAGATAATACAAGTATCATTAGTTACTGTTACTAAGCAAATCCTAGGTAACAGTTGTTATGTACATGGACATACATTGTTTTTCTGTTTTTACTTTTGAATAAACCAGTTTTCAATTGAAGTGATTTTTCTTCTATTCTGCATTTTGAGAAGATAATTAATTACTACCATTAAATACAACAACAAGAACTGTCAGAAAGGTTATCATGCGCGATATATACGTTTTCAGTAAAACGCGCATGTGTTTTGAGCATTTCCTAAGTTATTAGAGGTTTTTTGGGAAGTTCAACTGGCGAATTTGCCAAATAAGTGCAGATGTTAGCTAGATAAGCATTATTAGAAGGTGAAAAGACAATTTAGAGGCTTATTTGTCAAATAAATTTATTACGAGGTTTATTAGTAGGTAGAAAGACCGGCGCTAAATCTATAATGTTTAATGGCACACAAACCTTTGGTCCACAAATCAGATTTCTTTTTTAATAACCACTTACATTTCACAATTGTTGCATCTTTTGGAATGTCAATAAGCTCCCATGCATCATTCTTCTCAAAAGACTTCAGCTCCTTTCTCTGGTCCAATTAACTCGTTTGCCAATGTCAATTCATAATCCACTGGAAGAATACTGGTCACACAATAACCATATTTATCTGGTTTCTTTTGCATTCTTTTTTTCCCATTCACTCCATTCACTGCTGGATAGGTTTCCGTTTCAGTTGCATACTGATGCTCTTCTGAATTTTCAGGAATTTCTGGAACTTCTGTATACTGTGGTACTTCCAAAGAATCTACTGACTCTTCAGCGTCTTTGAAATCTAAAGTATCATTTAGTGACTCGGGAACTTCATTCTCACCTGCTGTTATTGTATCTCCCTCTGAATCATTACTCTCTTCAGGCTTATCTCTAAACCAGATTGATTCGTGTTTTCTTTCCACATCAGACATTTCTCTTTCCATCACAATTACGTTTCTGCTAATAGTTGTCACTTGTCACTATATTTGTACTGGGATCATATACTCTATTATTAATATATACCAGCCTCCTGTGACATAATTCTCCGCTAATAACAGATGGAGCAGCCATCAAATGATATTGGGTCTGTATTCTCAATCCAATGTTGCAAATTTTACAAGTTGTCTGTAAATGAGACACGATTCCCATTTTTGATCAGCTCACGGACCGATAATAAATTTGTTGTTAAACTAGGCACGCATAACACACTTTTCTAGTTACGATCTGTTGAAATTTCTACATCGCCGAAGCATAGGACTGGCACTGGTGTTTTATCAGCCAATATAATTTCGCGTAAGTTCGATAAACAAGACATATTTTTTAATCCTAGTGTCGTTCGTTGTCATATGAGCGCTGACTCCAAAATCAACATACTATGCATTCTTGTTATAGCTACCGATCATAAATATAGCACTAAGAAACGCGTTAGACTGCTTATTTTTCAGAGATTTCTCCAAAAATGGGCACTGATTTCTGTAATGGCCGCTTGTAGCAGGCAAGGCCCGCTGAATTAAATATTGCATATCAAGGCCTGCCCACTTTAATTAGCCAAGACGCAATTAGAAAGGACAATGGCGCCATTTGCGGTGAACTATACATTTTTTAAGGGAGAAATGTATAGTTTACCGCAAATGGCGCCATTGTCCTTTGTAATTGCGTCTTGGCTAAATAAAGTGGGCAGGCCTTAAGGTTCTACTTTCCTCAACGGAAATATTGACAAAAATCGCATTATTTTATATCAGTTTTGTGGCTTTATTATTTGAAGAGCTGGTCGACACTTATACAGGTTCTGTATAAGGCAAGGTAGTGATATGTTGATGTCAAAAGGTCAATTAATTTGTTGTAATTAATCGAAAACGTCACATAATTTCTGCAGTTTCGTTCGTTTATTTGTGATCGAAACCGAAAAAAGTTTGAACAAACTGACAAAGATTTGTACGGTCTACTGATGTATTCTAATAAATTTTTTTCGTTGATGTTTATTGAACCTTTATATCGCAAAAATAAAATTGTATTTAGGCAACCAGTTAAACATGATGTTTCGATTTTTACGTAGATTGTTTTGAATGACAGTGATTGGGGATTAACAAACTTTACCATTTAAGCAGTTGGTTAAGATCATAATACTATTGTTACCAAACAACTTGTAGAGAAACTCTGAGAAAAGCACCTGTTAGAATATATAGTGTATTGCTTCGGTATGAAAAAAAAATAAGATTATTATTATACAATATTTATTGAAAGTAAGTCGATTACGGATCACACACATACAAATACGATATACCGGGTGTAACAAGATCATGGTACACCCCCATTTTTTCCTTTCGTTTTCAAGATAAATGGTTGACATTTGGAACATCCTATAAACTTAATAAACGTCACCTTTTGACATATTAAATGATTTTTTTCCGTTTCCGGTTTCACCGGAAGTGACACTAACTTTTAATTTTAAAAGGGAACACCCTATAAGTATATTAATGCATTTTTGAAATCTGCATAATTTTCTGAATCCAATGATATCGCATAAGTGACATTTCAGTCTTCAATATTTATTTTAGTTTAATTTTTAGATTTCTATTTAAGTGTGCCATGATTGTCCCGATTTATTCTAATTGAACCGTGTAATACTAGAAAAATCGAAATCCCTTCGAAAATAATACTAAATTATGTGATTTAAGAGCCAATAAAGTTTATCCAAATGGTTTTTCGGACAAAACACAATCTTTTCAGAGGTAACTATATTGGTACCGTGGTAATATTTATTTTTAGTATTAATAAGGAATTTAATCATGTGCCTTATTAAAACAACTAAAACAAAAAATACACTGGTAAATCAACAAAAATGTTTGACAAGCTAAATATTTCTTTGTTTTCAAAGCCATCTTATTTACTTCTTACCTTATAATTGGAACAAAATTGTATTTTCTTATTTTCTCTTAGCTGTAATTTTGATTGTATTGTGGCGTAAGGGTTGGGTAGTTTCCTTTTATAGTTTATTATTAACACTGCAGTTATAAATTGAAATAGCTCAGAATATTGGTAGAGTCTTGTAACCCTAAACGCCACGCTGAATTGAATATTTTAGGCTTGGCTAAATTTAAGCGAGAGGCGAACAAAATAAAAACATCTTTTAATTAACGTTCGTATATTTGAATAATTAATTAAGGGGCTTTATAAACTTTTACACTTAATTCCAAACTGATTCACGGTTACGTTTGAACAACAATTTATAATCGACTCCTGTTACAGATAAAAACACATACGCTCTTGTGAACACTAAATAAGGCTATAATAAAATCTTATTAATTTCTAAACACAATCAAATTTAAATTACTTAGTCTAACAAATAAACAAATTCTTTTACAACCTGAATCACATCTTGGACACACTAACTAATGACTTTTCGGCTCGTGTTAACCCTCTGGAGGCTCGTGCTAAACCATATTAATTATGCGACGCACGATTCTTTATATACGGATATTGGCCGTCCTCTTTTTCGGCACACGCGCAAGATTGAAACGCTTGACCTTAAAATTCGTCTGCTCAGCAGTTCTCACGATTTACAGAATTTTTGGGTAACACGTGTGTGTGGGCGTTCGTCTTTGTTCTTTGTTAATTTTATTACGAATGTGAGGAATTCCTTTGACCCCGCATCACACACGTGTCTGGCTAATGACGCGTGACATCATTGCAAATGACGCGCTTTATTTCGCTACTTGGTCTTATGCGTTTCAATTGAGGTTAACATTTGAACACAAGCTGAAAGTCATTTCGTTGTTTGTGTATTTAATAATTGATTAATTAAATATTAACGTGTAATTAAATTCATGTTTTGATTTACTCTGAATATTTGACTATGAATTATTGAACTTAATATGTGACTATTTCACAGTATTTATCACAGATTTTAATAAGGCACATGATTAAATTCCTAATTAATACTAACAATAAATGTTACCACGGTACCAATATGGTTACCTTTGAAAAGATTGTGTTTTGTCCGGATTTCGATTTTTCTAGTATTACACGGCTCACTTAAAATAAATCGGAACAGTCATGGCACACTTAAATAGAAAACTAAAAATTAAATTAAAATAAATATTGAAGACTGAAATGTCACTTATGTTGTATCATCATAGGCGGAGTTAGACTCTTAAACTTGGGGGTGCTAGAGTCCTCGACGAGCGAAGCGAGCCGTCTATTATGTCGCGAGCAGGCTAAAATTTTTGAAATTTTCAAGGTCAAGCGCTCTAATGAAAACTAAGAAAATCGCGGTACAAATAGTTATTTACTTTAGAAGTTGCGAAAGTTTACTTTTAGGTGCGAGGTGTCTTTGAATTGCCGAGGCTAATTAAAAACTCCGAGCACCTAAAGGCCTACGCAGCGTGTAATGTATTAAATTTTTCATACTCCCCTCGACATTTAACCACCGTAAAAGATGAAATTATAATAAAATAAAATGATTCAGTGATTAATAAGGTGGGTTGTTGTCAACGTTACTACGGTAACAATACCGTACTATTTATTTTCGCTTTCGCTCGCGCTACCAGGCTACGAAAGTAACACTTTCGCAGGGGGGAGCATGAAAAATATTTTCTCCAAAAAATAGGTTTCATCAATGAAACTTAAAAAAAGAACATTAAAGAAACCATTTGTCTCTAGAAATTTAGGTATAGGTATGATAAATTTACATTATTCTCTCCATAAAGTCATTAATTATAAATTTACATAGGTAACTTAAAAATAAAATATAAAAAGATATAACTCTGGTATCGAAAAAACATTTATTTAAGACATCATGAATTCTCATGAATTCAAATATTAATATTTATTTAAGAATACAAAAGAAAAGAAATATTAATATTGCAATGGCATTTTCATGCTTGATGCTTTTTGGCGGTGGCGGATGAATTCTAAAAGAATATCCTCTTGGTCGACCCTTCTCGCCAGCTCATTTTCAATATTAATTATAGATAAATTGCTGAAACAATTTTGGCTCATTGTGCTTCTAAGACAATTTTCTATTCTCCTCATGGCAGAAAATGACCTTTCACAAGATGCCGAGTTAACTGGCAAGATATGAGCAACTTTAAAAAGTTTATAATAATTGCCAAAACCATCCTGATTTAGTATTTTTTTAATACCGCTGTCGTTAATTTCAGCGGCGTTCCTGTTGTCGATCATATTCATATTCTTTAGAATCAACATTTCAGCTTTCCGAATATTTTTGTTTATTCCAAAAGTGACCGCATAATGATCAATAAAATTGGAACTCCCTTCTAAATCAAATTTGATAAAATTATCAACAGCTTTTGCCATCTTCTGGCTTTCTGCGGAAAAACGAATTTTCAGGTGATTGACTATTGCATCAAATATGCGGTAATAGACATTAATTCGGAAAGAATCTTTAATCACCAGTGACACGTTGTCAGATTCGGTTTCGGTATTTGAATCAAGATCATTTGAACTTGATCCTATTGTGGACATAACAGCACAATCTTTCAGCAACTTTGACTCAGTTCTCTTTCTTTTTGAACTCCTAGAAGGTTCGATAGCAATGTCATTACTTCGAGCAATTGCTTCAATCTCTTTCCACTGAGATGAAAAAGCATTGTCACTCCTCTTTTCCTCTAATGTTTTTATAACGCCGTTAATGACGCTTAATCATTCTGCCAATGTTCCTTCCTTGCTTTGAAGTTTCTTACTCAAAATATTGATGACATTTAATACATCAGTCAAAACGTATAGATGTGTTAAGAACTTAATGGTTGTTATACAATTTAAAAGCCCAACTGCTTCGATGGCATTTCTGTTTGCGTTTTGTTCAACCTCCTCTTTGAGCAACTGAATGATTGAAGTATAATTCTTCTTCACACCTATACAGTTTTCAGCTCTGCAATTCCATCTGGTATCGCTCAATCTTTTGAAGATCCATGAGCTTTGCATGTGACGATGGCTGCGAAAAATGCGCACAGAGTGCTTCCATTATATTAAAAAACTCTCGAACACCGTGTATGTTGGTGCAAGTATCAACGACAGCAAGATTTAGTCTGTGAGCCATACAGTGTATGTAAATTGCTTCAGGATACACTTCCCTCAGCTTGGCTTGCACTCTTCCTATCCTCCCCGACATGACACTTGCGCCAATGACTGGCCCACAATTGGAATGTTGCTCAGTCCAAGTTTTTCAATATTTGCGATCATAAGTTCGCATAGACTTGTGGCGTCTCGTTTGGTAGAGCATTCAAAAAAGCCCAGAAAATGTTCTTGAATTTCAAGATGGATATTGGTGTACCTAACACATAAAGATAATTGTTCGTGCTTAAAACTTCTGGCTTCGTCAACCATAATACTGAACATACCACAATCTTTGGCATCTTGTACTATTTTCTTTTGCACCAAATTAGAACTGATGGCAATTATTTCATTTTGAATATCATGGCTACTCAGATTATAATATTTATTGTACGATTCCGAAAAAGAAATATTGTGTCGAGATAACAATTCGCAAATTTCTTTTAAGTTTCCTTTGTTGGATGAGTTTTCACTTTCGTCGTGACCTCTTAAAGCTATGCCTTGACAAGACAACGTCAACACTACATCAGTCATCATTTTAAAATAGTCCCGGTTTTTCGTAATAAATTCTCGGTGTGCTGCTGAAATTTGTTATGTCACGGAGCCTTGTTTTTTTGCTTGTTGAAATGAAGAATATTTTTGCCCATTATTTAGATGAAATAAACTTTCGGCATGTTTTTGAAGTTTTTCTTTCAATTTTTGCCAATTCCTACAGCCAGATTCAACAAAAACTGTATCGTTAGTAGTTTTGGCACCGAACATCCGGCAATAATAACAGAATACAGCATCACACTGAATGCTATATTCCAGCCAATTGTATTCTTTGAAATATTTGGAAGAAAATGACCTATTTTTGGCGTTATGTTTTGTCAAAGGATATTTATCAAGTATAGGCTGAACAGGTTTAGATTCAAATGTACCCAAGTCTAGTGTCGGTTGATTTCCTGATTTTGATCCGGAAGCCGTTGAAGAAACAGAAAGTTCTGAAATTTAAATTACGGCATTACATTCCTATAGTTTTACTTTCTTTAGCTACCAGCTACCTACGAGCTACGACCTACCAGTCAAATTATTATCATTTTGCTGCACAGCCACAGGACCCGCAATACTTTTCTTGAAAAAGTGTCGAATATCTTCTTCATATTGTTTTGTTTAGTTACAACAACACAGAACACTCGACTTTCACTATTCACTATTTTAATTGTTTACTAACCAAACTGAACCAAATACCAAAGCAACCACGGCCTGACGGCAACGCAACTGAACTGAGTGTTGGCGGGTGCTAGTACGGTGACCGGCGCGCGCGCGTAGCTGGCTGGTCCTTGTTGCTGCCAGAAGAGTAGAGACAGACAAGGAGAGTGTGTAGTGGTGGGGATGAATCGAAAAACGTGTCTAGTCTAGGCTCATAGGCTGGCTGTCAACTGAAATTATTTTCGCCGCGAGAACAGATATAAATAATAAAAAGTAAAAGTAAAAAATACTTAATTTGGGGGTGCTAATTTCAAAATTGGGGGCGCTAAGCACCCCCTAGTGCCCCCCAACTCCGCCTATGTGTATCATTGGATTCAGAAAATTATGTAGATTTCAAAAATGCATTAATATATAGGGTGTTCTATTTGAAAATCAAAAGTTAGTGTCACTTCCGGTGAAACCGGAAATGGAAAAAGTCATTTAATATGTCAAAAAGTGACGTTTATTAGTTAAGTATATAGGATGTTCTAAATTTCAACCATTTGCCTTGAAAACTAAAGGAAAAAAGTGGGGTGTACCATGATCTTGTTACACCCGGTATACAAAATAATAACTTGCACTTTAATTTTTATGAAATTTAATAATATTGTGAAGTCCGGCTTCCTAAGTAGTAAAGTGAAACCTTGTCAGAAGCAGAAACCGGAAGTTAGGCTAGGTATTTTTACCACTACTTCTTGTTAAAATTTTGAGTTTATTAATCGTATAGGACCTCAAAAGACATGCTTTGGTATTTCTCCGAAAGTTCATGTTAATTTAAAAAAAAATACAAAAATTATATAATTAAAACTAATTACAATGATATTATGAAATTATTGTGCATGAAATATAATGAAGCATTCTCGTTCAATGCACAAAGTAACGTTACACTTAATACATTGCCACCTTGCACTGCACGTTGATGGCAATGTCGGCACCTGAGTTGATTTGCTAATTTTCTAGGAAAATGGCCCCCTTCATGTCGAATTATACTTGACGGCACGAATCCAGACGGTCGAGTTTTTGATAAAGAACTCTTTTCGAAGCAGCTCAAATAGTGCCTTGCTATATTTCTGACAAACCCCAGCAAATCCAATTTTTCGTCTCCAGCATGTTGACATAATTTATAAGCATTGACCATGGTCACATTTAGCATGTGAGTAAATAACACCCACCACCTTTTTTTGCCTCTAATTCCTATTCGGTAGGCGTTTACTGCCTCATCGAGTAAATCTACCCTTCCCATATGTGTATTATAATTTCAATACGGTCGAGGTTGAGGTACTTCAATTTTCTCTTTAGCTATGGACGACCAGCGCTTCACTTTTGACAAAGGCTCGACGCTATCGTAATTTGTAGCCATTGTGACTATATTGTTATCCTTCCATCGTACAAAGAGTAAGGAATTTGTTTCATCATATTTATATTGAAAAAATCCGCGATCCTTTTTCTTCATTTCTTTTATCGAAAGTAACGGACATTTTTTAATTCTATTATCTCGCACCGTCCCCGTTGCTCGAATACCTTTCTTCTTTAGTGTGTTCATCAGATCATAGCTTGTGAAGTAATTATCAAAGAACACAATGTGATCTGAAGGTTTGTCCAATTTTTCTAAAAGGTCTAGTACCACCCGAGAACCTAAGGGAAGGTCTGATGTAGTTGCTGGTTGGTCTGTTGTTTGAGAGGGTTTAGCCCCACAATATGTATCGAAGCCGTAACAGAAGCCTGATGAACTACATAGTAACCAATCCTTGTAGCCAAACCTTATGGGTTTTCCCCGTATGAATTGCTTGG
The DNA here is from genome assembly GCA_963082815.1 of Melanotus villosus. Lineage (NCBI taxonomy): Eukaryota > Metazoa > Arthropoda > Insecta > Coleoptera > Elateridae > Melanotus > Melanotus villosus. The sequence goes on from OY720422.1 coordinate 14,906,628, forward strand.
CTGAATGGTGACCAAAATACTTCACCATAGCCTCATCTATTGATAAAGACTGATGAAATATTCCCCACTGCAGAAATTTTTTGTTCAGTAAGTCAATTAGTGGTCTGATTTTGGACAACTTGTCTCCTTTATCCAGCTTTGTGTTATCTGCCAAGTGTATGAAGCGCTTTAGTTCCTCAAATCGATTTCTTGACATCGCGTTTGCTACCAATGGTACATTCACATCATCATCCAGGCTCCAATATAGTCGCTCTCTTGGCAGTTTATGGTACCCAGACAGATATAATATCCCAATAAATATTTGTATGTCTTCTTCTGAAACACTGAGGCTATGGGTATTGTGTTGACCTGCGTACCGCGCCGTTTCATTTACAAGATGCAGTGTGACTTCATTATCAAAGAGTTTTTCAAATATTTGAACGGGATTTAAATTTTTCAATGCATCTTTCATATTTTCTCTACGATCAAGATAACCATTGGTTTCCGGCATACTGTTGTCAATATTGTCATTGATCCACTTTGGTTCTGGTTTAGTTATTTTTCGTTTTTTAATCGGTGGCGTTAACTTTTCTGTAAGACGATCACGTAATATGGCAAGTGGTACCCCGAGTTCAGAGTCGTCTTCGGATTCGTCTTCGGAGTTTTCAGTTCGACTGTTTTCTGTGCTGCTGTCACTACAATACACTTCAACCTGTCCTGGCACATCATTTGGTATGCTAATTGACTCCACATTATGTTCTTCAAAATCTTCTTCGTCAGTTTGACTGTCGACGTCTGGCGGAATGATAATGATATCAGCTCGTGAAGCAGTAGTCCTCGATACGTCTTCCAACGCTGCGGGAAGATGCAAAAACCGCTTTCCGTAGAAATTACCTGTCTTGATAACTGGAAAATCTATTTTACAATGACAATAGTCCTGCAAAAAAAAAAATGTTTCGAAATTTCAACTTCGCAAACATATCATATTGGCCCAGTGTACTCAAATGAGTACAGTGTAGTTTATGAAGGGCTGTATTGTTAACAACAAATAAAATAAATGTATTACAATGCTAATCTGCTTTGTACCTTACCTTAGAACTCGTATTCGAGGATAAACACAAGGATCACTTTGAAATTCAATCAAAGAATTAAATAATTCAACTAGCGAAAAAAGCACGTGGTTAACCTAAACGAAAACAATTTATTGCAACTTGGCTCAACACTCCTAGTAGAAAATTTTAGAACTACGATCAAAATTCGTCAAATAGGAACCTGTACCTTTGGTTACTAAACATTAAATTAGACAGATGGCGTTAAAAAAAATTATAATTCAAAGTGTACTCAAACGAGTACAACGGGCTTAAATGGGTTTTAAAGGAATTTACAGAAATTCAGTTACTTTGGTACACCAGTATGGCTAGTCTAGCATAATAAATGGTATCCTACAACATAATATTTATAAATCTTTACATTTAATATCTCCAACTGGTAAATTACGATTTCCTTGAATCAATTGGTTATATCATCTATTACAGCACCATAATCACCGTCTTCGCCACAAACTTTAATTTTTGTTTTAGTTGAAGGTTTACGAATTTTGTTGCGTACTTTTTTAGAATAATTTTTATTGTATTATCCTATCATTCCTCCAAGGATGTTGGTCTCCACTATGTCGAGAAATGACCCACCATTATTAAAAGCAATACGCTACATTAGTGTGATGTCACTCTCTGTCAAGGCCAGACCACTGCATCCAAACAAACTCGAGTTGTGCTGTATCTACCCATTAAAAATATTTAAAAATTTCTTATTTCTTTTATAGAGATTATTTACTACACGTAAGTTTAAATATTAATTACTCCTAACATTAGAAAGAGTGTAATTAAAATTATTTAATATAGCTTAATGGCATGTTGATATAATCTCTAAAAATGTGCGTGGTTTTGAGGTTATGAACGTATCTATAAGAATGTACATTTAATTCAAAGAACTTAATTTCATTAACACATTGTACTTTAACAGATATCATGGTTATGTGTTTTGTGCCAAACTGTAGTCACTACAATCAAAGAGAAAACTGTCGATTCTACAGATTCCCGATTGATAAGCACATCCGAAATCGGTGGATAAAGTTAATCAGGTAAATAAAATTTAAATGTGCTACGTCCATATTCTATCTGTAGTTATTGTTATAGGCGTGAAAGGGAACCTGGTCCAGGGGCATTTGTGTGCCGTTGCCATTTCATTTTGTTGATGGCAATAAGGAAAACGTACCAACATTATTTCAACATAACGAGGGAAAGCGTTTTCAGAACCACCATTTGTCTCCAGAGGACAAGAAGAAGAAGAAAAAGGTAGATGTAACAAAAGTGTGCCAACTGTAGTCGACAAGGGAGATGATGCAGTTCCGTCTACATCGACAATACCCTCTACATCAGAAAAAACTGGTCACTGCTCCGCAACTGTAGCTTCTGAAAATTACTTTTTAGGGGCAGAGGTTCAAAACTTAAAAAGCAAATTGACACATTTAACTGCGACTTTTTCTTTTGAACATATTAAAGGGAACGACAAATTGGTGTTAATGTATACTGGTATACCTACGGCAAAATTGTTTCAAACGTTATATAAGTGCTTGGAACCAATAGAAATTAATTATTATTATGGGTGGAACGTAGAAAAGCTATCAAAAATTGACCAGTTGCTACTAACATTGATGAAATTCAAAATGAATTGCCCACACGGGGATTTGGCAGTGCGATTTAATTGCTCGCAGGGAATGGTTTCCAATATTGTGGCTTGTGGCCACGTTTGCGCATCTATTAAATGAAATTTTATACGATCAGTATATGACAAAAATACCATCACGAAATAAAAATAAGGCATGTTTACCTGACTGTTTTTCCACGTTTGCGAACTGTAGGATAATTCTAGATTGCACCGAAATTTTCACCGCGGTATCAAGAAAATCTATGGATGAACAAAAACGTACCTACAGTTCGTACAAACATCGTAACACGTGGAAGGCATTAGTAGGAGTTGCCCCAAATGGGGTAATAACATTTATGAGCACGCTGTATCCAGGGTCAACGTCAGATAAAGAGATCGTTGCTCATTCCAAAATTTTGGATGAAATGCAACCGGGGGACCTTATATTAGCTGATAAAGGGTTCCTAATCAGAGATATGCTTCCTCCAGGAGTATATTTGAATATTCCGCCTTTTTTGACAACACCACAGTTTACGGAGGAACAAGTCTATCGCACCGAGAGCGTGCCATTCGCAGGTTGAAATGTTTTAAAATTTTAAATTTCATTCCACACTCTTTGCTTCCGTAATACTGAAAGCGATTGCTGGACTAACAAATTTCCAGTATCCACTGATCAAGGAGGTTGAAGAATTTTACTGCCCAGAATAATATTTATTTGTTGTATTGTAAATATTTTTTAATGTTTTAATTTTATTATAAATACTGCTTGTACATAATTATTCACATATATGTTTAATATACTGATTTATATAAAAGTCTTTTAATACATCGATATTTGATGCCCAGGTATAGTCTTTAAATACCTCCACAATTAATCCACCCTTTTGTGTCCATATGACTAAATAACATTTTAATCTGTTTGTAAGATGTAGCTGGCCTTGTATTTGATGATAATAATTGTGCTCTTTATTTATAATAATATCGTCAATATCATTTAGGTGGACCAAATACGTTTTATCTGTTTTTAAAACGTCCTGTAAATAATTTTCTCTATATTTATAGGGACATTTTATTTCGATGATTTCCTCTTCACCAACCAGTCCATCCGGGCTTGCTCCTAAGTAACCGCATGGATGTAACCATAACCCCGTAGGAGTGACGTGAAGAGATGTGGTTTTCTTAAATAATTGCAGCCCCATGATTTCATTATCACGACCCCATTGTACTGCCCTTACTCCATCCAAATTGTAACCTCCTAGAAGAGTTTTAAATAAAGACTTTGGGTATCTTCTGCGCTTACAAGCAGCTATCACTAAGCCAAATTGGCTTGCAGTTAGCCTGTTCTTGCGGCACATTAGCCACTGCTTTGAACTGCTTTGACCTTTTGTGGCCTCAGCAATTTCCTTTATTTTTAGTTCGCTAATACTACACACATTGATAAAATGTGCAATCTTATTTGCTGCATCATTGTATTCTTTCGAATACAAAACATCTTGAACGACCCCGATGCCAGTTCCGATTGCGAAACTCCAATCTCCGTGGTTGTCGATAATCGTTTGGCAGCTTTATACCCTGCCTTATAAGGATGCAGGTCTTCGCAGGTTTTCAAAGAATTGACAGTTTGCTTCCTTACGCTCCACTGACAAGCCTTGTCTGTGGCACCAATATTTTGGTATGCATAAATGCATAACGCTGCCATGTGATGGCACACAACTAGTCCACGGGGGCATGTACACTCGCCATTCACAATGCCATCGTTTGTAAAAGTAATAGTAACACTGTAGGTTCTATCCCTCATGCTGGCATCGATGGATCCCTTTAATTCCATTGGTGCTAATTCTGGATTAAACCATACTTGTTTTACATGCCCACTTTTAAAAGCATTTTCGCCTCTTTGTAAAGCCTGCATATTTTCCTTGAAGTATGCTGCGATGACGGAAAACATCAAGCAAGGATTCTGTGCCATTTTTGTACCTAAAAAATGTAAATATTAATAGTGTCTATGAATAATACTGACAATTTAATTCATGTATAAAAAATCGCATAAGCCGCTGTGGTTTTGTCACTTTGACAGCGGATAAAAGTTTGCCCTAACTTTTATCCGGCTAAAACACTACCTTAACTTTAGTTGCTATGCAACTTTGCCTTATACGTTTAATAATTGTAGCTTCAATACCAAATTAAAAAATTAATTTTGTATTGTTCATTCATTAAATTGTCTCGCCGAATTACACTCGAGGTTTTATTTAGTCGGGATAAATATTTATTTGCAAAACTCAAACTAATATTGCTTTACAGCAATTAGACTCGAAAAATTGACAGCAGATAAAATCAACTCCGGCCTTCGGCCGTCGTGATTTTATCTGCTGTCAATTTTTCTCGTCTAATTGCTAAGCAATACGTTTTCGTTGCAAAAAATATTTATCCGACTAAATAAAACCTCTTGTGTAATTATATTCGATAATTCCACTACTATATAAAAAACGACATTTAAAAACGTCAAAATCGCAGTTTGCTATCGATAAAATAGGAAGGAAGGCAAAATGCAAGTGGATAAATTGGATATTGTTTTATTTACCTTCTCCATGGTAACGCATTGTTTTCAATATTTTTGATATGTCAAATAAATAAATTTATTTTAAATTCTCAGTTTATTACTTGAAGAAGAAATGAATTCTCGATTTGGACATATTTCTAAAGACAAAATATTAAGTGAAATAGAAAATACAGTTCCGACAAACACCAGGAAAAGCAAAAATTCTATTTGGAATCAATTTACAGATTTTTGTAAGGAACGAAATTTTAATTTAAATTCTGCGCAACCGGTCGAAAACGTGGAATTTTTTTTATTGGATTGGGCTTTTAATAATATGAAAAAAGAAACGGAGAGGAATACAAAGAGTTAGTTACACAGTTTCAAATAATAATGGTAATGTCAATGTTTGTGATACGTTTATCGTTCCTTTTTATGTTTCAAATAATTACGAAGACTGATTTGCAGTGAAAACCTGCTAATTTAGTAGTAGTAGCTAATTTAATTTGTAAAATCGATTTATTTTCCAAAATAAATTAGAATATGATTATTAATAGTAATATTAAAAAATAATAATAATGATGTATGAAATTCGTAAAGTATAAATAAACACATTTTCATAACAATAAATGTTCATTTGTATGATTTCCATGTGCTAAAAAAATAAAAATGTAAATTATTTGATTACAACAATGCAAATCCTTTCTCTTCTCCACACTGAATTCTTAAAAAACGAAGTATAACAAATAATGACGTTCAAATGCTGTTTAGTCGTGGAATTATCTTGACAAATACCACTCGATGTTTGATTTTTAGCACGGAATATTTTTTTATTTATAAATATTCACACTTGGTTTCTTTCAAGCAACCAAGTGTTCATATAAATAAAAAAATATCCGGCCAAATCAAACCTCTAGTGGTATTACTATCGATAATACATTGATAATACTAATACAACAAAATATAACCTATACTGCCCTGTTAAATGAAAAGGGCGTATCTGCAAAATACGCATTTTGAGATAATTGCGTTTTTGTAATTTTTGCTATGCCACCCATAATTTTACAGTACGAAAATTATTTGATATCAATAGTGGTATAGTTCTGCAATAAACTTTTACAAAATTTATCAAATCTCTGAAACATTATTCGAAATATGACTTTTGACAGTTACGACCTTTTTAACTAACATTCGCATCAATATTACTAATTTTAAAGGGCCTAAGTGTAAAGTAAAGGTACTAATTAATAATTAATAATATTAGCAAATTTATTATATAACATATATAACAAATATATTAACAAATGAAATATCAATTGGAACCTTGGAATGTTGGAGCATTGCAGTATTAGGAGTCATCATCACTCAGGTTCTGATTTGCTTCTTTGCAGATTGGAAGGTTGCTCCAAAAGATCAACCTATTTGGAGGCATAATTTCTCCCAACTTTTGAACTAATAAATCCTTTCTCCCTTTTGTTATACCCCTGAAATTAACTTATTTTTGGGTTTGAAAATACCTTGCTTCTGTGATTTTGCATTTAGGAAATTTAGCTCTGTATCAAGCTCTCCAAATCTCGTCTTATACGTTAATGTCTTTTTGCCTCGTTTGAAACTAACTTGAACCATATTGGCTAAATATGGCCGAGAAACAATTTTGTTCAATTTGTATTGGGATGATTTTCCCAATCATAAAACTGGTCAATATTCATCTCCATCACGTTGACAGAACGGCTTGACTTCTTTATAATCGTTAAAATCATAAACTTTCCCTTTTTTATTGAGAGAGGCTTCTACAGCATGATGGAACGAATCCGCGGCCATAAATGTATGGCCGGGTTCAAAATATTTCACATCCAATAATTTAAGTGAGGTTTCGTCAGAATTCACAAGATATACAAAAAAGCAATAAAGTGCCCAATTCTTATTCTGCGCTGCGCAGTTATCAAGCCATAAGGTAATGTACTGAACATCTCTGACAGTTAAAAAATAAGCATAGAATGTGCTGATCAGATCTTCCTTGGATCGACCTGCCACAACCTCATGCCATACTGCAGCAACAGTTGGGGGTTTTCTTTTATTACCTTCTGCCGGAACAAAACTCTCATTGAATGCTATCACCCTTGGTGATAACCTCTTTAAATGTGTCACATCTGGGCAACATTATGACCTGAAAGAAATAGAAAATAATTCAATTTATGCTTTTTAATACAAATAACATTTCTTACTTTTTGCAAGTCGGCAGTGATTGTAAGTTTATTGGCATTCTGATCATCTGAATCTCGTTTGTATTCGTTCCGAGCATTAGTGTATTGCACCCGATGTTCATTCCAGATTTTGCAGTCATTGCACTCCAAATCAACTCCATCCCTCTTATGACCGCTGGCTCTTTCATGCTGTATACATTTTTCGCAAGCCCAACATTCTTCATGGCCTAATTTGGCGAATGAGATATACATGTCACTAACCACCTTATGGTATAAAGAATATGAAAACACAATATTTGGGAATTTCTCTTTAAAATCGTCATACATTTGCTGAATGCTAACATCACTGGGTAGGTATTTGCGGCGAGGTGCGTGTTCTCACCGATAATGAGATATTTGAGGTCCAAATGACTCTATGTGTTATATAATAACTTGGCGATCAATTATAGTGTTGCGTTTATTTTTCTTCCTTCCATCCATTTTTGAAGCTACATCTGTAATTTCAGTCTTTGTTAATACGTTTCTGATTACTTTATCATTTTTTGCATCATAACCCAACGTTGTTACGAAGAACGTTTTACAGACCTGTTGGATGCACCCATTGTTATCTTTGAAGCCATACATGAATGTCTTTAACCTTCGCGATTTTGGTTCATCCGTCGTTTTCCTCTTAGTTAAGGTCCTTGTAGTACAATGCAGAATAAAATTTCTCTGTTCTTGTTTTGACATTAACCAAAATTGTTCATTTATATTATGACGCTGGTTTTCATTGATCTTTTGTGTGCATTTTCTGGGACATACACTCTTACTACAGGCTGATTTGATTTGATGAACTTCTCTCAAACGTTGGTACTTTAGAGATTTTCGTTCTTTTGCACTTACTTGGTGTTTTTTTCTTTTCCTTAGTTCGCCTTGCTTTGTGTATAACTGCAAGTTTGTTGTTTCCATTACATTATTTAGAACGTTATCTATTATTTCATCTATAAATGCTGTTTTTGCCAAAGACTCAAGATTATCTGTATTAGATGTTGTAGTACCGGCCGACAAGGTGGTTAGCACATCATTGTTGGCGAAAGAATTCGAACAGGAAGGGGGACAAACAAGTATATTGCTCAAAATGTTTATTTTTGTTTTCTGCGAAGTAGAATTTGAATTAGCTTCAAAATTATTTGAACTTTCACAATCAGACGCTGAACTATGATCGCTGTCCTCCTCAGGTTCATAATCCGGGTCTAATTTAGTTTTTTTGGGTTTTTGAGACAACTTATAATTGGCTATTTTTGTTTGTAAATCTTGATTTAGAGCCAGACTAACTAGCCTTTTCACTCTACTCTTATTACAATCGTTATTCTTCGAATTCATTTTTTTGTTCTGAAATTAGTAGGTACCTAATAATGTTTAGGTTAGGTTTTATATTAGCAATTCCTCCTTACTTGTAAGTAACTTGCCTCTTATCACCAATCAGTTATTATGTTATTTAATACTTATTAATTATTAATATTAATAGAACCGCACACACACATAACAAATGCCTGCAACACACCAAATTCAACTATTAAAAACAAACTGACAACTTCTGACAGCTAAACTAACAGCGCCACCACCGGTCATAACTGAAAGAATACAAGAGAATTGTTAGAATAAAAGGTCCTATCTGCAAAAAATGATGTCAGATATGCCCTTTTTAACTAACAATGTTAGATACGCCCCTTTTCTCTAATAATACATGTTATTTTGCAGATACGCCCTTACTATTTTCCTACTTTACGGCCGTGTTAGTTGCAGTTAGGACTTGTGTGAGTAATGAAAAGACAGCTTTGACTGCAGGCATTCAGATACACCTCATATTACAAAATGGCCAAAAATGCAGATACGCCCTTTTCATTTAACACGGCAGTATAATGACTATGCAATTCCTTCTATTACGGAAAAGTTATATGGAAATCTATTCCGTTATTATATGGAAACCCGGCCCCAATCTTATAACTATGTATTTATATTGTTGGATACTTTAACATTTATTTGGATGTTTTGTTATTTTTATATTTATTACTTATATTTGTTTCCTTAGATGATATTTCATTTGTGTAAACCATTTTTAATAGGATGTTTAGCTTGGCATTTTAAAACGTAAGATTTATGATTTCTTTGTGTAATGTTCGAGTAAGCGTTAAAACTATACCCTTTCACACTACAACATAATCCAGATGTGATGCCATCTAGTTAACCAACGATCTTTTGTTTCACGTGCCTGCTGTCAGGTTTTATCTAAAGAAAAGGGGTTTATAAAAGCAGAATCATTGACACACTCGAAGTGAGTAGTTGTTTTATCCGTTCGATTTTAATGTTATTTTTTGTTCAGTTTTTTTTTATATATAATAACCACGTTTACAATTAATGTGCATTTATTTCCTCAACGTGGAACACAACAATATACTTACGTTTATATAAAACAGCTTGGCAAACTTTGTATACTAATTTAAATGCTCACTCTATTGCTATAAACACGACGTTCAAAATTGTTTAGATACAATCAGAGGCGTAGGCGTGGTTGTGACGTCACCACTAATGACGCGTATGGCAGCAGCTTTACAACGGGATTCGTATGAGCCGCGCAAAGAAAAGTTGATTCTTTTTCCACCCACAACTTTATTTACAATTGAGTTGTAATTTTCGGCCAAGTTATTGTCAAGTAGCAACGCTGGCAGTTTACTGCCAGCGTTATTTACAATACGCATTAGCGCGCTCTGAAATTCGGAAAAAATACTGGAGTTTTTAAAATCAGTATATATATCAGTTTTTCCTACTTTTAGTCCTTTACAGAAATACTTGTCGATACCGCTAATATTGTTTTTGCAGTTTCGTGATTTCCACAAATATGTCCAGGGCCATTTAAAATATCTTCCTTCAAATGCTCTATTTTGTTTGTCGTTGGTATGTTTTCCCTTTTCCAGTGTTTTACGGCTCCTACAACTCAATACCTCAGAATGAAAAGTGGATAAAAACCAAAAACCTAATTTTACAGGAAAGACAAAAACCGTTTTTACCAAGAAAAATGCAATATTAGTATATATTTTTTGGAAATTGTGGATTGCATTACTTATGCGCAATGATCTATCATGAAACTATTCTAAGAAACAATAATCTTGGTGTGTTTTCTTTCTTTTTTAATTTTGGATGTATACCGTTTTCATTCTCATTTACCTTTTTTGTTTAAATTAACTAAGTTTGCACACTTAATAATAGTTTATTTTAAATTAAAACACTACAAAGGAAAAAGCAAAGATTTTAATATTATGAAACGTATAATTAATATACAGGGTATGTCACGACGAACGTCGATTAGACGTTTCTCGAGAAAATCTTATAGCACATAAATGAACATTTGTAAAATAGGGTTTTAGGATATAAAAAATTAATTAAAAATATTTTTAAGATTGCACATCTTCCGGTTATACCGGAAGTAGACACTAACTTCGTTATTTCAAATAGAACACTCTGTATATTTTTATATATTCAGCATCGTCTTTCAACGGCGAGTGCAATGATATAGCACTATAGGAGTCTATCGCTAACATGTGAGCAGTTATTCAATTGTTTTTAAAAGATCTTACTTTGGACGAACGCCACTGCGAAATTAGTTCGAAATAAGTGTTCCTTCTCGGGGTTTAATTTAAGGAATTTATCACCCATGGAATAGCTAGGACCATTCGCCCCAACGTTTACTAGTATACAGGGCGATCGAAAAATGCCGACCTCGATTTTTCTAAAAATTTTTAAATGGAACGCCCCATATTAGATATGACAGTTAGATAGCCACTGTCATAAGCTTTCATAAAATACCCAACTTAATAGTTCAAGAATTAATAAGCAGGAAGTTACTGAATTTCAAAATGGTGTTATCGGCTCGTATCTCAGCTTTTGTATTGCATAGAACATCTATTTCTACCTTAGGAAAACTATTAAGTATGTAAAAAACCCATTTTCAAAAAGATTATGAAATAAATGAGTTTTCTATTTGAAAAATTGAGTTTGTCATATAACAAGAAACTAAAAATGCACAAGGTAGGACGGGAAACAAATAAGACGGAAACGGCAAGTCAAGGTATACGAAAATCGGATTTAACGAATCAATAAGAAAAACAGGAAAAACACAAAACAAATGCAGTTAAAAACACAACTGCAGGACAAAATTTATTTGTAGCAACATGGAATGTAAGAGGAACATATGAAGAAGGCGCACTAAAAAAACTGATAAGGGAAATTTCAAAATATTGTAAGGAGCGCCAGCTGTCAGCCGGGACGTGAATCGTTTCGCTCGTACGCGTCAGCTGTTCCCGACTGCTTGCCGATTGTATCATCGGCTGTAGACTCCTCTCGAATGTTACTCGACGAGCGTAGAATAAACTAGATTTTATTCGAAGTTCGCAATAGGCACGATTTTGTTGGCGACCGGCAGTGATACCAAAGTCTAACCAAGCCTACCAAACGGTCGCGAATAAGTGCGTCGATGAAGATAAATAAGTGAAGTAAGTTGTTAAATAAATTAGTTAGTTTACCGATATTAATATTAGTGTTGTGTTTTAGTGTTAAGTTGTTATTTCGTGTTGCTTCGTTGCTTAATAATTTAATAAATAATTCACACCACGAGCCGAAGTTTTAAATAAACGTTTTAAAACCGTTACAATATGGATTGGACATTGCAGCATTACAGGAAACCAAGCAGAAGAGAAATGAAGTAATGGAAATGGATAACTACACTTTCTTAAACAATGAAGGTGAAAATAGAAGGTTAGGGCCAGGATTTCTTATAAGCAAAATGTTAAAACAGGCAATAATAAATTTTAAGCCAGTATCGGAAAGGATTTCTACTTTAAAACTAAGGGACAGATACCAGAAAATAACGAATATCAACGCTCACTCGCCAACGGAAGACACACAGCTGGATATAAAAGAAGAATTTTACGATAGATTAGAAATGGAATATGAGAGTGTACCAAGGTACGATCTGAAAATAGTATTAGGTGATTTTTAATGCACAAATAGGAAAAGAAGAAATTTATAGACCTACAATAGGAAAGTACCGTAAACATACCAGGAACAATGAAAATGGCAAAATTTTAATTGATTTTGCAGGAAGAAGAAATATGAAGATAAGGAGTAGCCCTACATATTTTGAGCATAAAGACATTTGCAAAGGAACATGGATCTCACCAGACCAAAGTTACACAAACCAAATAGATGTGCTAATCGAAAATAAGAGGGAAAGATGCATCACGAATGTAAGAAGTTACAGAGAACCGGATGCAGATTTAGATCACTTTATGGTTGGAGACGTTGGAGTAAAAGTAAAGCAAATAATACCACAAGATCTATCCGACGTCTGAAAGAATATAATATTAATTTGCAAAATTTAGGTACACATTACTATACAGCATCGTTTACTGCGTCACAGGGTGAACACACATAAACCCGTGTAAATAAGCATCTTGGATATTTTTATTTGCCAGTGAATTGAAATTGTTCAAAAGTTTTTGTTTAGCCCGATCATTGAATTTTATTGTACGCTCCTTTTTAGACTCACATTCACTATATTGACGAGCTGGTATTACTTTTCCAGACTTAGATGTATAACATTCGCCCGAATTTCGTTTAGATTTTCTAAGATTTTGAAGCCGCTTATTAGGATTCTTCTTCCTCTTTTTAATAACAAGCTCATTTGCTTCAACCTCTTCGTAAGTCGGATCAGCGTCCATATCATCAAAATATGATTCACTGTCACTTTGATTATTTATAGGACATATTACTACACAAGGCACAACAGTAAGAAAATAATGAATTATTTTTTTTTAGACAAAAGCACATACTGCCACATCAAAACGTATAGAATGACAATTGGACATATCCGGATTTAACTACTTTTCATTCTCATTTGTTAGTTGTGTTCAACTTTGGATATAACAAAACGCTCTCTGTTACTCAGTAACATAAGCGAATTTGTCCACCTTTCACATTAAACGATGCGGCTCTGTTAGGAGAGTCGAAAACTGATGAAAACCAAAAATTGACGAAAATGGTTTTTATCCACTTTTCATTCTCATGCCTTCATACTGCTGTTCGAAATCTTAAAATGTTCATGCTTAAAAACTGTTTAATTTGTGAATTTACTTTTGAACGCTTTGTTAATTCTTTTATTTTATTACAGGAGTTTCTAAGAATGTGGTTCCTACATTCAATTTTTTCAATAAAAGAATGTGGTCCATATGGTTTACTCTCTTTAATTTTTTTATAAACTACTATCTCCGTCTCCTATAAGTTGTGTATACTTCAGATTATGCATTTCAATAGAGCATTTAAAGCCACCTACAATAATTGCATATTCCATTGCAGTTGAAGCGCCCGACCAATTTTTGTGACAACGATGTTCTGGTACAGTCTTCTCGCTGCATTTATATTTTTCACAAATACAACAATATTTATTTTTGACGCCCAGAAACTGTATCTTCTTTGTTCGGAGTCCAATTATGCAGGCCACTCTAGAAAGGGCATTGTTGTTAGTTTTGTAAGACCTCTTCGCTGAGGCTCCATCTGCAATGACAGTTGTGAAAGATATTTCATCTGGATCAACATCAACAGCTTCTATAGCCAGTTTTCATTCTTCAGCGTCAGCAACTAAAAGTTCGTTCCAAAACGAAGCATGAATAACTTCTTGCACTTCGGTTTGATACCGTATGAAGGATTTTGACGGAATATCTAATGAAGAACATAACTCATTAAGTTGACGGTGACCAATTGCTACTGCAACTGTACCACAGACGGTAGATTTATTGATGTCTTTACTTAGTTCGCCTTCAGTTGAAATAGTTTCTTTTTTATTACACATTTGACATTGAAATGTTAATAAACTTTTAAAACCTAGTCTCTTAATATTGGCTTTTTTCCTGCGGGTTTTCTTTTTCCGTATATAAATCAGGAATTTCTGCGAAGTACTCGATATCTGTTTCAGATGGTGCTACTTCTTCTTGTATACTGACGTCGTGACAGAAACAAGTTGAATGGTTACTGGAACAGAAAATAAAATTTAGTGATCGCTTAAAATAATTAAACCAAAGTTTATGCTTATACTATTTCCAACTTTGTAATTATTGTTGAAACATTATGTTTTATAGTACAAAATAATTAAAACAAACTTACGCGGCTCTTTGTTTCACTAATTTCCTCTTGCTCTTTCTTCGTGCTCCACTCGTTATGTCGTTAACTGTTTTTTACTTCGTAGTCCCATCTTGTTATAATAGTAGGTTATTCTACAAGTAAAGAAAAGTGGCAGTTTTCTAGCGAGTGGAAAATGTTTGATTCACGAGCGTTAGCGAGTGAATTACAATTTTACGAGCTAGAAAACCACTTTTCTTACGAGCTAGAAAACCACTTTTCTTTCGCGTTGAATACGCTATTTTTTTGTGTAAGTACTAAAAGTTCGAATTTTCTAGACAAATTTGTTAAATTTATCAAGGTTATGTTTGTACGGAAACATAGCAACTACAACACGTACATAGTAACAAGTAAACAAACAGACTGTGTTGCTAGGAATAAAGTGTTGGTTGTTAATGACTCAAGCGTTGTAAAGAGGAAAAGGTTGCTAACGAGAAAAATGCCACTTTTCTTTACTATTTTCTACATAGTAAAATGGCCGTTTACCATTGACTATACAAAAATAGTTATTTGTACAACTAGTATTGAAAGCAATCCTTTTTTTCATGGTTTTGAATCAAACGAGTGAAAAAAAGATGCTTTCATACGAGTTGTACACAATATTTTTTTGCATTTTTACATTTTAAGTCCCTCAAAACAGGATGATAAAAAGGATTTGAGAATTGACAGTTGTCAAACTGACAATTTACAATATTTTATTTAAAGCATACTTACTTAATGCAAAATGTAAAATTAAATAGTTAAAAAAAGTGTTGCTTTCTTTATGATTTTTTGATAAAAAAAGTCCACTTTTTTTGTCAAAATGCAAAAAACACTTTTTCAGTCGTTTTCGTTTTTACTATACAAAAAACCGCTGCCGCAGTTCACTATTTCGCTATTTCTTTTGCCATTTTTACTACGGCAGTGTAGTAAAAATGGCAAAAGAAATAGCATTATTCATTATAAAACAGGTTTTAGTTACAAATATAGAAAGTAATATTTGAACAAGGATCCTAGTCATTATTGCAATAGAGATTGCAAGTAGAGATAAGAGACTTTATTATACTTCCAGGAAAACAACTTTACTAATACTTTTGAAAGTAGACAGCAGGTTATACACAAACTAGAAATGTATTTTGTAAGTAAAGAAGAGACTGGGGGATAATTTCTTATGTTATTTCTTAGGCATTACTCAACGTTTTAAAATAATGTTTTTGGCGTTAGGCAACTTAGATTGCAGAAATTGG
Organism: Melanotus villosus; assembly: GCA_963082815.1. NCBI lineage: Eukaryota > Metazoa > Arthropoda > Insecta > Coleoptera > Elateridae > Melanotus > Melanotus villosus. The sequence continues at coordinate 14,922,485 of OY720422.1, forward strand.
AAATTTATTTTAAGGAAAGTAGAACCTTAATATGTAATATTTAATTTAGCTGGCCTTGGAGAGAGGTGGAAAAATAAAAATCCTATCGCTAACTATTCCTGCCCAAACGTTTACTTTGTCCGGAAATTGGATATGGGCTTCCATCATCCACTGAGGGTTGCGCTCCGACCAATAGCGACAATTTTGTCTATTCACCGTTCCATTCAAATCAAAAGTTGCCTCATCACTAAATAAAATTCGGCTAGCAAACCCTTCATCGACGTTACAAAGATTCATCATTTGTTCGCAAAACTGAACCCTACGATCAAAATCATCGTTCAGTTCGTGGACTAAAGGATGCCATTTCTGACGTTTCAAAAAATTCAAAACAGATCCTTGTGGAATCCCATTATTTGCCGCAACAGCTCTTGAGGGCATATAAGGGTTTTCTTGCAACTCTAACAGCACGTTTAGCTTAACATCTTCCGGAACTGCAGGTCGCCCACTTCTCGGGCGATCTCTAACATGCCCCAACTGTTCATACTTTCTTATGATTCCACTAACAGATGTCTTAAGAAGAGGTTCTTCAAACGGATATTTATTATTAAAATAAATGCACAACACTTCTTTGTAGGTACGTGTTCTGTCACCACAACCTCTAATCATAAGAATTTCTATTCTTTGTGCCTCCGAAAAACGTCGAACCATTTTGAAATTTACTTGTGACACGATAAATCGAACGAAACTTCAATCTGACTGCAAGTAGGTACTCATTTGTTTCACCTATATTTTAAATAAGTATTTTTACGCGAAGGAAGTGATTGGTGTGCCTACAAAATAGCACAACTAGTATTAGCACTAATAGTCTACATTTTTTACTTTCAAAAATTCATATCTCGGTAACTATTGGCCAGACAGCTAAACATGTGCATAATACTTAAATCAGAATGCTATGATCTATCCAAATTCACTAAAAAAGGGAGGGGTTTGTATTTAAAAAAAATGGCTCTGACGTCATAACTTCAAAACGGAGAGAGACGGAAAAATGAAAATGGCCTCAAAATATTTCTTTCAAAACAAATCAATTTGACCTGTTCAAACGTTTTTAGAAAATTCCTACGGGCGAAAAAATAAATCCAGGTTTTGAAACTTTATACGCTCTCTGTATAATTACCACGCATTGTGAACACCAGTATCCACACAATTAGAAAAAACTGGCCACAACAATTTTTTTGATCTAATAGCTATCCTGTAATTCTCAACATTCTGTTCCTTTCTGTCGACGCCCCCGATAAATTTCTTATATTGAGTTTTCATTACATAACTTAATAACACAATAAAAGGCAGAGTTAATAGGCAGTAACTGGATAATTAAAATTGGTTAATTTAATGTATTAATCACTGTCGCTTAGAAGTATCTCTTGGGGTAGCCTTGGCTTTAGACGAAGATTGGTGGATCGCTGTCCAAGCATGTAGTAATCGGTAGCTGGGCGAATCCCTAGCTTGTCAAAAAACTTTTTAGTGGTGGCTTTTATAAGATCCTGGATGTGTGGCATGTTCATTGTTCAATTCGTGGTGTAGTTGATCGTTGCGTATAAACCATGGTGCATTTGATGCCATCCCGATGACTTTATTTTGTAGTACCTGTAATTTTTTTATGTGAGTGTTCGACGCAGTGCCCCACACTACACAGGCATACATAAGGGTCGCTCGTAAGATAGATTTATATACAGTGAGCACGTAAAGGTTGGAACAAATTCGATAAAATCTTTATTGGGCAAGTAAGAAAATAATGCTCGGACACGTCGATTTTATTTTTTTGATGCGCATTTTTTGGTATGCGTATATTTTTTATTACGCCACCCCTCTTCGAGTTATGACGTCATCATCTGTTTTTTTAAATGGCAACACCCTCTTTTGATAGTACCATAAAAAATATACGTATACAAAAAAATGCGCATCAAAAAAATAAAATCGACGTGTCCGAGCATTATTTTCTTACTTGCCCAATAAAGATTTTATCGAATTTGTTCCAACCTTTACGTGCTCACTGTATTAAGATGGTGCATTCTATTGTTAGTGGGATATTTCTGTTAAATATTGGATAGAGAAGTGTCATCTTGCTATGGCAGTCCTTAATTTTGGTGTTTATATGAATTCCCCAGGTCAGTCTTTGGTCCAGGTTTACTCCCAGGTATTTCACAGCTCTATCTTTTTGATTCCATGGAATTGGATTTTCATTTATAACGACCAGATTTGGATTGTTGTATCTTCTGAGAGTAAAGATTTTGGCGGTACATTTTGTGGGGTTTAAGGTGATATTCCAGCTGTCAAACCAGTGTTGCAGTTCGTCTGTTGCGCTTTGCAGTGTTGATATTGCACCATTTAAATCATGATCTTGGGTGATGATTGCCGTATCGTCAGCAAACATGGCCAGCGAACATACTGGGGGGACAGGGACATCATTCATAAATATGTTAAATAACAAAGGGCCAAGAATAGATCCCTAAAATAAACTGTAGGACAATTTTTTTAGAATAATTCGTATTCATATAATGTAGCTCGATGTGAGCGAATTCGGGCTGTGGTGCGGTAAGAGGAACGGAAGAATGTGGTGGGGACGCTAGGCTGGTCATAGATGCACAGCGAGCGTGTCGGCTAGCGCGCCCCCCGTGATTTATGCACTGCTTTGGATTTTTGACTTTTTTTCATTTATTATTAGTCTTAAAAATCTGAAACACAAACTGTTAGCGTCCTCCATATTGAACGGATAAAAATTCAGGTGATACATTTTTCGATAAAATGAACGGTTATCGAGATAATAGTTTGGGGAGCAAAAAGCTAGCTAAAAATAATTGATTTTTGCAGACATCTGAACGGAGAAAAACGCATTTTTAGTTTTCGTCGCCCGTAAGCTCCAATGCATTTCGCGTTTTTGAAATATTAAAAAAATACATAACCTCCACAGACAATTCATCGAAAAAAAAATACACATACAGTGAGCACGTAAAGGTTGGAATAAATTCGATAAAATATTTATTGGGCAAGTAAGAAAATAATGTTCGGACACGTCGATTTTCTTTTTTAGATGCGCATTTTGTAGTATGCGCATATTTTTTATTACGTCATTGCTGTTCGAGTTATGACGTCATCATCAGTTTTTTTAAATGGCAATACCCTCTTTTGATAGTACCATTTAAAAGAGCGCATTTTTCTGCGTATAGACGCCAAATTTTATGGTATGTTACCTAACAATATTTTCGAGAAATTAGTACCACAATTGTTGCACCATTTTTTATTGACGGCGCATTAAATGCTGAAAAATATTTGAATTTTTTACAACAACAGATAATTCCCGCGCTTGTAGCACTATATCCAAATAATCAAAATCCCCAAATGCCGGACGAATCAATATGGTACCAACAAGATGGCGCGTCACCACATCATTCACAGATTGTGCGTAATTATCTGAATCGCCAATAGATGGATATTGTCAAGAGGTGAATGATATGCAATTTCAACGTTTAATTTAATGGGTTTTAGTTGTATTTATTATTTCTTCTATTGTTATTTCATTACATTGTAATGAATTCTAAAACGTTTTTTTTCGAAAATATTGTTATGTAACATACCACAAAATTTGGCGTCTATACCCAGAAAAATGTGCTCTTTTAAATGGTATTATCAAAAGAGGGTGTTGCTATTTAAAAAAACTGATGATGACGTCATAACTCGAAGAGGGATGACGTAATAAAAAATATACGTATACTAAAAAATGCGCATCTAAAAAAGAAAATCGACGTGTCCGAGCATTATTTTCTTACTTGCCCAATAAAGATTTTATCGAATTTATTCCAACCTTTACGTGCTCACTGTATAGTTTTGCACACGTACTTTCCGGCCACGTATGTAACTCCAATTTTTTGAATTGTGCCCTTTCGGCCAGGACATTTTTGTACATATTTTAGTTGGAGAGTAAGAAAAATATGCTCTACAAAACTGGCTATTCTGTTGCTTTTAACTCCGGGGTGCCCACAAACTCGCTTATTTGAAGACTTTTCTTGCCCCGAGCACTATACTATGGTTGCTTCATGAAGAAATATTGGAAGTATTTTAACTTTTTTGGCTGTTGTTGTTTCCGTTGGTTTATCTAGCGATGAGATTTTAACGCTCCGGCATGAAATTTGTTTTTGGAGACAAGTTTATCATGCTCGAACGCTCCTTGGACTCGTTCGCAGGATGAGAAGAATTTCTCCGCTTGACGCTTCGATTTGTTGCTTCTGTAACCGTTCTGGGGGTGAATGCCGGAGATTTAGCTGTAAATGTAATCCTCTGAAACGGGTCATGAATGTAACCCTTACGGGGTGAATGCCAGTCACTTCCAAGCAGCTTCTCGGGTCTCCCCTGGTTAACTTTGCCGTATCTTGGGTAGCGTACGGCCTGCTTTCTTCTACTTGGTTTAACGTTTAATTTAAAATTAATTTAAGAGTCTATGTTTAAAGTTTGATTATTAATTTAGGTCGGAGAGTTTCCTCCCAGTGCCTTAAGAACTCAATTTTTAACACTGTCTTTTCAAGAAAGCAAAATAAGGGACCTAGAGTCCTCTGAAAGAAATGCAAATTAATCAACTCAATAAAACTCAATTTAAAAGAACAAATAATTTACTGAAAACCATAACAACTTAAACAAAAAACGGAAACTGACCTTCTAGTTACACAGAATATTACTTAATACTTAAACTAACCTTATAAAAGTCCTCCGAGTTTAAAGTATCCAAAATTGGGTAAATCACTTTAATTTATACGAATATAATTTAAAAGTTAATGTGATATTTTACACTTAACCGGGAAGTATAAATACAATTTTATTACACACGAGTTCGGTGATAAAAAGTGATTGAAATTAATTTGGAAAATGTTATTAAACACGAGTTCGGTGATAACAATTGATTGAAATTAATTTGGAAAATGTTATTAAACACGAGTTCGGTGATAACAAGTGATTGAAATTAATTTGGAAAACCAACCGAGTCTTTAGCGAGACAAGTACTTCATTCTCTTATCGATGTTGACCGCGAACTCGTGTGTCGAAGAGGTTTCGTTCAGTAACACCAAAACTTTTACTTACTTTACTTTTACTTTTATGTCATACATCTATATTTGCTTCCTACTGTTAATTAAGCATTTTCTTTATCATGTTTATTGCGCTTAGCTAGAAACGCTGCTACAGCTTTCCGCAAGAATGAATGTTTCCCGGATGCTAACTTAACTTTCGCTGAGTAACATCCTGTGTTGATGAATATTGTATTACAGGCTGGGAACAACTTGAACTTTTATTTAATTAAAGAATATCCTTTGAATTTGAAATAAAATTTGGACATTATCCAGCCCGTTACACTTCCGTTGGGCTGATAGCATTGGATCCTTGATAAATTAGCGTGGGAGGATTTAGAACTGAGTTGTTACCTTTATTCGCCATATGGCGTTGATAATGCAACTTTTAGAAATACCGGTAGTCCGGGGAGTTCGCGGCAAGCCGCCCCGTAGGGTTCTTGCGTTGATTATTCCATAACGCTTGTTATAAATAAATATTTTTGTCCACGACTAGTCAATAATCTGTCAATTATTCATGTGTTTGGTCAAACATAATGCTATCCATTATACACTGCCAGCAGTGAATAATCATTATTCACGGTGTCATGGTAACATCATTGTCTATGGTGTATAATGAAGGAAATAGGTTATGTTTCTAATCCTACCACTTCGTTTAACATAGTCCTACCACATGGTCTTAGTAGCGTTGTTATTTAAATTTTAATTAAAAATTCTTCGTATTTGTGTTCGTGGACAAAGTATAGTATACGACTCGCTATAATGGCTACTATTACCTCGGATAATTGCAAAACTCGCTCGCTCGTGTTGCAAACATTATCCTCGGTAATAATAACATTCATTATAGCGTCGTGTATCATATATACTATTATTTTACCAATATCGTGAAGTACAACGATGGCTCGTAAACAAGAACTGTTAAGTTAACACGTGCACGGAGCACAGCTGATGCGATGCACTCATGGTCACGGTCACTCGTGGAATCGCATGACTTTTAGAATCTTTGAATCTAACAAGGAGGTTACTTACGCCAATTTTCACAGCTTCTTCAGCTTTACCACAATTATTTTCTTCTGTTACACTGCAATAATTTTCTTCCGGTGAAATGTCATCTGTGTCATTGACAAGTCGTAAACTAGCATCACTATCTGAACTTTCTTCAATTATTTGACCAGACTTCTTGTCCTTTTGTTTTTGGGGTTTTCTGCTTTTGACTTTCCTTTTTTCTTCTCATTTTCTATCATTCTCTGTCTAACGTCTGCAGCAGTCAGTGTTTCCGCAAATTTTCTAGCAACTGTCTCGTCAAATTGAGCCCATGGCGATAATGGTTGATTTGAATCAGGAGTGTGAATGGCTGTCACTGATCCGGGTGTTTCAGATATTTCCGAACTATGTTGAGGTTTTGAAGCACTTATAATACCTTCCAGTTCTGCGCACACGAGTTTTTGTGCATTTTCTGAATTGCTGTCGATTCCAAACGCAGCTTTCTTAAACCTTGGATCCAGATATCCTGCTTTTGCAACTATTCTGTTCGTTTCCAGAAATCCCATTCTTCTAGAAACAACATCTATTAATGATCTTTTTAAGGTCTCTCCACGTTCAGTTTACGGATCTGTGTTTTGTGAAGTCATTTGGAGTCCCTTTATTAACGGAATTATCATGGACATTCTAGGATATTTTTCTCCTGACAATTCACATGTCATGCTTTTTAGTAGCTTTAAAATATGAATGCAGTCGCTTATCACGTCCCATTCTACCACATCCAAAAATGCTGGAGCATCTGATAAGGAAGTAATTACAGCAGATAATGGAACTTTTAAATTTTGTAACCTTTCAAGCATAATCAGAGTCGAGTTCCATCTCGTTTTTACTTCCTGTTTTACTTTCAATTCTGGCAGACCCATTTGCCTCCGAATTTGCTTCAACTGTTCACTGGCTTTGACGCTGTGCTTGAAGTGTCCAACCAAAGTTCTACATTTTGATAACACGTGTGTAAGAATTGGATTTCCACAGCACTTAAATTTAACGTGTGAACCGTTTTCCAAGATAATCAGTTATGGCATTTTTTACATTGGCACCGTTATCGGAAACCACAGCCACAATTTTTTGTTTATACCCCAGTCATTGAATATGTCTGACATACATTGTGCTATATTCGCCCCAGTGTGGGCTTCTGAGATCTCTCTTGTAGCCAAAACGGGATTATGTATTTTGCGATCATAAATGAAATGTGCTGTTAAGCCTGTTTGACACGGTGACAAATTTACCGAAATTTTTTCAAATTGCATTTACCGTCGTTGCGTACAGAAAAAACAGGTGCAAGAATTTTCGCTAAATTTTGCAGCAAAATTTTTAGAACGTGTTCTAAAAATTATACAGGGTGTTCCGTATCGTTATGTTTAAATTTTGGGAGCATAACATAGACTTAATTCTAAGACTAAAAAACCCAAAAGTGGTAGGTCGACCTTTATTCGTTCTGAAGCTACAGGCCTTTGAAATTATTAACATTAAATAATCTAGGTGGCCATGCAACAGGACCAACACCATCAACCACCAATCCTACATGGATAATTGTTGTTCATGAAATTCCGGACGGCAATTCCGAAATGTGCTGGTGCACCATCCATTTGCAGCCACATGTCTCTTCTTATGATCAGTCATAGTCACCTTGATTTTCAAAACTTATTTATTTCAATTATGAGAAAACAAGCGTAAAATAAGAATTGTCACTTCATCTATCGGCATACGAGTACAAGCTTGTATTCAGCAAGAAGGGTGTTTTGAAAATATCATTAATTAACAATTTGTGAAATAAGATAAGTTTTTAGTTGGTTTACGAACTTAAATCTGATTATTTATGGTTTATAATTTCAAAGGCCTGTAACTTCAGAACGAATAAAGATCGACCTACCATTTTTGTGTTCTTTAGTCTTAGAATTAAGTCTATTTTATGCTCCCAAAATTTGAACATAACGATACGGAACACGCTGTATATTGCATGCAAGAAGTGCGCGAAATCGTGCGCAGAAACGTAAAAATTATTTTTACCGGGCGTGTCTTAAGTTACACGAACCCGCGAAAGACAAAACGTCAAAAATGTGAATAAAGTGATAAACAGGGGTACCATTTCTACCACACTGCTAAAATAAAATTACTAAATTCTTCCGTCAATACGCAGGCGTGAGTGATAAATTTACCGCAAGAAATTGCTGCAGTTGCAAACAGGAAAATGCAAAAATCCTAAAAAATTGGATTAAAAATCTTCTGTTACAAATTGCAGGAATTTTTTTGCGGTAAATTTGTCGCCGTGTCAAACAGGCTTTAAAGTTAAATAAGCACGATTACTGTCCGATGTCCAAATGTCCGTTGTTACTGAAATATGTTGAACCTGGTCGACAATTGATTTCAATTTTTTTTAAACAGACTCATACAAATTTGGTAACAACTGAGTGCTCAGCACCTTTCGGCTTGGAAGGTTATACATTGGTTGAAGTTTCGCCGTATATTCAATAAATCCACTATTTTCGACCAGGGAAAGGGGCTGGTAGTCCAAAGCTATTAGTTTTAAAAGGTTTCTATCAATAGATTGTTTTTCTGCATCGGATAATTTGTTTGGTTTTACACCAAACAACTGTAATTGTTTACGGCGCTTAGGGGGGTATACTTTTGGTTTAAGAGCCGAAGGAGCCGCTGGTGTATTGTTCTGAGAATTCACTCTTTCAGTTTGTGGTTGATTAACTTGAAACCGTTCAAATAAATTTTGAGTAGTGGTTCCTGGTTGTTGTGTAACGTGTAAAACGTTTTCCTCCTCGATACCAATGTCGATATCTCCATGTTGATTGATCCTGTTCTGGAGTAGGCCCACTAGAAAAACTGCGGAACTCAACAGGATGCTTTCTCTTTAGGTGTTCTTTTAAATTCGTTGTATTTCCCCAATATGTCAGTACTTTCTTACACAAGCGACACGTAACTGTATTAGAATCTGTTTTTTTTTTCAAAAAATTTCCATACAATCGAACGGCGGGCATTGGGCCTTCTCAAAATCTTAACAATATTAACCAGATACGCACTCTATACGTTCACGTTTGAACTAAATAAGGAAAGGGGTGTTCGCAAAAACGTTCTTTCTGAATAATGTAACGTTATTGCTTAGCAACGGCTGGTAATGACCAATCAGATGTTAGGTTGCAAGAGATAACGTTAACGTATTCCCAAAAAGTCTTTCAAAAACTCCCTATTATATTTACTTTATCGCTGCAGTGTGCCGCTATTCTGATTTTTGTACATTGTGCTTTAGTCAGCAGCCGATACCTAATTAATAGTACCAGGAACTCATATTGTAAATCAGAATCACACGACCAGACGCAGGCCGGCGACACGCTTTCTAAAAGTTGTGGTGCCGACCTGTATAAATTATAATAATTATTTATTAATCAAAGTCGCCGCGATTTAGTAGAAGCCACAAAATGAATGAATCATTAATATGTCATCCGGTTATCAGAATAGTCCGCTTATGTAGTATACATCATGTGCAAGATCGATTGGCAGCTAAAATTCTTACTACTAATTTATAATTACTAATTTAGTCGATTACTGAAATGTCTCGATTACTAATAATCAATTACTGAAATATCTCGATTATGCCCTTCAACTAATACACATATTATGTAGATTACCACATCTTCAACAAAAAGTGTTAGCGTCCAAAGTGTTTGAACTTAGTCATGGTGGAACAACTCTTCTAAACTAGCTTCAATCTTTTCTTCAACGCTTTCGTCGCCTTTGCGTCTATCTATGATTGAATTCTTGTGTGCAGAATAAACATACAATATTCGTACATTTTTAATTAAATGGTTTCCTTTTTCAGAAGCACTAATTTCGTATGTTACCAGCAATCTTTTGCAAGCCACTTTCAACTGTTTGGCGTTTGGGTTATTATTGTAACCACCTCTACTTCTCAGTGCGCGCGCTGGTGGTTTCGAGGTGGTCTTGGCTTAATTTATACGTTAATAAATATTTCAACCCTTTTTCCTCTAAATCCGTATAAAGGTCAAAAATATTGAAGCCCAAAAAGCCCATTTTCCGGTTTGTATATAAAATACTGCAACCCTCAGCATCTTTTATTTCCTTTATGTAATCGCATAACTCACTTGCAAGTTGCTTCAGTGATTCAAAATTATCTCACCTCAGTACAGACTTGGACGTGGTATTTTTCCCAAATCGATTACGGACATTCAAAATATCAAATGCACAATTAAATTTGACACAAAATTCAGTTGGTGCCAGCGGCTCAATGAACTTTGGTTACGTCAATTCATCCATGAACTCTAAAGCGTTGCTAACACTTTGGCTTAAAGTGTGAGCATCCAATTTGACGTCCATTTTACAATTTTGGTATAGTATATGTCGCTTATAAAGCTTTGTCGCTGCTTGCAATCCTTCGTCTTCTTACACTTTCTGCAACTGCACTATGTTTTCCCATAAAATAGGCTTGATGTTGTGTTTGAGAATTTTTTTGTTGCCTAAAAGGCATTTCTGACAATTTTTAACATGTGAGATGTGCCGAAAAAAATATATACTTTCTCTTGTGTAACTGGGTGCGGAAAAGACGGTTGAAAGGCCGGCTCAGGAGTGAAATCGGCTCCCGAGCACTTGCACATGCTTAAATTTACCGCAGCTCCATCGAATGTCAATGATCGAGGTTCAATTCCTGTGATATGGCGCATGGAACAGATTACCTTTTTCGCAGTGTAGAGGGGTCAGAGGGGCGGACGTCACTCAGTTGGTTCAGCGTGCGTCTGACCACTGAGATGGCCCGGGTTCGATTCCCAGAGCCACATATACAGTATGTCCCCGGATTGAGTTTACAATAGGTATGATTGACCAAAAATTTTCGAATTGGAATTTCGTATTTTGGGATTCCGCCCTGCTTGGTCTAAAACTTATTTTTAGTTTACTTTCGATTTTTTAAAATCAAGTAGGCCTTTACAGTTGAGCAATAACTCTTTTCGTTTCGGGTAAAGTACCTTTTCCGTTCACAGTACGCCAAAGTGTTACTAAGAAAAGTTGTTCAGAATGAAAAGTTATGGCGGTGTACAAATTTTCAGAATGATCGGCCTACTTTGATAAAATTCATTATTTGTCAATTTCGTTTCAGGTAAAGTACTGTTTCCATTCACAGTACGCCAATATTTTACTAAGAAAAGTTGTTCCGAATAAAAAGTTATGGAGTTATGCAAATTTTCAGAATGATCGGCCTACTTTGATAAAATCCAGTATTGGTGAATTTTATCAAAGTATGCCGATCATTCTGAAAATTTGCATAACTCCATAACTTTTTATTCTGAACAACTTTTCTTAGTAAAATATTGGGGTACTGTGAATGGAAACAGTAGTTTACCTGAAACGAAATTGACAAATAATGAATTTTATCAAAGTAGGCCGATCGTTCTGAAAATTTGTACACCGCCATAACTTTTCATTCTGAACAACTTTTCTTAGTAACACTTTGGCGTACTGTGAACGGAAAAGGTACTTTACCCGAAACGAAAAGAGTTATTGCTCAACTGTAAAGGCCTACTTGATTTTAAAAAATCGAAAGTAAACTAAAAATAAGTTTTAGATCAAGCAGGGCGGAATCCCAAAATATGAAATTTCAATTCGAAAATTTTTGGTCAATCATAGCTATTGTAAACTCAATCCGGGGACATACTGTATACCGAAAATACCCGGCCGCTTCCTTCGGAAGGCAATGGCAAACCACCCACGATAAGCTGTAGGTCCCCTATGTCTGTAGGCTACTTGACACGCACACCACAGGCATATGGAGAGAGGATCGGCAAAACCCTGTAAAGGGCATGCCATTCTAAGAAGAAGAAGAGAGGGGTCAGGCAGCAAATTTTTGGACGACCTTCAGACGTAGTCATAGGTTTTGGCCGAATAAAAACTTAATGTTAAAGCGAAGCTTCTTAACTCAGCAGAATACTGGCGTCTCGATTGTTTTTTCTAAGGAATATTTCTTTTATAGTTCCTAAAAGTTATATTCTATCTAATTCTATTCTATTCTACTATTATGGGGGGATGGGGTAGCCTCGATCACCTAAGCGAGAAATTCTAAAAAGAAAATATCCGGCTAAAAATTGAAAAAAGTGTTTGAATTATATTTGATAATTATTATTATTTATCTGTTTACATTAAGATAATAATTTTCTATGTTCATTTTAAAGTGACCCGAACTAGTATTGAAAATAATTACGCCCGACTGCCGAATATATGAATTCGCCGCAACACAGATTCTCACCATAGGTGAATACAGGCGAATGTTGGTTCTGCAGTGAGGAATAAAAAAATGTGTCTCTGGGTCTAGTTCTGTGAGCAGGTATGTATAGTTTCACCACGGATAGTAACCTTGGAAAATCTATTCTGTTATTTAATAATTTTTGTATAAAGCAAATATCTGCAATTTCACGTCTGTATTTTAATTTCAATATGTTGAAATTTCATCTAATATCTTGATATTGTTTATAATCTGGGTATGTGCCATTTTTTTTACAATACATATATTTAATAAATTTATTTAGAACCGTTTCTAGTTTATTTTGATGCTGCATACGTAATGAAATTGGGACGTTCCATTTAAAATTTTGAATGTATTTGCTACATCTAACACATTTGATGCTCAATTGTGTTTTTGGCTATGGTAGATAGTAGAAAATTAAATGTAGAACAACTTTTCTTCTATAACATTTTGTCATATCTCTAACAGTAGCCGAGATATTTGCTGTGACTGCTAAAATCAAACAGACTGTATTAAATCCGGCCCAGCAGCCCGTTTGGGTTTTAAAGGAATAGACCTATTTGCGGCACCTGTCACATACATAGCCTTCCGGAGTGTCAAACTCACTACACAGCGAATGAACCCAATGCCCACCAAAAGTGCACCGATGCCATTCCTCCCCATCTCTTGCATATTCTTCGCAGACAAAATAGATCTCTTCATTATCATTTCCAGGTAAATCGTCAAGTTCATCATCGTCACAAAATTTATGTTCATCTATTTCATCTTCATCTTCGGTCTCTGAATCAAAATTCAAATTCCGTCTAGGCCTAGGGCTATTCTTTTTTACATTTTTCTTCTGTGGGATTTTAGTTATTACAGATTTATCTGTCGTCATTTTAAGTGCTTTCTTCTTTTCTTTTGACTCTTGTTTTATCTTTCTGGTTTCCAGATTTTTCTCTAATTCGGATTTTTTAGTCGTGTGTTGTTTCTCTGGGTCTCTTTTTAGTTTTCACATGAGTTTTTTCTTCTTTGGTAAGGGAATTAAATCATCCAAATTTGTCTTTAAATTATAAAGAAAAGACTGAAGTAGTAATTACAAGAACAATTTATTTGAAATAGGTAGCATCAGCTCAAGAACTCAAGGGAGACTGCCATCTTTCCTTTCGTTCCCTTTCCTTAACATTGCATTGTTTACAAAAAGTCTGGACCAATACTTTATTTCACGCATGTTACCCTAAATTTACTAAATGGATTACACGCATGATATTGGAGTAAAATAACCCAGACCACAAAAAAAGTCTGGCTCCAAGAATGTCTCATAAATCAGTCGAAATTAGGGGTGCAGTTCTTGGTGTTGCTTATAATAGGTATATTTCGCAATAATTTTCTAAGAGTTTCTACACTAGGAAATGCAAAAAACTCTGTCATCAATTTATATGCTTTAGGGGATTGTTTATAAATTGTTAGAGCAAAGATTTTATCATCTACACTATAAATTCTACTTTTTTTGATCGTCCAACATTCATCAACTGTGACTTACAAAATCATTGGATCTCTAATTGTTGAGAATGCTAAAATCTCCCTTACTGATTAATTTCTGGGCATACACGAGCTTTGTTCGCAATGACACATTTTTCTTTTTCCAACTTCTTGCCCATTTTGTTATTTTTAGGATCTCCTTATAAAACAGCTTTTTTTCGGAGTCAAATTACTCTCGTAATTTACACTAACAATACCAAGTATAGTATAGTGTTGTAATTATATTATAAATAATAAAAAATTCAGGTACTTTTTCTGAATATAGAGCTTTTAGTTGGAGGAGTTTGTTTACCACTCTGTAATACCTCCTTATTAGAAAAAGAAAGGCGACATTTTGCTCTTTTTGTTGGTACTGTAACATCGTCTTCTAAAAATGTTTGTTTTTAAATATATTATAGCATAAGACAAATAAATTTAAACTTACTTCTTGTTATAGGGATTGTTGTACCAGTATCGACCTGTTCCATAGGTAAAAATGTGATTTCTGCCAAATAAAATAATTATCGAATAATTATTAGTTTCAACTTTTTATAAAATTATAACGTTAAAATAGGCTTACTCACCTTTTGATGTAGTAGACATATCGAAAATGGTTTTGAAGCTCTTTTCTCGCAGTTGAGTTGCTAAAATCATGTTATTATGTTATAATAGAATACATTAAGCATAAGATTGTTCTTACTTATTTTTGTACTTTTACTTTTGCTTGGTGTAACACGCTTTCTTGAAGAATATTGCACTGTTGGATATGTGGTTGGTATTTCCATTGGAAGTTCAACAGTTGATGTAATATTTGATGTACCAAGAGGTAAAATCAATACTCTTCGGAACAGTTTCAACAGGCATAATCGTCAACATACAGGGAAATTTTCTTTTTAGTATACATATACCCTATGTATACTTTTATAATAAACGCAAATAGGCAACCCACTATACACTATAAACGTTATAAAATTAGCATGCTGTGGCAAAACTCATCAAATTAAGTTAATGTCAAGAAATTAGTCTTTAACTGTTGCTGTTTTTATTTTCCTTTCTGTTTTGTATTGTTGATATTTTATGTTTTAGAATAATCGTTGAATTAAAATTATGTTGATATTCCACTAATTTTGATTTATGTTTTATTTACAAACATGAAACATAACCTTTACGCACCACGTGATGTGACGTTTATAGTGTATAGTGGGTTGCCTATTTGCGTTTATTATAAAAGTATACATAGGGGATATGTATACTAAAAAGAAAAATTCCCTGTATAGGGGTTCTGTAATATTTAGCAAAAGTATAATAAAACTACCATAAATAATTCTTTCTATTTATTACCTGGTAAAACTAACGTAGGCACAGCATCTTAGGATAATTTATTATTTAATGTAAAATACTTGTCTTCGCAATGTTTGTGACATATTCCGTGGGAAAACTTAAAAACGCATTTTGAATTGCATATAATTTCATGATACAAATATGTAAAACGTCAAGTACACCAGGAGACCACAACGGTTAGTTACACGAGCGTCTCGCGCCATATCCGATCTTGGCTGCCGTCAAGGTCAAACGTAAAATTTTAAAAATTATTTGACAATAAAGGGAGTCGTAATACTTACGGAAATAAATTTATCATTTGATTGAGGGCAAAAATAGCATTAAAAAAAACAGGTATGCTGGTAAAAATAAATAAAGGTTTTGTAGTGGAATTTATTCGTGGGATTATACAACACAAGAAGCTTTTAAATGTATTTAGATTACATTAAATAAATAACGTATGAATATTTTGTTATATTAATAACAACTACAATTATTATTGTAAAAGACAGCCACATACTAGATGTTCATGTCAATAAGCAGTGCACTGTCAGATATCACTTACTAGGTCACTACACGTTTTATTTAATATTTACAACACCTCCTCTCAATGCATTATTTACATGAAATTGATTTAATACCCAATTCTTCTATGAATTTATGATGACTTGGTCCAAAAAGTCCTTTTGTTAGCAAATCAGCGACCATCTCTCTGCTGGGCAGGTACTCGACTTCTATGTCACCTCTGTCATAAATCTCTCTGAGATAGTGATGCCGGATGTCAATGTGTTTACTTCGGGAATGGTAAACTTGATTTCTCATTAGCTTCTGAGCGCCCTGGTTATCGCAATATACAATGGTAGCATCTGCTTTATGTTTCAAGAAACCTATTTCCTGAAGAAATCTGCGAAGATAGACTACTTCTTTTGCAGATTGGGCTAAAGCAATATATTCAGCCTCGGTGCTGGATAATGCTATTGTCTGTTGTTTTTTAGCTTCCCAACTTATAGCAGCATTTGCAAGTATGAAAGCAAAACCAGTATAGGATGCTCGATTGTCTAGATCTGCTCCCCAGTCTGCATCGACATAGCCAAACAACTCCTTAGATGTTTTAGAGTATACCAATGCGTAATTTTTCGTACCATTTAAATACCTCATGACCCTCTTTACAGCCATCCAATGTTTTCTTCCAGGTGATTGATTAAATTGGCTAAGATGACTCACGGTATATGCAATATCGGGCCTTGTACATACTGATAAATACATAAGTGAACCTATAGCTGATTGGTATGGAACGTGTTTCATTTCTTCAAATTCTTCATCAGTTTTTGGAGACATATCCTTACTTAACTTTGTATTAGCATCAAGTGGGGTGGATATTGGTTTCGATTCTTCCATCCCAAATTTCTTTAATATGTCATTAGTATATTTTTGTTGTGATAATGTGAAAATGCCACTTGAATTCTGGAATTAAGGAAATGCTAAATATCCGACGCTCATATTGGGCATAAAGGATTTGAGAAGAAGAAGAAGAAGAAGAATTCTGGTTGAATTCAATTCCTAAACAATAGTGCAAGGGACCCATATCTTTCATTCGAAAATTTCGTGACAAATTGATTTTAATGTCACTCAAAATTTCAGAATCATTGGTTGCTATGATCAAATCGTCCACGTATACTACAACAATAAGACAAATACCATTACTTTTCATTGTGTACACGCACCTGTCAAAAGATGATGATTTAAGTCCAAAATCTTGTAGTTTCTTGTCCAATTTCTTGAACCACTGCCTACCGGATTGCTTTAACCCATATATCGATCTTTTCAACATGTAGACATGATTCTCTTTTTCGGGTTCAACAAATTCTTCAGCTTGTTCCATAAAAATGGTTTCTTCGAGATCTGCGTTAATAAAAGCTGCTACTACATCTAACTGATGAACTGTAAGGCTCAGTTCGACAGATATAGCAATGACTATTCTCACTGAACTTTGTCTAGCTACAGGGGCAAATGTTTCCTCGTAGTCAATATTTGGCCTCTGTGCATAACCTTTGGCTACAAGCCTGGCTCTGCGTCGATCTATTTTCCCATTTGCTCTAAACTTTGTTCTCAATACCCATCTGCAGCCAATAACATTAGCGTCTTCAGGTCTTGGTACCAAAGTCCATGCGTCGTTCTCAACGAGAGTGTCAATCTCATCTTGCATAGCTTTCCTCCATACTTGTGAATAAGGACCTTGTAAAGCTTCTTTCAGTGAAGGATTAGCAACTTCTTCAGCTATGAATTGCGCTTCTTCAATTGTTGGTGAATTAGAAGTTTGATATTCCTTTCTCGATCTACCACGACTTCCAGTGCGAATAATTTGCGGACGCCCATGCCCCCTCTTTGCGGATGCATTGATTTTGATAGGAATTTCAACAGAAGGATCGACGGTGTCCTTGGAGAAATCGCCAGAGTTTTCTTCAGAGGATTCAGATTTCTCTTCCTTTTTATTTACCATGTCTGTAGTTATGTCGATTTCATCGTTTTCTTCATTTTCTTCATTGACCTTCAAGTTTGTATCAAAAGTTACTTCTAAATTGTCTTCAAGGATATTATCTTCGTTAGATTGATCTTCAATGAATTTTACGTCGCGACTTTTGATCATTCTTCTCGC
This sequence comes from Melanotus villosus, assembly GCA_963082815.1. NCBI lineage: Eukaryota > Metazoa > Arthropoda > Insecta > Coleoptera > Elateridae > Melanotus > Melanotus villosus. The sequence continues at coordinate 14,940,348 of OY720422.1, forward strand.
TGCCGGATCCCAAAGTCTATAGGCCTTGGATTCATTTGAATATCCAACAAAGATACATTCCGTTGATTTAGCGTCAAATTTACCTCTTCCTTGACTTTTATTCAAAGAAAACGCTTTGCTTCCAAAAATTTTGAAGTGAGAAACAATTGGTTTAGATTTATACCAAACTGAGTAAGGCGTCTGGTCAGTCTTCAAGCTTCTTGAAGGACATCGGTTTCGAATGTAAGAAGCCATTGAGACGGCCTCTGCCCAAAATGTATGTGGAAGTTTTGGCTCGAGCAACATACATCTCGCCATCTCTACCAACGTTCTATTCATGTGCTCAGCCACACCATTTTGTTGCGGTGTGTGAGCAACAGTACGTTCTCTTCTTATGCCAGACAATTGCAAACTTTCATTGAATTCTTTGCCTTCGTATTCTAAACCATTGTCTGTACGTAAAATTTTTATCTTCTCTCCAGTAATATTTTCAACAAGTGCTTTGTACTTCAAAAACGTTTCTTTAACTTCATTCTTCGATTTCAAGAAATAGACTTCGACCCAATTCGAATAATCGTCGATAAAAGTAACGAAGTATGAAGAACCACCAATTGATTTTGTTCTCATTGGTCCACAGATGTCTGAATGTACAAGCTCTAACAATCTTTCAGTCTTTGTCGTTGACTTTATAAACTTTGTTGCAGCTTGCTTACCTTGAATGCAGGTCTCACACGATGGTAAGTTGTCTGAAACTTTAAAAGATATTCCTTTTACAAGATCTTTGGTAACCAGCTTTTTCAAATCGCTTTCATTCAGATGTCCATATTTTCTGTGCCATTCTTCCAATTTACTCATCTCCGATACCTTTGCTGTTGATTCTGACGAAGATTCAATCAAATACAGGTCGCCACTCTTATATGCCTTTAAAACCATTTCTTGATTTCTGTTATTATGTATTTCAGCTTCATTGTCCTTGAATTTAACAGTATATCCATTTACAGTCGTCTTTGAAATGGATATCAAATTGGTCTTCAATTCAGGTACATACAGAGTTTTTTCTAACCTTATTGTTTTTAGAACGTTGCCATTTTTAACTTGCAGTCGAACAGTACCACAGCCTTTAATGGCAGTACTTTTATTATCAGCTAACTTAACTTTCTGATTTTTAATTTGTGTGAAATCAGAGAATTTGCTTACATCATTACACATGTGTGATGTGGCGCCACTATCAAGACACCAAAATGCTTCCGGGTTCTTTGTATTCAACGCCCTCACATTATCTTCTTCAATTTCGTAAGCACCAGTCAGAAAAGCTTCTTCGACATTTGATGTAAACTGTTGTTTTTTAATTTTGGCGAAACAATTCTTAGCCTTGTGTCCAGGCTTTTTACAATAATTACATTTAAATGTTATTCGCTTCTTTGAATCAATATCACTTCTTTGACCATCAGAAAAACTCTGCTGAGTTTTCTTGAATTTAGTTTTATCTTTGCTGTACAATGCCTGGGAATCTTCATTACCAGCATTTCCTTTTCTACTATTTTCTTCTTCTAACAGTTTTATTTTCAAGGCTTCAGCTGTCGGTAATTCATCCCTAGTTTCTATGGCACATCTAAAATTTTCATAGCTACTCGGCATACTGTATAACAGCAAAATTGTTAAAATTTCTTCAGCAACTGTAATCTCCATTTCATTCAGTTTATCAACTGTATTAAAGAACGAATTAATATGTTCAGACATGCTTTCACCTTCAGCCATTTTCTTAAATAGTAATTCTTTCAATAATTTTGCTTTTCGAGCAGGTCCAGTTGATTGATACACTTGAGATAATTTTCGCCATACCTCATTTGAAGTCTTACATTGCTTGATATGGCACAGTTCTGATGGACACATTGCAAGAATGATATCAGCTTTTGCTTTTTGATCATTTTCATCCCACTGAGTAACGACTTCTACTCCTGCTGCATCTTCAGGCTTAGTTTTCATACCGTTCACATAGGACCAGTGATCATTTTTCACTAAAATAGCTTCCATCTGAAGTTTCCAAGTATCGAAATTACTTTTACCCAATTTTTCGATATGGATAGCATGTGACGTCATTTTTAAAAACAAAATGTGACTTCTTGTAAAGCTAAAAATATGATCACAAAAGAAACGGCACTCAATGTTCCTAATGCTTGTAAGATTTACAGCAAACCTGATTTGGAATATCCAATCCAATCTTCACTCCTCAGCAATCAGCAATTGCTTTTGCTTGGAATAATTTTCATCAGGCACTTCTTGAGTATTTAACTTACTCTGGGTCCTGGGCACATAACCTAAAGGTTTTGTAGTGGAATTTATTCGTGGGATTATACAACACAAGAAGCTTTTAAATGTATTTAGATTACATTAAATAAATAACGTATGAATATTTTGTTATATTAATAACAACTACAATTATTATTGTAAAAGACAGCCACATACTAGATGTTCATGTCAATAAGCAGTGCACTGTCAGATATCACTTACTAGGTCACTACACGTTTTATTTAATATTTACAACAATAAATTTATTCAAAATGCAAAAAAATATTTATAGAATATTATTACATTACATAATAAATATATGTATAATGTGAAATAGTAAAACTTTGAAATTATAAAGTGTAGTTATGATCGAACCTAGAATGAATATTTACAGTTTTAACGTCAGTTTTTTGTAAAAGACTGTTCATCATAATTTTTTCTTCAACAACAGTAGGTTCTTTAAATTTTGATGAATCATTGATTTTCCTCTTTTTAGTAGAAAATAGACGCACCTGCTTTTCTAATTTTTTATTTGCATTAATTTTTTGCTCGGTTTTCAATTTAATAGTCTTCCCCTTATTCATTGTATTTATAATTTTATCAAAATTACCTAAAATCGACCTATATTCGTCATCTGTTAGTGAAGTTGTATCACACAGACCTATTACTAATTCAGCCCTTCTTCTTATATCGTCTGTTTTAAGAGGTTGTTGTTGTACCTGACATGATATATTAACTTCTGATATTATATCTTTGATAGCAGTGTTGCAACATTCTCACAATCATTAAAAAATAATGATGCACAAGCGTGTATATGCTTGCAAATATTGAGTTTGATAACATTATCTATACAAGAACATTTGAATGTGTGGAGACATATGTTACATGCATCACATCTCAAACATAAATCAGAACAACTCTCATCTAAATAAACTACCAAATATTGTTGGGATTTGTCTGCTGAAGAGGTAACTAGGAATTCGTTTTCATTTTCAAGACGCTTGAGCATATCTAACCCAATCTTGCGGCTTGATGTATGACTTTCCCTAATTCTTTTTATGTTTTCTGTAGGTGAATTTTTTGCCAATTTAATTAATCGTTTAAATAAGCTGTCACGTGCAATTTTCATAACGGCATTTACACTTTTGTCTAGCCTTCTAACTTTCTTCCCATCTAAATAAATATGCCTTAAAACTTTATGCAGTGATTCCAAATACATATTAGTATTAATTCCTAAACCTAATCGGTAACAATAGGCCCAGCATTGTGGACGACTGGCGTAATACTCAGTAAAATATTGTGCGAACAACAAAGTGTCCTGATCTGCACGAAGATCAGCCAAAACGTGATCCGAACATTCATTGAAATCTTCAATAGAAGTGGACTGCAAAAGAACTCTTAGTGCCTTATATACCAAGGCTTTTTTCTCAGGTCCTCCACTTATTTTTGATAAATTGTGTCTCCAGCTTCGATCAACATGCCAAGTACATAGAAGCCTGTTAGGAACAGCTGACATTACGCGAGACCAGGCATTGTAAAATGCCGGTGCATCATCAGACATAAATACATTTGCTTGGATAATCCCCACTTGCAACTTGATATTTTCAAAAAAGACATTAAAAGCTATTTCATCTGCCCTATTTGAAAAACAAAATGCCACTGGAGATCCTGAGCCAAATTCATCAACTGTCAGCAATGTATATAGTTGAAAGTCGTAGCTGTTTGTCCCATGGGTGCCGTCTATGCATATTTTTCATAACCAAATTGCAGCAACTGTTGAACTTAAAAAGACGTCATTATTATTAAGGCAAAGTCGTTTATATCAAGAACCCCTAAATCACTCTCAACACCTTGTTCTTTATATAACAATACAGGACAATCATCACCTAGTTTCTTCATCTCCTCTACCCACAATTTGATGCTGATTCCATCATTTTGATGGCGTTCTGTACTATAGTCTACACGAAAATCTCGTGCAATATTGTGCATGTCTTTCTTCTCTAAAAGTAGAATGCGCTGTGATTCATCTTTTGTCAAACCTGCATCACAAATATCATCTAATATGTGCTCAAATGTTACACCTTCTTTTAATTTGCCTGGAACCCAAAAAAAGTTCACTAAATTATGATTTATAATAAATGTGTGTGCAAATACCTGCAATTTCAGTTCTTGTTTCTTTGCTTAAAAAAACACGGCCAATTTCAAGCAAATGACCTACATGGGTCATCCACAACTTCACCAAAACAGATCCCTCGCTTTTAGTCAAAACCTCCATTCTTGAAGGACAAGCCTTCCCAATTTTATTTGTTCCTTTGCTTTTTAAATGTCTTAAACCTTTCCCTTTGTGTATGTAATCATAGGAGCGATGACATTTAGAATATTCTTTCTTACTGCCATCAACCAGTAATTTAAATGAAGTGTGCAGAACATACAATGACAAATTGCGTTCTTGGAATTGGTCTTTCCATCGGTGAAATGCTAGAAAATTATATACATGCATTATACATATTGTAAGGGGTCATATTATATTAAACATCATAGATCAGGGGTGCTGAGACTTCTACTATCGGCAATCTACCGTAAAAGTATTAGGCGACAAGCGATCGACTAGGTAGAGAAAAAATACAGACATTTCCAGATTTTTCGATGCCAATGGATTCTTCTAGATGCCTCTAGGAATGCGTTTTTGAATTATTTTTGTGCAGTCCCTCTAAGTAGTCTAAGTCGAGATAATTGAGTCGAAAGTTTCCGCGTGTTGCAGGCACTTCGTAACGTAAGTTGCCATTAAATTATTTACGCGATCGACTGGTCGATCGCGATCGACCGTTTGAGCACCCCTGTCATGGATAGTTACCTGAAGATGATTCAAACTGAAACTCATTATACTCAACTTCCACATTATGTACACTGATCATAAGTTCTCTAAAAACTGCATAATTTCTGAAATATTCAGAACAACTTTCAAATGGACATTTAATTCTGGAATGTCGGGTATATTCCTCATTCAAAGCAATAACTCCATGGGTTTGCTTTTGATGATGAGTAAAGTTAGATTTATTGACAAACTGTTGACCACTATTAATTAACAATGCACGACGCACAAATCCACAAATAATAAATTAAAAACGAAAACAAACATCAAACGTTGCATTCACTGATGTGCAGCTGTAAATTGTCAAACAGGGAAGAGACACCAAACGTCAGACCATTAAAGTTCAAACGTCAGCGGCAGCCAGGATAAAATGTGGCGCGAGACGCTCGTTTAGTTACGGACCCTTGTGAAGAGAAGGAAAAAAATTACTTACATTTCTGAAGTACCATAAAACAAAACCTTATATTTGAGGCATATCCACAAATTAAGTTCCGATCGGTCATAAAAATTACAAGATCTTTTTTCTTTCATTTTTGTTATTAGTATTTGCTTAAATGTGTATTAAACTACTTCTCTACATAATCACCGTTTAAATTTAAACATTTATCATAGCGTGGCACAAGCTTTTGCATGCCAGTATCTGTGAAATTTGCGTCCAACTTTTTCATACAATCGTGAACCAGAGTTTTTACTTCTTCATCAGTATTGAATCACTTGGTGCAAGATCGCGACTATAGGGCGGATGATCAAAAATTTCCCAATTAAATTTTGTCAACGGTTCTCCCGTCGAAGCGGCTGCGTAAAATCGGGCATTGTCATGCAGCAAAACAATTCCCGAACTGAGAATACCCTTTGTTCTTAATGGCCTTTCGTTATCTTTGTGAAGTAGCACAGTAAGCATCTGCATTTATTATGTAATTGTAATGTCACTTTACATTCTAACTTTTTTAAATAAAAATGGCACTTGGTTTTATTGGTTTTTATTTATAAACACACAAAAACGCAAAAAAAAAACGAATATGAACATGGTACCTAATTTATTTTTTACTCAATTTGAAATATTGTTGCCTATTTACCTTCCTAATCTACATCGCTAGCGACGCTAGCACCTGGTAATACATTATTTACATTATCTTTGCATGGTAGATTCTTGTAGAAATTATGAAAATTTTTGTCGATGTGGGGTAGTAATTCTATTAAATTTTTGCATTTTTCCCTAACTTATAGCTTGAGGTCCTTGGTAAGACAAAGGAATGACCATATTATTTTTTGTCATATCTGGTACACGACCTCTTCAGCGATAACTGACCTTATGAAACGGTGCATTTAAATCTACTGATGTTTTATACAACAAAATCCCATTCTCCTTTGTTTAGCGTAACCATTTAATGTCCTTCCTCTTCATTAGTTTTGCGGAGTTGATACATGTTTCGAAATAGGACAGAGAATTCATAAAAATCATCCCTTGATGTTCAATGGGCGACCCGTGCTTTTTCTTTTTAATAATGGAATGGTCCGAATCACATTCCATACGAGTATGCCCAGGCACTAAACACTTATGGTCTATTGCATCAAAATTGTAAACATAAGTGTAAGATAGGAATTTTTGTTTTACCCAGCACAGGTATCGGAATATAGAGTCACAAGTGTTACCTGTACTGGAAGATTGAAAAGGTGCTTGGAAAGGCATAATGCAATTTGGTTGGCACCTCTAGCCGCTACGCCTTCGTGCCACATGAAGCAAAACGATTGCCTATCTTCACATCCATGTATTGTCAAATTATACGTCCATAGTTGACGTTTATATAAAGCTATTGAGGTCTGGATGTCGCGAGTAGGTAGGCATTGTTGCAGGTCGAACGTGTAGGGGAACCTGTTGTACCTCGGACACTTTTTTACTAAATTGATGTTGGAAACTACTTAAGACAAGAGGCAGAGGAAGACCGTGTAAGAAATGGAAGGATGACATTGCAAGTGACTTGAAAAAAATGAATGTAACAAACTGGAATACACAATGCCTTGACAGAAGAAGCTGGAAGATGATTGTGGAGCAAGCAAAGACCCACCTAGGGTTATAGCGCTATTAGAAGAAGAAGAAGAAGAAGATGTTTTTCCAATTGTTTTAATCAATATATTTATCTAACCTACCGTAGTGTAATGTTAACTATTCACGAACAATATACATTTCTTATTGGATGTTTAGATGTTAGTATACAGGGTGTCCGTTTTTCGAGGCGCACCATTGGGATCTCGAGAACCGTAAGAGATACGAAGTCGGTTAAATTAGGGCAAAGTTGATCCATTGGTAGACCATTTCAAAAATGTATTAGTTTTTCCCGAAAAATTCTTAGGTAACTAGATAGAAGCGAAAATGTAAATTTTGCCAATTTCGCTTTTGGCTTATAACTTGTTTGTGAGAATTCATACAAGTTTCTAATTTGCACGATCTACAGACACTTTTTTTAGCCCATACCGTTTTCGAGAAATTCACACTAACTTTCAATTTTCATATGGGGCTCAAAGTTGTCTTTATTACTATTAAATAGAGATTTTTTTTCTCTTTCAAATGATATAAAACACATGTACATTAACATGAAAATTAACTGAGAAATTAAAAAATTACTGGTTTTATTTATTTCTATCAAGTGTTCTTTAGAAACAAATGAAATTAATTGAAAACAAAATTTATGATATTATAACAAATGCCCTTCTCCTTATTTTATGCGATAGAGTGTCAACAATGTTTCTGTGCAGCTCATTAATGTCGGCAGGTATAGTTTTATAAATATAATTTTTCATAGTTCCCCATAAAAAATAATTCAACGGAGATAAGTCCGGTGATCGTGCTGGCCAACGTACGTCACCATTATTTGAAATTACTTTATTGGGAAACATTTGCGTCAAACACTCTCCTACTCTTCTGGCGTTATGAGGCGGAGCACCATCTTGTTGGAACCACACATGATTCAAACGATTAAGACAAATATTATTGTCGATATAATCTATGAGAAACGTTCTCAGAAATTCAAATAACCTTCTGAAGTTAAATTGTTTTCGTAAATGTGTGGGCCAATGATTGTGTCGCCAATAAACCAACCCACACGTTTAGTCCAAAGCGCACTTGAGGTGGTCTTCCTTGATGTTGACGGGGATTTTCAATAGACCAAATATGTTCATTGTGACGATTGAACAATCCCGAATTGGTGAATTTGCATTCATCAGTCCATACCGAAAGAAAAAGAAAATGCTCAAATCAGAGGTCTGAAAAAATGCATTAATGAAGAGTTTAGCGGAACAAAGAAGTCCTGCTTGCTTGAGTTAGCTTTTATTTTATTTTACATTTTAAATAAATTTAACAAAGGTGCTCAGACTGTTTCCTATTACTTCTAATACAGTCCTCAATTTTTCTCCGAGTCGATAGAACAACAGATTCAATTTCGGCTCTCGAAATGTTGTTTATTGCATTTCTAATTCTGTGTATCAAATCAATACGGGTAGTTGTGGCGTTCTTATAAACAATGTCTTTTAGACGACCCCAGAGGAAGAAATCCAAGCTCTAGAGTTCCGGGAATCTTGGACTCCATGGAAAGACACTCCCTCTGCCAATCCACCGATCAGGGAATTCCGCTTTAAGGTGATCTTTAACTGCCCCTGAAAAGTGAGCAGGACATCCATCCATTTATATCCACATGTTTAAAATTGTGGCCAATGGAACGTCATCTAAAAGACCTGGCAAAGTTTCAACTAAAAAGTCCAGGAACCCTTGACCATTACAGTTCCATTAAAAATGTGAGGACCAATTATCCGTCCGTCAAGAGTACCACATCAGACATTGACCACTGATGTTGGTTGTCCACAGTGCGCATTCAATGTGGATTCTCGTTCTTTTTAGAGTAAAAGTGCATATTGTGGAAGTTTACCCAGCCACTGCTTTTAAATGTAGCTTCATCGGTCCACAAAATCTGTATCAAGAAATTAGGAGTTTCTTCTAGTATATTTCGCATCCAGTAACATAAGTTCAGTCTGTTCACAAAATCATCTTCGGTGAGCGACTGATGTAACACAACATGGTATGGATGTAAGCCTTGTTCATTTACAATTTTAACAAATGTTCGTTGAGATATCCCTAACACTCTTGAATTTTCTCTTGTACTAACATGGGGATTTATCTCAATGCACGCCAGAATGTTAATCACATTATTGTCTTCGTTACGAACTGGACGGCGTCTTTCTCTTTCTGGAGTTGGTTGCACTCTTCCCGTGGTTTGTAAACGTAACGCTAATCGACGGAAGACTTTTCTCGATTGGGGCTGCCGATTGGGATACGTAATGTTGTGTGTTCCTGAAGTAATCAACTCATTTTCGTGACATTGAAAATAAATCCGTAGCATATCAAAGGCTTCATAAAAACATGAAAAAGAACAGCAACAAGAACTGGAAAAATCACAAGAACAGGAACAACGAAATTATTAATATTTTGCGAGATGAATTAAAAAGCAACAAAGTCAAATTACTGAAGCTAGAAATTTGATGTTTCAGATTTATAAACAAAATCACATCGGCCCATTCTCATGAATGGGTTGATTTATCTTTAGGTAACTCGGAAAAATTCTTCGTGGTTGCATTTTGCTCAATATTTCCGCTTCTATTGATGGTAGGGACCTCCGGTTTTTTGCATTCTCTTCGTCTTTAATTTCTTCATAACTTAGTAACAAAATTATTATTCCTTTGTATTTGAAATTTTTGATATTCTTGCAGTTGAAAGCAAGTTTCCGCTAAAATGGGCCGAATTATTTTGGAAAAATGTTGGAAAACATTTCAACTAATATTTTCAGTAGACAATATTTATAGCTTTAGGAAAATACGGAGTGCTATGAAAAAGAAAAAATCTAAACCAAAGATATAACTATTTTTAACGTTGGAGGTTATGTCTTCGCCCCGCAGCCCATCGTCAAAATTAATTAAAACTTCAAAAAGTCCATTTTATGTAAAATTAGACGTTCTTTTGATCTAGACATATTCTTATAGACCTTCATTTTCGAAAAAAGTGCCATTTAATGATGCCGCCCCCCAATTGCACCGCCCGCTGAAAGAATCGGCAGCTAAAAATATTTTTAATGGATTTCTTAGGCTCAAGTTTATTCGTAAATTTTTTTACCCGTTAACGTACGTCAACTACTTTCCGAGATAGAGTCGGTGGCCGCGCTTAAGGACTCACCCTGTATAATTAAACACATAATTATATTAATCAAAAATAAAAATGTACTTGTTCCTTTAAGTCCATTTCGAAAATTTTTACATCTCTGAGACTCCATAAACTTCCCTTGTGCAACTAATTTTTTTTGGAGGTTTAATTTTCTGCTTAATATCAGATACTGAGTATAAGCTTCGATCCTCTCTCTTTCAGGCTATTTCCAATTTTTGAGCGATTTTTTCATAGATTTTATTAAAAATTCTTGTTCTTTAATATTAACAATTTTTTCAGGAAAATAATTATTTTCGTAAACAAAAATTACGAAATCATCTGACTGATATTTTAGAAATTCTGACTCGTCTGGGTTTTCAATTTCATCATCATAAATTTCAAATGAAATGTCAGGCACATCAGATTCTCGTAAAGAAAAATTATTGTCTGAGATGGGGGATTCAGAATCAGAAACGATTTTCCTTTTAACAGGTTTTTTCTTATTTTTGCCTTTCGCTGTATCTTTTTGAGAACCTTTAACATTTTCTTTCCTGTTTTTTTGTTTTATTAGACTAGCCATCTTAAGTGTTTCATTTCTGGTTTTCTCTGGCGTGTCCGTTAAAATACAGGATTTTCCCTTTTGCCTGCCCTTTCTATTGTTTTTTCTCGGAGAAGTCTTAGGATGAGGTCTGATCATAATTGGTGTAACAACATTTGGATTTGCAAACGCAGAACTGGATGGAATGTCGGCCTCTGAGACTGATTGGGATGAAATGTTACCCTCTGGAGCTGATTGAATTGAAATGTCAGTATTGACAGCGGTATTTGTATCTCCGTTTTTATAGGAAGTAACGGCATACGGACGAACAGTTACCTGTGTGGATAGATAATCCGAGTCGTCGAAAATGTTTTCGTTAACTGGATGCATTCCCGTGGCTTGAAATCCTTTCATAATGTTATTGGGAGTAAAAGCTACCGGAAACGCTTTCCCAACTAATGTAGCCAGATTGTAAATTGTTATTGGCTTACCCACGTGTCCAGGAGTAATCATCAGTTCATTTGTTGCGGTACTATAATATTTTTTAAACGGTCCAAATACCCCTTTGTCTAGTGGCTGTAGCTTGTGGCTTGTATGTGGATGAAAAGTCAGTAAAATAGTACCACTTCGCTTCTCTAGATCTATAACAGGGACACTGATGTGACTTTCGTTATTATCTAATAGCACAATACACGGTGAGTCAGTGGAATGTCTTAGGTGTTTAATAAAATGTTCCATGAACTGAATAAATAGATTTTCATTCGACCATCCAGAAGGATTTGCACCTTCTGTGGTACCAGGTGGAGCATTTATTATCATAAAGTCCTTATAGTTGACACGTGGGAATATTAGCATAGGGGGTATGAAACCTCCACCATCATTAATGGCACAGATCATTGTAACAGTAGCACCTCACACAGCACTTGTCATTGAACCGATTTGTTTAGCGCCTTTAGGTCCTAAGATTTTTGGTGGAACATGTACAGTAGAGAGCCCGGTCTCATCAATATTCCATATATTAGAAGGTAAAATATAGGGACATTTTGTCAATGCAGCCTTATAGTTCGTAAATACTGAAGCAACATTGGTTTTATTAAACGCAGTCGAACGAGCTAAACTCGTGGCTTATGGCTTAAGTAAGCTAAGTTGTGGATGACTTTTGCAAAAGAGGCGTAGCCAGTAATCACCCGTCATTTGTTTTTCTCATCCCATGATTTCACAATTTCAACGTTTTTTTTAATGTTAATCCGTATTGTAAATCTGCAGCCTCTTTTATATAATCACACATCAGCTCTTCGTCATCTGTGAAGACTTTATGTTGCGCTAAATTATTGCATAGGGTACTTATTTCCTTCCCTGTTTCAATACAATGTTGAAAATGACGCCTAAGAGTAGTTCTACTAATATAAAAATGTTTGCCTGCCTCAAATAAAGACATTTTATTTTCTTTTAATAATTTAATGGCCTGTCGCAACCGTTCGTTATCAAGTGGGGGTTCGTTTTATGCCTTGTTTGCTGCGAGGCATATTTTCTGGAGCCTATAATTGTAAAAAAATTATATTATATATACAGTCTGTTCTACGAAAAGGGCCCAAGGCTATAGCGACTTCAATTGTGATTTAACCTTCAACAAACCATATATATTATTTAACGGGACACTTTTAGCTACAACTTGGCGAAAAAAATTCTTTTTTAAACACCTTCATGTGTTTGTTGTGACGTCACCGACAATTTTTTTAAATTGCTCGGTATAATTTTTTTTATGTATTCTTGTAGAGAATTTTAAGTACTTTTCACCGGTCTAGACTTTTAGTAGGGTTACACTATGAAACTTTTGCAAAAAATGCAAAAAACTGGTTTGAGCTAGTAGGCTGTTAAATTTTGGATTTAACAGCCTACTAGCTCAAACCAGTTTTTTGAATTTTTTGCAAAAGTTTCATAGTGTAACCCTACTAAAAGTCTAGACCGGTGAAAAGTACTTAAAATTCTCTACAAGAATACACAAAAAATTATACCGAGCAATTTAAAAAAATTATCGGTGACGTCACAACAAACACATGAAGGTGTTTAAAAATGAATTTTTTTCGCCAAGTTGTAGCTAAAAGTGTCCCGTTAAATAATATATACAGGGCGAGTATAAAGTATGGAGACACCGATTTTCTGTCGTTAATATTCATTTTAGAAAAAAATGTTTAATACAAAAGTTTTTTATGAAATTTTTATCTACATATTGATTATACACGAAAATTTGTTTCTTCAATTCTGTACCTCAGAGGTAAACAGTCGTAACTCCAATTTACTCACTTTTACAGGAGAGAGGAAAGAACTAACGGTGTCCAGTTTTTGCATGCTGATGTTGATATCAATAAACTGATATTATTATACCAAAATGTTTTTAACTAAAGTACTTATGTGGAATGGGATTCCGGCACTTTCACCCCCCTCCCCCCACCAAGAGAGCGTGGGTGGTGGACTTACGACTGTTTGCCTCTAAAGAAAAGGACAGGTGAAAGCAACACATAAATAGTAAGTGGCAAAAAACTCTTTAATAGCTACTGCTTTTTAACAAAAATATTATTGAACAAAACACTATTTTAACAATACAACATCAATAACTTCAAGGTCGTGAAGGTTAATTAAAAATTTCTTCGTCAGAGTCTCCCTCTGGTAATGTAGGTAGATTCCTGTAGTAACTATGAAATTGTGTTGGTATCCATTGAAGGAGCTTTATTAAATGGTCATACTTTTTGGTACTAATAGGTTTTAGGGAAGTCCTAGCTGCAGGTAATTCACGTGGTAGACTAACACTCTTCCTCGTAAATCTGTTCAAGTTGATTTGCTGAAACTGATCTACATCAAAAGTGGTCTTGTAATACAAAAATCCAGGGGAATTTGCTCGTACTTGTAACCATACCGAGGACGACAGCTTAAACTCTTGTTTATCAATATTTTGTTTTCGCTGAATGAATGGAGCTTCTCTATTTGAGTACAACATAGTAAACGTTTTAAAATCTGGTAATTCCATATCGAAAACGTTAGCACCTGTTGACCTAATCAGCTGTTTCCAATCCCAAGGTGTAACTATCTCCATTGTATTTTTTTCCTTAGCAACCCGTTCAATGCGGGCATGTACTGTATCTGCTTCCATGTGTGTGTGCCCTCGAAGCAGATATTTGTGATTGATTACCTTTAGGGATGGAATTTTTTTTAGCAGCCAAAAATATGACATCACGAGTATAATGTTTCGGTTTTGGCCGGGGCAGTTATCAGACCAAATTGTGATTTCTGATATTTCTGTATCGGTTATTTCACTCTCAGCCCATTTTAAAACGGATGACGCAATTTCGTGGCCGCCTCTTCCCGCAATGTATTCGTCCCAAATCACACAGTGAGGCTTTTTCGTGGTTAGATCGTATAAAGTTAAATTTAAAGTCCAAAGCTTCCTTAGATAAAAACTTTGGGAGTTGCTTAGGTAGGGAGTCGCTAAGCACTTTTGTAAGTCAATTGCAACAACTTTTTCCTTTTGAGGATTTTCACGTGATCTCAATTTATCTTGAGCCTTCATTGAGTATCTCTGTTTAGAATCATCCAAGTGAGTTTCATATGCTAGTTGAATATTTTGTTTCTCGGATTCTTCGATATTTGAGTCTTTAAGTTGCATATTATATTGATCACATTTGTCGCATGTGTCTGCACTAGGAATATCAAACCCTAGATTAAACTCCGTATTAAAAATCTTTCTGTAGATCCAGGACTTTCCTACTTCTTTGGTATCTATTCCAGTGTCTTTACATTTTTCTTTGTATAAACTATACATATTTTCAATATTTAAATGACTTCCTAGATACTTCCTTTCTGTCTTCTCCCGGGTGTAATGGCTTTGGTAAGCTGGAAATTAGGCGATATGTGATCTAATGTTATCGAGAATATTTTTTGGTAGTTTGTTGGAAGGAGTGTGTCGTCCACGGGTATCTTGTGAAACTAATCCCCCAACTTCCTTTTTTTTTAATGCATTTCTGACAACTGTTTCAGATATCCCAAGAGTAGTTAGGAAAAAAATTTTGCAGACACTTATTAGTTGGTCTTCAACTTCAAAATGATAAAACAGGGACCTTTTTCTTGCACCTACTCTCCTATCGTCTTTACTTCTTATACGTTGTGTTGGGCCAGACTTAACAAGAGACACTATAAATTGTCTTTTTATATCCCATGATTTTGTTGGACTCCAATAGTTTTTAAAGATAGCAAGCCTTACATCGTCATTAATTTTTGTAGTGCATTTTTTCCGACAATTCTTGCAGCCAGGTTTTAAAACCTTTCCCTTTATTAACTGTCCTGTCTTTGATGCATGTTCTTCTCCAGATAGTGCTTTCTTTTTTCGAATATTTTGCTTCCAATTTTCTACATTTCTTGTTCTTTTTTCCCCCTTTTTAACTATTTCAGTGCCGGTAGTACTTGTGTTGTTGGCAGTTTGCGTACTAGTTTCAGGTTGTACATCAGAGGCAGAATCAGACAGTAACTGGCTCTCTTCCTGCATAATTTCTAGATTGTTGTCATTTTCAATATCACTAGGTACGTAGTCAGGATCTAAATCACTAAAATCTAGATCTAGATCACTTTCAATGATTGAAATGTTGTCCAAATTATCTTCCACTTCCTTAACAGCTCCATGGGCGTTAAGTTCATGAACTTTGGGATTATTATCATCATTCGTGGTTACAATACTTTCATTGTCTATCTACAACCAAAATTTGTTTAAAACTTGTTACTTAGGAATTAGATTTAAATCTACAAGTACCATTTGTTGCAGTTCTCCCAATGTGGCCCAAATCCCCATTCTCCACAAATTCACTAACCATAGTAATAGTCGCACTTAAATCATTCGAATAACTGGTACCTACCCAACAATATTAAATGATTATTAAAATACCGTTGCTAACGTTTCATAAATAACGCCCACTTCACATACAAATCTAAAAAAATCACCATTACTCACCTTGCTCCGAAAACAGGTGTTTTTTGTTCAGTAAAGCAAATATTTTATTCGTTCTTGATGTCATTTTGACAATAATCACTAAAATAATAGCAAAACACAACGAGAAAGAATCACTCGATGAGGTGCTAGGCGACTTCGCAACCCAAAGCAACTTTATAACCTCACAAACTATGGAGTTACTATCATTTGCCTCCAATTCGAAACCACGGCCCACTTAAAATTATGTTTAGTGGTAAAGAGTAGTATGTACACATACGACTGTTTGCTTCTAAACTAAATGTGGAGTTACTACCATGAGATCGAAAAAAAGATGATTCTGAGCAGGCCTTGACTAGTACAACACGATTGGCAAGACTGATTTCAAAATGTGGCAGTAGGTTAGAGGTTAATCAATGTCAAATAAATTAAAACACAAAACAGTATTTATTTAGGGAACAAACTGAAAACTAAGATGAATACATGTTAGAGTGGGTGTTCAAAATGTGATCCTTCACTATACCTTTTCAACTTCAAATTGAGAATAAACAATTTCAAGTTGGGAATAAACACATTCAAATTGGGAATAAACAATTTCAAATTGGGAAGAAACAATTTCAAATTGGGAATAAACAATTTCAAATTGGGAATAAGTAACTGCAAATTGAGAATAAACACAATCAATTTGGTACTAAGCAACTTCAAATTGGCACTAAACAATTTCAAATTGGCACTAAATAATTTCATATAGATATATTATAATATTTATTTAATAACTGATTATGGGTATTATTATTAACTACGTATTACATTATGAGTATTATAGCCCAAATGTTATTTATTCAAAAGACCATGTCTGCCAGATTCAGAGCGTCGGTAATGAAGATAACAATCTTTTAACATCAGATATACATACTTCAACACTTTATGAAAAAGCCCCCATGTATGCGGGTAAAAAATTTTACAATAAACTACCAGCTGAAGTTCGCAGCTTAACTTACCTGAAATTTAAAAATAAAGTTAAAAGATTGTTATTAACAAAAAGTTATTATAGTGTAAATGAATATCTATATGACAAATTGTAAATCTTATAATTGTAAATCTTAAATAATGTAACCTTTTGACAATATCCACATTGTAACTAATTACTACGATTTTCGGAAATAAATGTATTATTATTTGAATGTGTACAACATATCTTGCACAATTCACGACGGTTATTTTGGTCATAATATTCGGTCTAATTATTTCTTCCAACCGCCGTAAGCGATATTAAGCTTGTAGTTGAGCTGCTAGGTCAGTTTCACGCCAGCTTTAAGGGCTGACCAAGCAGCTTCAATTGGGTTAAAAATCGGACTATACGGCGCAAGCCTCAACAAACGGTGTTCGTTAAATTCATCTTGTTTAAATACTTCTTCGACTGAGGCATGACAAGGAGCGTTGTCGATTACCAACACTACTGCTGACTGATACATTTCCTGAGCATTGCGGAGGCACTGCCTAACAAATTCATTGGCTTCTGGCATCCGAAAGGCACTTTCTTGATGTACGGCATTAATTATTTTTATATTATAATACTTATTATAACACCAGGAACAACTGACAATTAATTCTGTCACAACCATGCAATTGTCGTTTTCCAAACCCTTTTTCTCAATCTGAAATTGTTTAGTGCCAATTTGAAGTTGCTTAGTACCAAATTGATTGTGTTTATTCTCAATTTGCAGTTGCTTATTCCCAATTTGAAATTGTTCATTTCATTTTGAAATTGTTTATTCCCAATTTGAAATTGTTTAGTCCCAATTTGAATGTGTTTGTTCCCAATTTGAAATTGTTTATTCTCAATTTGAAGTTGAAAAGGTATAGTATTACAACGATAAACTTAAATAATTCTGGAAACAAGATTGCAAAACTGACTTACATTTGAAATGTCACTGTCACATTATAATTCATAGGCATTCTAGAACCAGTGTAACCAATCGTGTTGTACTAGTCAAGGCCTGCTCAGAATCATCTTTTTTTCGATCTCATGGTACTATCTAATATTGCCTAACTTTTAAATGGAAGCTCAGGGAGTTACGATTGTTTACCATGTGGCGACTACTGCGTTTAACATTAAATAGTGGTAGTCATGGTTTAGTTAGTTTTCAGTTTTTGTTTAGAAAAAAATAGATAAGTCATAAAAAATCAAACTGTAAATTAATCATCAGAATTAAATTGAAATAACCGAAAATAAGTTATTATTTACTAAGTGGAACAACCACAAATTGGTGACCCCGACGTGATTGTTAGAAACCGACGTAATTTTCGCAAACCGTAAGTTTTTTTTTACGAACATTTTTGATGATTGTACAGTGCTAAAAACAATTAACCCCGACTAGTGACTATCTTCGCGGTGAGTTGTAGGTACTTTCTTTTCGTAAATTTAGTGCTCGAATTCCCATTATGTCGCACGATAATATCGAAGTAGAGTATATACCCTCGGTGAATCGCATTGCCGTTAAAATACCACCGTTCATGCCTGCGGATCCAGAGTTGTGGTTCCTTCTGTTGGACAGCAGCTTCGAGGCTGCTGGAATTACGCAAGACAGCACAAAATTAGGCCACACCCTGGGAGCTCTAGAACAACGATACGCCGTGGAGGTTCGTGACGTCCTTCTAAAACCTAAAAGCGAAAGGTCATACGAGCTTCTCAAGTCCGAGCTCATTAAACGGATGGGAGCTTCTCAAGAGCAGAACACTCGACGTCTCTTAGAGAATGAGCCACTTGGTGACCCGAAGCTTAGTCAATTTCTCCGGCATTTGCGTAACCTGGCAGGAGTTGGCTTCCCAGAAGAAGTTATGCAGACACTCTGGTTAGGTCGCTTACCGAAACACATACAAGCAATTCTAGCGGCACACAAAGATCTCACGCTTGATAAAAGAGCAGAGATTGCAGACTCCGTAGCAGAAGTATATGGTCCACTAGGTAATAACGTGGAGGCAGCGTCATCCACTGGTGCACCATCTCACCAATCGTCCATGAATACGAGAATAGACAGCCTTGAGCACTCCCTGTCAAAAGTGCTCCAGAAATTGGAATTGCTGGAGGTAAACCAAGTTACACAACCGCAACACCGTCCGCGTTCAACCTCGCGTTCGCGTTCTAACTCGCGCCCGCGATCTAAAAGCCGCGGATCCAGGAAAAGCGATATCTGCTGGTACCATTGGAAGCATGGTAACCAAGCTAAAAAGTGTAACGCGCCATGTAAATTCGCCGTTGTCGCCGCGGGAAACGACGAGGGCAGTCGTTGATGGCGGCCAACGACTCCAGCCCGGTAACCTCACGCCGTTTGTTTGTAACCGATGCCTACTCTAAGATGAAGTTCCTCGTTGACACAGGTGCCGATCTGTGCGTATACCCATATCTGCAAGTGCCGAAACCGCGCATTAAAACAAACTATGAACTTTTTGCGGCGAACGGCAGTGTCATTCCAACGTACGGGACGATCACGTTAACGCTCAACTTGGGGCTACGTCGACAATTCACCTGGAGATTCGTCGTCGCCGACGTCTCCAAGCCTATAATCGGTGCTGACTTCCTGGCGCACTATGGACTCCTTATACATATAAAACATCATCGGCTTTTGGACCAACTTACTCAGTGCACTTCCCATGGAGAGGTGGTCGAGTGTGAAGTACCGAACATTAAAACCATCTCGGGCTCATCTCTGTTTCACGATCTTCTTCAACGGTACCCGGAGGTGACTCGACCAGACGGTGCTCCAAAGTCCACCAGCCATTCTACTAAGCACCACATTGTCACGACACCCGGACCACCCATCGCGCAGAAACCGCGAAGACTAGCGCCGGACAAATTGAAGGCTGCTAAAAAGGAATTTGACGCGATGTTACAATGGGGCATAGCCCGACCATCACAGAGCTCGTGGTCTTCGCCATTACATATGGTACCCAAGAAAGGAGACGAATGGAGACCATGCGGTGATTACCGTGCCCTCAACGCACATTCAAGACTTCGCCCAATCACTATGTGGCAAAACAGTCTTCTCCACGGTAGATCTTGTCCGTGCCTTTAATCAAATTCCTGTCGCCGAGGAAGACATTCCGAAGACAGCCATTACGACACCGTTTGGACTCTTCGAATTTACCTTTATGACCTTTGGACTGCGAAACGCAGCGCAAACATTTCAGCGTTTCATCGATGAGGTACTCCAGGGACTTGATTTCTGCTACGCCTACATCGACGATATTCTTATAGCTTCAACGTCGCTCGAGGAGCATTTACAACACCTTGAGATTCTGTTTCAACGCTTAAAAAGATACAGCGTCGTCATTAATATCTCGAAGTGCGTTTTCGGACAGCCCGAAGTTAAATTCCTCGGCTACCTGGTTTCAAGTGCTGGTACTCATCCCCTGCCAGACAAGGTCAACGCCATCCGTGCTTATCCACGCCCAGTCACCGTCAAAGGGCTACGTCAGTTTTTGGGTATGATTAACTTCTTTAGGAGGTTCTTACCTAAAGCTGCTAAGGTACAAGCGCCGCTGAACAACCTTCTTCAGGGTAACACAAAAGGGAAAACCCCCGTCAACTGGACTCCGGAGGCCATTCAAGCATTTGAGGCAACCAAGGAAAGCCTTGCCGAAGCGACGCTCCTGGCTCACCCAGAGCATAACGCGCCGCTGGCAGTATTCACAGACGCCTCAGATTTTGCCGTAGGAGGCTCACTTAAGCAATTGGTCGACAACAGCTGGCAACCATTGGACTTCTTTTCAAAAAAATTAAGCCCAGCTGAATCCAAGTACGGAGCCTACGATCGCGAATTATTCGCAATATACCTAGCGGTCAAACATTTTAGACACATGGTAGAAGGTCGATCTTTTATTATATACACCGACCATAAACCCATCACCTACGCATTTCAAAAGAAAGACTACCGCGTCAATTCCGCCACTTGGATTTCATAAGTCAATTCACCACTGACATCCGTCACATTTCAGGAGAGGATAACGTCGTTGCCGATGCTCTGTCGCGCATCGATGAGGTCAAAACTTCTCTCGATTTTGAGGCGCTGGCAACAGCCCAACATAGGAATGTTGAACTCCGAAAACACCTCGAAGAAGACTCTGTCCTGCAACTCAAGCTCGTGCACATTCCAGGTACCGAAGCTTCGATCTTCTGCGACATCTCCACAGGAACAGCTCGTCCCTTCATTACCCAAGAGTTCCGCAGAGCTGCGTTCAACACTGTCCATCGGCTTTCACATCCTGGAGCTAACGCTACGATCAAACTCGTAACACAGCGTTACGTATGGCCGTCAATTAAAGCCGACTGCCGAAAATGGGCCCGCAGCTGTATTCAATGCCAACAGTCCAAAATCTCAAAACACGTTTCAACCCCAGTAGGTAACTTTGCACCGCCTTCCGCTCGTTTCGAGCACGTCCACCTGGACATCATCATCATGCCATCATCCGAAGGATTCAGGTATTGCCTTACGATGGTTGATAGATACACTCGTTGGCCGGAAGCAGTCCCTATGTACGATCAAGAAGCCGTAACCGTGGCACGGACGTTCTATGATACCTGGATCTCCCGTTTTGGAACACCACTAAGGATCACTACCGATCAAGGTAGGCAATTTGAGTCGCACCTATTTAAACAATTAAATCGTTTATTAGGAGCTACACATCTTCGAACAACAGCCTACCATCCTGCAGCTAATGGCATGGTGGAACGACTCCACCGTCAGTTAAAAGCAGCGTTAATGTGCCACCAGAACAACCACTGGACAGAAGCGCTCTCCACCGTCCTGTTAGGTATACGTGCAGCCTGGAAGGACGAGCTCAAAGCCACAACGGCTGACATAGTTTATGGTCAATCGCTCCGTCTTCCTGGTGAATTTCTAGGCACACCTAAGTCTGAGAATGACGATGACAAAGCTGCGGACTTCGTGAAGGAGCTTCGAAACTGCCTGAGAAACCTGAAACCCTCTGGAGGTTCTCGCCATGGGAACAAGAAAACCTTTGTTTTCAGGGACTTATCCACCACGAACCATGTCTTCGTCCGTCGTGACAGCCCAAAGCAGCCGCTACAGCAGCCATATGATGGTCCCTATAAAGTGATTCGACGATCACAAAAGACATTCGTCATTCACATTAAGGGTCGCGATATTACGATTTCCATCGATCGCCTTAAGCCGGCTTACATTATGAATGAGGACTCAGCAACTATTCCAGATGCCACCCCATCCACTTCACAGAATACCAGCGAGGACCAGAATGTTCCAGGCGCCACGAAAGACTACCCTTCTACAAGCGTTCAAACACCGCACCACCATTCAACGAGGTCAGGCAGACACGTTCGCTTCCCGGACCGACTACAAGCTGGTTAACTTTTACACTAGCAGGGGGGTACTGTGGCGACTACTGCGTTTAACATTAAATAGTGGTAGTCATGGTTTAGTTAGTTTTCAGTTTTTGTTTAGAAAAATAATAGATAAGTCATAAAAAATCAAACTGTAAATTAATCATCAGAATTAAATTGAAATAACCGAAAATAAGTTATTATTTACTAAGTGGAACAACCACAACCACGTATAAGCCCGGTCACTGATTAGTAGTAAACCGCACTTTACTCAGTTTGCGCCAAAATTGGAGTTACGACTGTTTACCTCTGAGGTACTGAATTGTTTTTGAGTTAGGACTTTACGCGATATTTTTTTGATTATGAACCTATTAATTTTATGCTAGCATTCGATAGAGAATTTTTTTCTCTTTACAGAGGTATAAAAATTGTATGGGTTTGCATAACATTTTTTCGAGAAAATGCCCGATAAAGTATTTATAATTAACTTCCGGATTCGTAAATGGTATAGCCAAGATAAACAAAAGCGGAGCGATAAACAAACTGTGATATCACTAAGACTGCATTTGTTATTGTTTACGTCAAATATTTCAATTTTTAAATTTAGCGGATGTACACTTTATTTCGCTACTTTAATAGTAAAAACATATCCATCATTGAATTTTTTGATTTTCTAGGTATTTCTTGATCATACAGGAAATACAACAAGTCAAAATACCATAACGTTGGCTTATAAATGTCATCCTCTCCTGCTCCGGAATAAATTGACTTGTTGACTTGTAACAATTCCTTCGTGTAAACCGTTCGAAGAGAATTTATTTTTTTTACAACGGTTTCTTTGTTTGCCGCCTTGTCCACTTCTTTATACTTTTCAAGTAGAACTTCATTAGCTTGCCTTTTTTGTCACGATCACTGTACTCTTTTGATTTGATATGCCATAGCCATGGAAAACTTTTATACAAATCGAGAAATTCAATGAGAAAATCATGCGAAATACTCGACATATATTATTTTTTAACAACTGTAGTAGACTTTATTACCCGAGTACGGCTAGTATATGCCACCTGCTGTCTAGACTAGACAGACAGGACACATGAGAGGGGGTCAGTCGTCTGTAAACAGTCGGCGTAGACAGATGTTGTTAAATTATTGAATTAAATGCAATCTTGTTAAAACATTAATGGTCGGTAGGTAATTATACTGTTTATGAGGCAGCTAAAAACTGAACAAATCTCGATCGAGCGTCCACACGTTACGACTTGCATACGCAAATCTCCAAAATCTATGCTATTTTGCTCAAACTTTCAACTCCGACTTTCGACTTTGCGCAGTTCTAAAATTTGTTCAAATGTGCTGTCGCTCCGCACTGCTACAAACAATTCGCGGTGGCGTAACAAGCTCCTAAAAGGAAAGCTTCTATTGGAAAATTGACCGCGCATGCGCATACCTAAGATCATCATCGGATTTGTCGCCACTCCCCATCAGCTGATCAGTGATCACAAAATTCACAACTCACAAGTTAAGCTAAGTCTTAAGTCGGTTAAGTTCTGGCAGTTTGTTTTTGTTGTTTGTAAAATGTAACCCTAAACTTGTTGAAGTTGAATTTTAGAAGTTTGTGTCGGTAAATTAATGAATTTTAGAAGTTTGTGTCGGTAAATTAAATATTAAATGGTAATAACGCCACAAGTACATTGTAGTTTGCGTCTGCGCTGTTTATATTATAAATGCCTATCAATTTTGTCATATTTTAGTTACCATGCCACGAAAGCCACAATATTTCCAACAATTTAGAAGTATTTGGCTTAAGGACCCAATTAAGGACTGGCTGCAAGAAATAAACAGTAACAGTACTGAAGGTTCCGTTTCTGTAGCTAAATGTAAATTGTACCTTTGTACATTAGCTAACAAATATTGTGATTTGAAAAATCACGCTGCAACTAAAAGACATAAATCAAATGCAATTTTAATATTAGGTAAAATACAACCAAAGATACTTTTTGCACAGGAAAAGTTAATAACGGCTGCAAAGGTTGCCGAGTGCAGATTAAGCGTGTTTGTGGCCTGCCACACTGCTATTTTAACGACAGATCATTTGTAGAGCAAATTTTCAAAACGGAATAACTCCAGAGTAAAAGTTTTCTTTCAAAAGTGACGCAATCCCATAGTAATAGGGCAGGAAAAATGAGATGATTTATCAACATTTTTGCCCATTTTGAGATATAGGTGGCATTGCCTTCCTGTGTGTGAATTACAGGTTCAGAGTAAAAGTTTTCTTTCGAAAGTGACGTAATCCCATAGTAATAGGGCAGGAAAAATGAGGTAATTTATCAAAAGGGTTTAAATCCTCTAAAATGTGGTTTACAAAACGGAATAATTCCAGTTGTGTTCAAAATGGAATAATTCCACTGCAAGTGCTGTGGGTGTGTCTGTGCTACGATCTTTTTTGTCTTGTAAATGTAATAATAGTTTCTGTAACGATGGAACTTGGAGGTGGTGAGATGATTGTAGGTGAAGCTGGAAGCGACAGAGGTACTAGGAAACGACAAAGAAACGTCACCAAACAAGAAAAGGCGAAGGTTAGCGGTGCCAAAGCGGCAGCAACTTCAGGGAAACTCGCGGAGGAGATCATAGGTCTTCCAAGTCTGACGAAAAAAGGCAAGAAATAAAAAAAATTTTAAAATCGCTCAAATCCACAGAAAGTCATTACGGACGAGCAAAGTCTCGGCGACTGTATTTGCCGGCAAACCTAAATATATCCAAGCTGTGGAAAATGTACAATAAACGCGTTGAATCGAAGAATAAGGCGACCTATGGTTTCTTTTCAAAAATATTCAATAACTCCTTCAACATTGGCTTTGGAAGTCCCGCTACTGACGTGTGTAGCTTGTGTTGTCGGTCGAAGAACGCAATACAATTCGCGAAAGATGGCCAAACTAAACAATCCCTTATTACGGAGTATAGGGTACACAAAATGAGAGCAAAGCAATTTCCATTGCTTTTAAAAGAAAGAGAGGAGGCTTGTACTTATTTATGCTTCGACATGCAGCAGGTACAACCATTGCCTAAAGTACCAATTCAAGAGGCATTTTATTCGCATCAAGTCTCTTATTACACACTGGGAATAATAGACATGAAACCAAATGACGCATATTTTTATTGCTGGACCGAAGATCAGGCTAAACGTGGCGGCGCAAACGAGGTTGGGTCCGCACTCTTGGATTTTTTAAGAAAATACAATTTCCCTGAAAATTGTACAACCCTGAAACTCTTCGCCGATGGATGTGGCGGACAGAACAAGAACTGTCACGTCAATCACATTCTTTCATTTTAGTTACAGCGCGAAGCACCTAAGAATTTGAAAAACATAGTACTAACATTTCCTGTTCGCGGACATTCCTATATGCCAGCAGATAGGACATTCGGTACCGTTGAAAAGGAACTTCGCTGCAATGATGTGATTATTTCAATCTGTATGGAAACTTTGGAACGGCAAGGAAACTTTCTGAGGGCTGGATAGTGTATGATGTTAAAAAATTACTAGATGCAATGAAAAAGATGAACGGAATTGCTGACATGAAGAGAATCTTTTCGAACAAAATTATAAAAAAAAAATGGCAAAGATGCAGTGAAGTTTAAAATGGAGCTTACTTACAGAAACTGTGATACATCAAAGCAACATCAGAGTATTCTAACAAAAGGCAAAACTTTTGCAGCAATCCATTTAAAGGCAGTTGAATTACATCAAGAGTTTAACAAACTTGCTGTCTGCATTCAATAAGGAGTGGCTACGTTTGTTTGAATACAAGTGGTACAAAAACATTTTGGGCTTTCCGAATGATACTGAAAACTTAGAGATACTTCCTGAAAACACAGAAGATTTGCAGGAAAGCATTGCTGAAATTGCAGAAAGTGAAACCTGTAACTGCCTTGAAGACGAATGTGCCTTAAACATATAAAAATATCTCAGTTTTTTGTTAACAATACCTATATTCTAGTTTTTCTAAGTTCATTATGGTCTTGTTTATTAGCTTTGTTAGTTTGTTAGATTTTAAGGACTTTTGTGTTGATTTCTTATAGTTTAATAATAAACAACTGCTACAAAGAAGCAAAAACTTTCATTTAAAAATGGAATAACTCCAAAACCTTTTTTTTTGTTTAGTCAGTCACTATAGAAATTTTCATATTGTTTATTTCAGTAATTATGTCGTATGTGTCATTCCTGTATGTCGCTATATAATTTTTTAAGCAAATTTTAAACCTGAACTTGCTAGAGGTATTTCCTGTTTTCCCGAAAGTTTGTTTTTTGGAGTTTACCGTGTTGAAAATTTGCTCCACATTTAGTGATAGTATCTGTTTTTGAATGTAAGCATTTTTTAAATAAATGTAGGATGTTATTTTACTGAAGTTCCTTTATTGTCTCCAGGTGGAAGCTGCTGATTATCTAAAGATGCATCGAACCAAATGTTCTGCCTTAATTAACAATGTCATTGCACCACATTTTATGGATCAGCTAAGAAAAGACATTGGTAATGGACCATTTAGTATTCTAATAGATGAGTCCACTGAAATTGCCATTATAAAATACCTAGGCTTATCTGTTATTTATTTTAGTAAGAAAATGTCAAAAATAATTACTACAAGTTTGGGGTTGTGGAAACTTCATTCTGCGGATGCCCAGGGAATCGCTGACTGTATTTTCAAGGTTCTTGCAAAAATTAATTTAAGGATTGTCAATTTACAAGGACTAGGAACAGACAATGCGTCAGTTATGGTGGGCGTAAACAATGGAGTTTACCAAAAACTGAAAGTCCATTGTC
Organism: Melanotus villosus; assembly: GCA_963082815.1. Taxonomy (NCBI): domain Eukaryota; kingdom Metazoa; phylum Arthropoda; class Insecta; order Coleoptera; family Elateridae; genus Melanotus; species Melanotus villosus. The sequence continues at coordinate 14,967,361 of OY720422.1, forward strand.
CGAATTTAATTTTATTATGATGCATTTGCCACGAATTGCAGTTGGCAATATCTGCTGCGTCAAAAGAGTTACTCAGTAACTTAGATTTTCTTATAAGGGATAGGCTTGTGCAACAAGGTGGCTGTCGATTGAAAGTGCAGCTTCAAGAATTTTTAACCAGTGGTTGAAGTTAAAAACTCATTTTAATGTAGCCAGACACCAAGAAAAATGTTATTCTGCTGAACTTCTGTACCAAATGTTTTGTGACGATTCTAATTATGCTTTACATACAGTGAGCACGTAAAGGTTGGAATAAATTCGATAAAATATTTATTGGAACCCGACACCTCACGGTATAAGGGTACTGATTATATATATATAAATATTTATTGGGCAAGAAAGAAAATAATGCTCGGACACGTCGATTTTCTTTTTTAGATGCGCATTTTTTAGTATATGTATATTTTTTATTACGTCATCCCTGTTCGAGTTATGACGTCATCATCAGTTTTTTTAAATGGCAATACCCTCTTTTGATAGTACCATTTAAAAGAGCGCATTTTTCTGCGTATAGACGCCTAATTTTATGGTATGTTACATAACAATATTTTCGAGAAATTAGTACCACAATTGTTGCACCATTTTTTATTGACGGCGTATTAAATGCTGAAAAACATTTGAATTTTTTACAACAACAGATAATTCCCGCGCTTGTAGCACTATATCCAAATAATCAAAATCCCCAAATGCCGGACGAATCAATATGGTACCAACAAGATGGCGCGTCACCACATCATTCACAGATTGTGCGTGATTATCTGAATCGCCAATAGATGGATATTGTCAAGAGGTGAATGATATGCAATTTCAACGTTTAATTTAATGGGTTTTAGTTGTATTTATTATTTCTTCTATTGTTATTTCATTACATTGTTATGAATTCTAAAACGATTTTTTTCGAAAATATTGTTATGTAACATACCACAAAATTTGGCGTCTATACCCAGAAAAATGTGCTCTTTTAAATGGTATTATCAAAAGAGGGTGTTGCTATTTAAAAAAACTGATGATGACGTCATAACTCGAAGAGGGATGACGTAATAAAAAATATACGTATACTAAAAAATGCGCATCTAAAAATGAAAATCGACGTGTCCGAGCATTATTTTGTTACTTGCCCAATAAAGATTTTATCGAATTTATTCCAACCTTTACGTGCTCACTGTATATGCTTCCTAAAACCAATATTAACTGAAGTAAATAGAGTGAATAAAAATTTTGAATCAAATAATGCTGATCCAACTAAATTATTGGATGATTTGTTAAATTTATTGAATAGTTTAGTTTCTAAAGTGACAACTCCAAACTCCAAATTTGTTTTATTTAAAGATAATCTAGAAGAATTCTTTGAGAGAAATTGTTATCTGGGGTACCTGTTTGAAGTACAAATTAAAAAAATGAGTAATTCTGGATTTAAAGGACAAGAGGCATTGAGAGGATGATGCCATTTATTCTTGAAAGTGCTAATTATAGAAATCACTCATAGAATACCTGAAAATATTGATATCTTAAGAAATATTTGTACCTTTTCTGTTACAAATACTTTGCAACCTTAAAAACTTGATATTATTAAGTTATTGGAATCCTGTAATAAAAAATCAGTGGCGAAAAGTACTGTTCAGTCGCTTAGTTATGTTTTGTAGAAAATGTTGGTACCTCAGGGGAAATGACGGGTCAGCACTCCACTAGGGCGCTCGCATTCCACCGTCGGCATCGGTGCGACAGCACCTAAAGTTTGTTTAATTTGTTCTGTTCGTTTTTTGTTAAAGTTACTTGAATTTACTATCCATCAATAAATTAATGTAAACTTAGCATCGTGTCTGTTATTTCAACCGATAAAATCAAGTGAAAATTAAAGTGTAGAAAACAACAGCGACATCAACGAAAGGGAAGACCACGTGGAACATAACGACAACGAGGTCCCTTCAGCTTGGTCCATCTAGAGCCGGATGGGAAGAATCATCGAAATACAGTCCACACACACACTAGGAACGTGAGTTTGATCCATTTTTACCTTTATTTTCCAAGTTTATATCTTGTAACCGTTCAATCATTGTCTTTGATTTGCGCGTTGATCGTAGGATTAAATTCCTAATTACAGCATTGTTCATAGCACGTTTACATCGCTTAGGTATTGTCCTTATTTTATCGTAAAATCTGAATTAATCATGTCAGAATTAGCGAATTTAGTAAGAAAGAGGGGTCAAGTAAAGGGCCAGTTAACGCGATTTAGAACTTTTCAGGCAATCAGGCCTATTCCCTAACTTTTGCCAAATCGAATAGAAGTTGCCAGATCGCATCGGAATGGTTACAAATCGAAGTGCTGAACTTCTATCGCGTCTGCAGATTGCGATAATTCGTATTCCGTAACTCTAGTAGAAGTTGCTTTTAAGCTTGACTACCATTTCTATGGTTGCTGTTTACATAAATCTGACAACCTTGCTACCGCAAGCAATAATGAGCTTTAAAGACCGTTTGACGTAAATCTCACCGGCGCGGCGGGCGCGAAAAACAACTAGTTTAAGCGGCAAAATACAAGTTTGTAAGTGACTAACAATTGTTAAAGGGAAGAATTGTACGGAGATAATCCGATTCTTGGAAAACGGGTAAGGTTGAATGTTTTTTTCCATCAAGAAAACCTTTTGTGTAGGCTGTGTGTTTAGAAAAGTTCCTGGAAAATCCAGTGTCAGGTAAGTAAATTCAGAAAACTGTTAAAGTTCATTTGCTTTTTGACTTGCGAATACTGCAGTTCACAGTAAAATTAACTATGACAAATATTATTAAAAAGAAGGTTTCTGCAGAGCAGTTAAATACATTAATAAATTTTATTGCAGAAAATAGAGTACTGCTACATGGAAAAACCAAACCGTCCGAAGCAAGCAATAATTTGATAGAGGGTCTGTGGGAAGATGTGTCCCAGATATTAAATAGTTGTGGTTCGGGGCCAAGTATAACAACAACCCAATGGAAAAGGGTACGTAGAAGGTGTAGTAAATCAGAGATCACGATATCTTATAAATTGTACAACTTTTTAAAGCTGCTCGGTTGCACATGCGTAGGTACATTAATCCCTTACTAAGTTAATCCAAGTTCAAAATCAACAAATTTGCAGCAGATTTTGTTTATCAATGTATTAGCTATTATGATTACTTAAGATCTGATGTGTTTGTGTTCACTTTGAATGCAGATGAATAAATTTAGCACAGGATTAATCTATTGTTATGTTCGATTACATATATAAAAGTAGCTTTTTAACATGTAATCCAGTAAATTAATATACCTTTTTTAAATATAGACATTTATCGACTGGAAATGTCATACCAAAAAGAAAGCGCGAGATTTGGTAATAATGCAACGTACAACAGGAGGTGGTGAAGATGATAAGAAAGCTCTGACAAACCCTGAAGAAAAACTGATGTCACCGTTGTCGTGGATAGCAGTTACCGGGGTCGAAGATGTGGTCGAGGTTGGCCTGACCGTGGAGCAGGAAGACGGCAGCAGTGGCACAGTTCTGCAGCCGTCACCACCACCATCTCCAATAGGGTCGATGTCGGAACACCAAACGCCAGTGTTAAAACGCACATTTGTACGTTCCGCTGAGAGTTCTGTAGCTCCTAAAAAAAAGAAGCTCGAACCAAAAGGTAGGTGTCTACCACAGTATAGAATAACGATTTTGGAGCATGTCCTTTTTTACCTTGAAACTGTAAACTTATATTTACGATTATTGAAACAGCGTTTCTTTTTTTTGCTTCATCTGAATTTACATTAAACGATCATTTTTTGGTTCAAATATGATATTAAATAAAAAAGTTGAAGTGAATATGTGAACCGTTAATATTGTACTGACATTCTACTTTTTATTGCAGACAAGTCTTCAGCTCTTCAGAAAGCTGCAGAAGCTTTTGCTGCAGGCCAGCAATCTACGATAGATATTCTAAAAACTATACATTCAGCTCAGTCTCCAGAAATTCAACAACGAGAGTTGGAAGAAGCTAAATACAAACAGGAAGAGCTGCGGTTAGAAGCTAAAAACAAACAGGAAGAGCTGCGATTAAAAGCTATCGAGTTAGATTTAAAGCTCAAAGAATTTCAGCAAAAAAGTGGATAGTGTTGTAAACATGTTTATAATAGTTTTGTAGATGCATACATTCATAACATAATATTATTTCAATTTAAGTGACCTTGTATACAGGGTGTCTCTAAACCTACTGCCATAAATTTACCAGCCGATTCCTGACGCAAAAATAAGTCGAAAATGTCTATAAAACTTTTGTCCTAAACCGCTCCATGTGGAAGCTACAAGTCTTTGAAAATGGTGTTGAAAAAACGGAAAACAATTGCATTTTAAAAACGGTTTGAGATAAAAAATCGAAATTTTGCAGGCGGTCTAACCTATTGAAAGTATAAACTTCCTATGAACAAATGCAAGCTATATGGGAGAAGATACAAAGCAATTACCCCAGGGACATAAAAATCCTAATAGAAGACCTGAATGCCAAGGTGGGCAACAACAATGGAGGGAATGAAAATGTCATGGGAAAGCAGGGATTAGGAACTATGAACGAAAATGGCGAGAAGCTTATTGAATTCTGCAAGATAAACGGATTAGTAATTGGCGGCACTCTTTTCAAGCACAAGGATATCCACAAGGCAACATGGGTAGCCCCAAATGGACATTGATCATTTTATGATCGAACAAAAATGGAAAAACGCACTACGGGACGTAAGAACGATGAGAGGTGCTGACATAGCGTCCGACCACTACCTTGTCAGAGCAAAGATAAAAATAAGCTTAAAAAACAATAAGCACATTGCATCAAGACCCAAATATAACCTTGAGAAACTAAAAGTTGTAGAAGAGAACAAAAATTCCAAGAGAAACTGAGAGAAAATACAGGAAGGATTGACGATCTAAAGGACCTGTCAGCTGAAAATCTATGGCTAATATATAAAAAAGCAATCCAAAAGACCGCCTCAGAGACTCTCGGATATACAATAAGAATAAATAAACCCTGGATAAATCCAGACACAATAAACGCAATCGAAGAAAGACGAGAAATAAGAATGAAGCTACTAAACATGAGAAACGAAGAAGCAAGGAAGGAACTTGAAAGAAAATACAGAGACAAGAACAAAGAAGTAAAAAGAAAAGCAAGACAAGACAAACGAACATATATAGAAAATCTAGCAGAAAAAGCAGAAATAGCAGCTCACAATAAAGATATGAAAGCCCTATACAATATAACAAAGCAGATCAATGGAAGAAAAAACAAACCATTAACGAAACTCAAAGGAGAGAACGGAGAAATATACAGAACAGACAAAGAAATGATAGAAAGATGGACGAGACATTTCACTGAGATCTACAAGGCAAAAGAAATCACACAGGAAGTGATCAGCAATATGAGAATCCAACAACTAGATATAAGCGAAGAAAATTTCAATAAAAATGAAATTCAACAAGCACTGAACGAAATGAAATGCGGAAAAGCGCCAGGCATAGACGAGATTCCGGCGGAATTATTAAAGGCAGACAAAGAGCATACAATTGAGATAATGCATATTCTAATAAACAAAGTGTGGGACGGCGAAAACATACCAGAAGACTGGGCACAGGGAGTGCTAATAAAGATACCGAAAAAGGGTGACCTCACTCGCTGCGAAAACTTCCGACCCATAATGTTACTATCAACAGCAAGCAAAATAATGACTAAGATGATATCGAAACTTATGAAATCGGCTATAGATACTAAACTTAGAGAAAACCAAGCGGGGTTCAGGGAGAGACGCTCATGTATCGACCACATCTGCACACTGAGGATTATTTTAGAACAAACAACAGAGAACGACCAGAACATATGGGTAAATTTCATCGACTTTGAAAAAGCGTTCGATTCAGTCTCAAGGGAGATAATGTGGAAGATATTGAGATACTACGGGCTACCGGATAAATTGATAAGAATAATCAAATTACTGTACACTAATTTCGCCGCAAGAGTCGAACATCATGGCAGACTGTCAGAGAAAATCAGCATAAAGACAGGAGTCCGGCAAGGATGCATACTATCCCCAACACTTTTCCTTATTATAGTGGACTGGGTTATGGGACACACGGAAGATAAAAAAAACGGAATTCACTGGGGCACGTTCAGTACAATGGAAGACCTAGAATTCGCAGACGACATCTGCTTACTCACAACAAATGAAAAAGCAATGCAAAGGAAACTCGACAAACTTAAATCTGAAGCGGAAAAGGTCGGACTAAAAATAAATGGGAAAAAAACAAAAATTCTTACAACAAGGAACCCGGAGGAAACAAATATCACACTCGGTGAACTTAGTATAGAAAAAGTCAACGAATTCTGCTACTTAGGCAGCATGCTGGACGTTAACGGGGGTACACAGAAAGACATTAATAGAAGAATAGCATTGGCACAATCTGCATTCAACATGTTAAAGAGAATTTGGAGTACGAAAAACATCAGAACAACAACTAAGCTACGTCTTTTTAATACAAATGTTAAAAGTGTGCTGTTATACGGTGCTGAAACGTGGTCGATTAATAAGCAAATGGTGAATAAACTACAAGTGTTTATAAACAAATGCCTTAGGCACATACATCGTATATTCTGGCCGGAAAGGATATCAAACCAGCAACTATGGACAATCTCGGAAGAGGAAAGGATTGAAAAAACAATTAAAAAACGAAGATGGGAATGGATAGGCCATACACTGAGGAAACCGAACAGTAGCATTACAAAACAAGCACTGGATTTTAATACGCAAGGAAAACGAAAGAGGGGGAGGCCGAGAGACACATGGAAAAGAACTGTTTTAAAAGACCTACAACTACAGAACATGTCATGGGGACAAGCTAAATTTATAGCACAGGACAAAAACAAATGGAGGAAACTGGTACAGAAAATATCAACAACAACGGACCCAACCAACGATGCGCAGGCCTAGCAACCCTGCCAAACACGCTGCTTTAGAAACGCCCTTTGGGCGCCCTTCGCTCCTTCGGAGCTTCAGGAAAAAGAAGAAGAAGAAGAATTAATTAGCTACATATTTAGTCTTATTTAATAGTTACTGGTATAGGTACTAGTTATTTTGTACTGTATATCTCGTTAATAAACAATATACAGTGTTTTTTTATTTTTTTCTGAGATATAGTTTAATCTGTTAAAGACTATTTAATACTAATTAGTGCCTATTTTAAATTTAATTGTGCCTTTTTTAAGCGCCTAAATCGTGTTTTTTTAGTGCCTAAACTTCCGCAGTCTGATTATAATACAACACACACAAAAAACAAAATACACTAACAACAAACCTTGATAAAAATTTTAATCACTGTTTACACAAACAAATATACAAAACACACAAAACAAATCAACTAAATAAACATAACACAAATAATAACAATAATGATTTTCTTCTAAATTTAACAACAACTCACATACCACCACAAATACAAGAAATCCTAAAACTAGGACCTAATTTCAATACTTCAACCCCCAAAACACACAAATCGAACAAATCATTATAAATATAGAAAATAAACTTAACACATTAGAATCTCACCAAATCAATAAAACAAGAGCTAATATTTGCAATATCCTAACTAATTATAAAAAAAAACCTAACAATAAAAAAATACCAAAAACAAAACTACACAACCACATCAAACTTCAAAAACAAATAACAGAAACAAAAAACTTTTTAAAAAATAACTCAAATATCCTGATAACCTCAGCAGACAAAACACAGAAAACAATACTGATTAACAAATTGCTACCAGCACTAGGTGAAGTATATATCAATTGTTATCCGGAGGTGATAACACTAAATAAACCCGCTACTCTGTTGCGTGGGCGTGAGGTTCCTAAAAGAAAATAGTAGTGCTCACTAAATATCTAAACTAACGATGTTCCTTGGGCGCCAGGTCCTTATAACGTAAACAGCTTCAGTCGGACCACCTGAAGAATAGACCTCCAAAGTAAATTGACTTGACAATAAAACGCAAGGTTTGGTAATTAACGAATAGGATATATTAACTCGTAAGCAAAATTTACACATATACAATTGAAATTGAAAAAGTAATGAATAATGAATTAATTCAAACGATCAAATAAAGAAATTACTAAGATCGTAAACAATCTAAGTCTAAATCTCTAAATGTTAGATTTCTAACGAGATCTAATTAAACACAAAAAAAAACTATAGGGAATGTTCAAAGACAATATCGTAACTAAACGAAAGAAAAATGTAAGTAATTAAACGAACGTAGACTGTATCGTTCAAAATGGCTAAGATCGTAATTAAACGAGAACGTAGACCCTCGGAGGGTTCGCAAGGATAACTCTTTAACTAAATTATTAAATACGCATACGCAGAATTGAGCTCAGTTCGACGTCCCTGCGATTATAGATAGCAATAATCCATAAAACATAAATAATAATATCTTGCAAAACCTGTCGGTACCAAAAATTCAATTACGATATAATATAAATTAAAAGAAAATAATAAATGACTAAGTTTTAAACGCGTAAATTTGAATATTCCTGTACAAAGTAAACATTACAGTTCATAAATTCCCGTTGCTGTGACTGCAACCACAATCCTAATCACTCGCACCAGAGTACGATTTTCTAAATGACGATTGAAAATTTTACTAACACTTTAAATTACAATACAAATTAATTACTGTAAATATTTCTAATAAATGCTTCTAATTAAATTTCTAATAACACAACTAAATACCGTATCAAATTTACTAAAATGTTTTAAACGTCTTTAAATTTAACTAAATAACACAAGTACACAAGATAACCTCAAAATCAAACCTTAACCTTGAGTCTTAAAAAGGTGCAGATAATGAAGTTGAATTAGGGGAAAATTCCAGTTAATTGCCTTCTAAATATCACGGGATGACGGAATGATTCCTTCGGGTAATGAACTCCAAACAATTTCCAAACCAACGTGGTGTTGAAATAACACGTGGAACCAGATGTCGAACAGGTGGTTTCTACGAACACGTTGTGCAGGAAAACCAGCACCAACCACAAAAACGTACTAAAATAAGTACTAAAAAGAACGTACTAAGAAGAAGGGCTGAAATACAACGAATACCGTAAGAAATCTTCCAGTAAAATCAATGCGTTACATACCCAAAAGTTCTTAAATGCCCTTCGAAATGCTTCTAACAAAATGGTCGCTTGAATAGCTAAAATCCAAATTAATGCTTGAAAATTGCTTATAATCCAAAACGACTACCGTTCTAAATTCACTAAAGGCCCAAAAAGCAAACTAAAAAGCAATTTTCATATGTCGTACCTCGGATAATTAAACTAATTTTGGATAACCAAATACTAAAGCCAAAGTAAACGACATCTATTCTTGACCGATGACTAACGTAGAAGAAAGCAAACTAACGAACTTGCAACAAAATTCCCTAAAGAAAAGCGAACCTAAAATTTGCAAATTCCCTATGATTAAAACCCACTAAGTGAATACCAAATAAGAAGAGGCATTGTATGCAACCATGCAATCTTTAGATATTACTGGGAAGTCTAACTAGCTAGACTAAAGTAAATTCGAGAATTTACATATAAAACGACAAGAGCGTGATTTCTACTGTAACAAAATCTGTATACAACAATAAAATGAATAACCTATTATCAGATAATAATACATACACAATCTTACAACAAACCCCAACCACTAAAATACAAAATAAAAACAGTAACCTCTGTAAAAATTTATTAAAAAATAATTACATCAATACCACAGAATACAAACAAAGCACTTGTACAAATGGCACTACATACACCCAAAATATACGGCCTCCCTAAAATCCATAAATTTAACATTCCATTACGACCAATAGTTGCTTCTTATATGAGTCCCACCTATAAAATCTCAAAATTTTTATCTAAAATTCTTTCTAACATAACAAACAATAATATTTTCAATGCAAAAGATTCCTGGACTTTAAAAAAATCAATAGATAATACCAAAATACAACCAAATCATAAAATGTACTCCTTTGATATCATTTCCTTATACACAAACATTCCATCTGACATAGCCATTAACACTATAAAAAACAACTGGACAGAAATTGAAAAATACACAAACATCCCTTTAAATAAATTCATAGAAGTCACAGAATTTATTTTAAACAACACTTATTTCAGCTACAATAACACAATCTACCACCAAAAATTTGGCGTACCAATGGGATCACCAATTTCAAGCACTACAGCAGACCTTGTCTTAATGAATTTAGAATCACATATAAACAAACTTTATAATAAGTAAACACATCTCCTTTTACAAACGCTACGTTGACGACATTATAATTATTGCAGAACAATCAGAAATTAACAATATCCTAACAACATTTAATAATTTTCACAATAGACTAAAATTCACAATAGAAACAGAAACTACCAATCAAACAATACATTTCCTAGACCTCACCCTTAAACGAGAAAACAACAAAACAATAACAACTAATTGGTACCGAAAATCCATAAAAACAAATAGATATTTAAATTTCAACTCCTGCACATCTATTAAATATAAAAAAAGTATAATTTCAAACTTAACAGATAGAGCCGTCTTACTTGCAAATAAAAAACATCACAACCAAAACATAAAAATAATCAAAAACATATTACAAGATAATAATTACAATCCATAATTCGTTAATACAATCATCAATAAAAGACTAAAAACCTTAAAATTCAAACAAAATAAAACCCCCACTAACAATACTATAAACTTACAACCAAATTTTCTCAATAATGAATTCAACAATTACCAATTTGAAAAACCTACATACATAACAATCCCTTACATCCCTATACTATCTGAAAAAATAGAAAAAGAATTAAAAAAAGTCAACATCAAAACAGCATTCAAAAATACTAACACTCTAAAAAACACATTATACCATAATCTAAAAGACAAAACCGAAATTATAACCAAAGTAGGTAATCTTGTTTACCAGTTGAATTGCAACAATTATATTGTAAAGCCACATATATAGGCCAAACAAAACAATACTTAAAAACAAGAATCAAACAACACCAACAATCAATTCAATCAAAAATAAAAAATCCAAATAAACCCAATACAGCTTATGCAAACCATGCTTATCAATTCATACACAATTTCAACATAAATAAACCAATAATCCTAAAACATGAATCAAATTTAAATAAACGAATTTTAACAGAAAGTATTGAAATTAAGAAAAACAAAAACGCAATTAACTACAAAACAGATGTAGATAACCTAAACACAATTTACTTTAATCTACTAGAATAACCCATATTTCAAATAAACTTAATTTAAAAATTTTTTTCCAGTTACTTTGTAGTTTTCTAAAACCTATACTATCCACACAAACCAGCTATACAGATACCTCAATACATTCATAAAGTAACACACTTCACGTACAAACACCAAACATCCAAGTTATAAATTGAAGTCTTACAAACTAAATATTCTACAAGAAAAGAAAAACTTTATAAAATTAACTATAAAGACTCATTAATTCCAAAAGATTTTATGCAAGTATATTTTTTCGCTTATTCTAATTTAATAACTATACAAAAAATTTGTTAAATATTTTAGATGTACCGTCTTTAGAATTTTAATATGTAACCCATTGATAAAGGAAATATTATTCCGAAACGTTTGAAAATAAATCAAGTAAACTTAAATAATATATTATTATTTAAAAAAAAATCTCTACTGAACAAAAACTACTTCCACACCTCTAAACCAAGATAATCAGTAAACAACAAATTAATATTAAAAACATGTTTATTGAGAGTTATTTGGAAAAAATCGATTTAGAAAATGCCTTAAAATTGGCTATTTCAAACCCGCTTCCGAAACGCATCTCATTGGCTATGACTGTCGTGACGTCACCGGCCATATAAATGGCGTCTACTACCTTGTTTTAACGTGGTTTCAACGTAAGCAAGATCGTCTCCGTGTCTTATTTCAGTGTTTGCGAATTTTTTGAGTAAAAAATGGCATCAGTTGGTTTTGTGAAAGCCTCATCCAACAATTTACAATCTGTAGATATATTTATGGTGCTGGAATTCATGAAAAACGATGAGCAGTTCAATGCAGCAGAACTAAGGGGAGCAAAGGCTACTGCGTAAGTATTTTGTTGGAATATACCTAATGTAATTATTAAAGTTACTATTATTTAGCGGTATTTATTCAGAAATAAACAGAAGGAATTGTTACTGGTTTGGTAGGTAGGTATATTACCTATAAGTTAGTTAGGCTATGCAGGAGTACCTAATTCTTGTTTTAGTGTTTTGTTTACTTATAACGTTATAACATATGGAAATCGTCACTAATTGTTGGAAAACTGGAGGAATACGTGAAAAGTTACTGAAAAAATTTAATTTTTTTAAATTTGAGCCTATATTTAGCTTTAAATCGGGAGATTTTGACTTGGTGTCCACTTATATTAACTAAGTTCGATGGATTTTCGGTGCTTTAAAGGTAATAGGCGCCTGAATATTATCTTCAGCCAAAAATAAACAAATAAGGACAGCTGTTTTTAACTAAAATAATCGAGCGGTTACAGAGGGATGGTTAAATAATATTAATTTTTTTTTATACAATATAAGCCCCACAAAATTAAAATTTATTAAACCTACTGCTTCGAAGGAGTTCCATAAACAATTGAAAGAGACGCAATTACCTAATTTAGTTTTAACTCCAGACTAATTTACCTTTATTTCGATGTTTGTCTGTCGAGTGTAGCAGAAGTGTCGCGCTGTCTCTGCAAGTTTTCTACTGGTATACAGGAAATCAAGTTAATTATTGTAATCATGAGTACCAGAAATCGTAACAAAAGCTCATCTCAAGACGATAATGACATTATAGCCCAAAAAATTGTAGATAAACTACTGGAGAGTGATACGTTTGAAAAGAAGCTTAAAGAAATGATAAGCACGGCAATAAATGAACGATTAGATGGAATTGTAACTAAACTTGAGGAGATTAGTCGCCTTGAGAGCCAGTTAAAAAAGGGCGTCGAAGGTTGTGAAGAAGCTTTAGATACGTACGAGCAATACACCCGAAAAAATAGTCTAAGAATTTTTGGGGTTCCGGAAAAACACCATGAAAATACGGACGAAGTAATAATTAACTTGTGCAGAGAGAAGTTTGGAATCAATTTATCAGATAATGCAATTGATATCAGTCACAGATTAAAAGGTAGAGAAGGTATGCATAGACCAATTATCGTTAAGTTCGTACAACGTAGTACCAAAAAGCTAATCTTTAATAGCAAAAGCAAATTGAAAGGTACCAAGATATTTATAAAAGAAGACCTCACTCGAAAGAGGATGGAAATGTTAAAGAAAGCAACTAACAAGCTAGATAACAAGTCTGTGTGGACCAACGATGACAACATTTTTATAAAAATCGGTGACAAAGTGCATAAAGTTAATTCCATCGGTGAGATAAATAATCTCTTATATAAAGTGGAATGCAGAGCAGTGCAGTGATAAGAAGCACAAGAAGGTTTCACATCAAGAAATTATCACAAGTTACAGTCTTACAGAAAACAGCGTTATTTTACTAGCGTTATTGCCCTGTCGTTATCTACACAAACAGGTATGAGCACAAGCAACTTGTCGACTGAGTTAAAAATAGGTCATATTAACATAAGATCGTTATTTCCTAAAATAAATTCTATCAAAGATATCATTCTCGATTATCACATTTTGGCAATTTCTGAAACGTGGTTAGCACCAATTATAACTAATTCGGATATTTTTATTCCAAATTATCACTTAAAACGTAAAGATAGAGATGGACGCGGTGGAGGTGTTGCGGTGTTTATAAACAAAGCAATAAAGTTCAAATTAATTGATACAAGCAACAATATTGAACAACTTTGGTTCTCTACGAGAATAAAATCTGCTTCCTACGCGTTTGGCGTGGTTTATAAGCCTCCGACTGTGAATTATAAAACATTTATAGACGAATTAGAAATCTCTTTTACACTGTGTACGTCAGTGTCTGATACGATTTTCTGCTTGGGCGATATAAATATCGATTTATTGTCAAATTCTGATGTAGCAGTAAATTATTTTAACGAATTTCTTGAATGTACTAATTCAAAACAATTAATTTCGAAACCAACTAGATATACTTCTCTTTTAGACGTTACCATATCTACAGACTCCTCTATGGTTGGGTCATCGGGAGTTGAAACGAATAATGAGTCAGATCACGATCTTATTTACTGTACTGTTGCTCTTGAGGTTCCTAAAGTTTCTCCAGTTATTAAGACTTACCGCGACTTTAAACTATTTGACATTGAAAAATTCAAAAATGATCTTTACTTATTACCGCTAGAAGATATTTATTATGCAAATGATGTCAACGCTAAAGTAGACATCTTAAACAACCATTTAATAAATTTATTTGACGTACACGCTCCTTGGAAAACAGCAAAAATCTCGAAAAAGTATACACCGTGGCTAACCGATAACATTAAACTTATGATGAAGCTCCGAGACCAGGCCAAACGGAGGTTTCATAAATCAAAAAATCCTGGACACTGGGATTATTACAAGACACTTAGGAACCTCACTAGCAGCAGCATAGTGAGTGAAAAGAAAGCATATTTTGCATATAAAATAAAGAACAAAAATACTAAACAAATTTGGAAAGAATTTAACTTACTAAATTTGAAACCCTCTAATAATAATGTAATACCAGATCATTTATCTAACCCATACAACATAAACAATTTTTTTACTGACAGTATACCAAGGTTGCCAATTGCGACTGATATCCTAAACTTTTATGAGCACAACCGAAAACATGTTACGGAATTTAAACTTGACATGGTAACCGAGGAGGAAGTGGGTAAAACACTACAAGAGACCAAAAGCAATGCAATGGGTGCGGATGGCATTAACTTGAAAATGATTTTGTGTTGTAGTCCATATATTTTAAAATACATCACTCATATTATCAACTTCTGTTTGTCAACAAATGTTTTTCCAGATGGCTGGAAACATGCTATAGTCACTCCACTTGCTAAAATTAACGAACCTAATAATTACTCCGACCTTAGACCGATTAGCGTGTTGCCCACTTTCTCTAAAGTTGTTGAAAAGATAGTCAATAAACAAGTACGAAAATTTCTAAACACCAACAATTTGCTACCGGAATCCCAATCAGGATTTCGACCGCATTATAGCTGTACCACAGCTCTTACTCATGTTTCAGGCGATATTCTCGAGGCAATAGATAACGGGAAGCTGACAATTTTAATACTCCTAGATTTTAGCAAGGCATTCGATACTATAAATCATGAATTGTTATATCAAATACTTCACTTCTTAGGATTCTCGTTGAATGCTATAGAACTGTTTAAAAACTACTTTCGTCACAGATCACAAAGTGTAAAAATTACTAATAATGTATCCCCACCACGTAATATAACACAGGGCGTTCCACAAGGATCAATCCTAGGGCCCCTGTTGTATACAATTTATACGTCATATTTTATAAATTCTGTTAATCATTGCAAACTCCACATGTATGCAGATGACCCACAGCTCTATTATTCGTTCCAACCGGAAGATCTTAACCTTGCCGTGGAGGAGATTACTAGCGACATAAACAACTTATATACGACATCTACAGGTCATGGATTGAAACTAAACCCCTCAAAATCTTGCGCTATCATCAAATTCAGGACGGACGTACATAGTTTAAATTTGAGGACTAAGGGGCTGATAACGCCTCCACGGCATCGTACCGCCTTATTTGAACGATCTTTCCAATATAATATTAGCAAAGTATACAACAACATACCCGACGACCTCAAAACATTACCTTTAAACCCACTCAGAAAACGCCTGTTTCATTATCTTCTCACTGGTTATAAAATATAACATACACTTTCTTAGAGAAGTTGCTTGGGCTCCTGCGACAGCATGGTATAGTCTTATTATTTTCTTTATATTCGACATATTATATTATTTGTATTTGCAGTAGAGTTTAGTTTTTAGTTTTAATTATAATAGGCATTAATTGAATACGGTGATATCACTCATGTTATCTCCAACTGCATGGTATTTTCTCCCAAATAAGTTAAGTTACCCTAAACGGTTTAAACCCTATATTGTTAAACACTATTCTATATCACTGTAAAGGTTGTTTCTTTTCGTTACAAGGTCCAGCTGAAAATCAGTTTAACTGAGCTGGTCCTTGAGATTTTTGGTGAAAGTTACATTTAAGACATATTATTGTACCTACCTAAAATTATCAAAACCAAAATAAAACACATTATTATTATTATTATTATTATTTATTTAACGCGTTTACATCCACTGGCAGTATTTAAGTTCGGTGAATTTTTGGTGATTTGCAGGTAATGGGTGCCTTAATATTACGTTCAGTAAAATATGAACAAATACGGTTCAGTTGTTTTTCAGCTTAAAAGGCGCGCCCCTTGATTCAATTTTTACTTCTTTCGAGGACATCTTATCATTCCCTCGCAGTACTAATTTCTTCCAATCTTTGCTGCTATACATTGAAATGATATTGGCAACAATAAAATGTGGATTTTGATTTTGGAAAATCACGTCTCGCAGCTTTAAACCACATTTTTCTGCGTGCTTAATCCTTTGGCACCGTTAGAAATTTTTTTCCTGGTGTACTCACAGAAGTACTTGTGCAAGCTGGCACAAAACACGACTTATTTTGCTTACTCTCCATTTGTGTTGAATGTAAATAAAAACGACTGAATTACTTTCCTAAAAAGCGAACAAATACCACAGGAAACACGAAATAAACCATACGAACTGTGGGACAGCTGTGTAAAGATATGGCCGGTGACGTCATGTCTAACAACGTGACGTTGATCGCACTGTCGGCCGTTTACGCGGGAAGTGTTTAGTTTTGAACTTAAATAATTTTTTCCTCAAAAACTCAAGCTGCATTGTTTTTTTAATTAGGTTTTGGTGATATGCTACCAATAATCTAACGTTTGAAACACAATTTGAAAAATGAGAAAATACCCAATTGCAAAAAGATATAAAAAATTGTGTAGCATTTAGTTTATCGCTTGACGAATCAACAGATATTACGGATCAACCTCAGTTAGCAACTTTTATTCGACTTGTGTTTGAACATGGAGTATCACGAGAAGAATTATTAGATTTGATTGCATTAAAAGATACTACTCGTAGCGTCGATATTACCGAAGCTTTTGATGGCGCCCTTAAAAATGTGCCAAAGGTAAATTAGTAAGTGTAGCCACTGATGCAGCAGCAGCAATGATAGGCAAAAATGTAGGACTAATTGGTCTTTTGAAAAAAAGATGAAAGCATTCTGGATTTTATTCCAATCCATTGTATTGTGCATCGGGAACATCTTATCGCCTAACACTTTAATTTTAATCACGTGTTTACAGCGCTCATTAAAATCGTAACTTTTGTTCGAACTGACGCAAAAAATCACTGTCAGTTTCGAAATTTCATTGACGAACTCGATTTAAATGAACAAATAAATGATTTATTGTTGTACTGCATAGTGAGGTGGTTATCAACGTACGATGTATTGAACAGGTTTGTAGTATTGTTGGAACCTATGGTGGGAAAGCAGCGGTTCAACACTAATCAGGAGCTGAAAACCTGTGTGCAAGATTGGCTGAGAACCCAGGCGGCAACGTGGTATGAGGAGGGTACACAAAAACTGATTCCCCGTTACGAAAACTGGCTTAATGTCTATGGGGACTACGTTGAGGAATAGTTCAGATGTATGAGTAACTTTTGTGTATATACAGTGTGTCCCCGGATGGAGTTGTCAATAGGTATGATTTACGAAAAATTTTCGAATTGGATTTTCATATTTTGGGATTAATCCCTGCTCGGTCTGAAACTTATTTTTAGTTTACTTTTGATTTCTTTAAATCAAGTAGGCCTTTACAGTTGAGCAAAAACTCTTTTCGTTTCAGGTAAAGTACCTTTTCCGTTCACATTACGCCAATGTGTTACTAAGAAAAGTTGTTCAGCATGAAAAGCTATGGCGTTATGCAAATTTTCAGAGCGATCGGCCTACTTTGATAAAATTCATTATTTGTAAATTTCGTTTCAGGTAAAGTACTGTTTCCGTTCACAGTACGCCAATGTGTTACTAAGAAAAGTTGTTCAGAATGAAAAGTTATGGCGTTATGCAAATTTTGAGAACGATTTGATAATAGAAATTGACAATAGGAAAAAAAATCTTTATGATTAATTTTACGACGAAAAGTAATTCTTTATTAAAAATTCTGACAATTTGCATAACGCCATAACTTTTCATTCTGAACAACTTTTCTTAGTAACACATTTGCGTACTGTGAACGGAAACAGTACTTTACCTGAAACGAAATTGACAAATAATGAATTTTATAAAAGTAGGCCAATCGTTCTGAAAATTTGCATAACGCCATCATTTTTCATTCTGAACAACTTTTCTTAGTAACACATTGGCGTACTGGGAACGGAAAAGGTACTTTACCTGAAACGAAAAGAGTTTTTGCTCAACTGTAAAGGCCTACTTGATTTAAAAAAATCGAAAGTAAACTAAAAATAAGTTTCAGACCGAGCAGGGATTAATCCCAAAATATGAAAATCCAATTCGAAAATTTTTGGTAAATCATACCTATTGTCTACTCCATCCGGGGACACACTGTATATTAAAACTTTTCTTATTGCCTTTATTTGTTTTCGCCGGCTCACCGGAACTTGAAACAAAATAGCCCTCGTATACAAGATATTAATTCTCAATCGTATAGATTCAAACACAAAATTCGATACAATAGTTTTTTTTAATTTATTTCTAGTTTATACACTAAATATTCGTTATAAATAATCTTTAGCTAACTAACATAGTTCTAAAACTTTTAAAATTTAGTAGAAAAAGTATTTTCAAGTTTTAAACGATAAGCTTATTGTTATTTGTGAGGAACCAATAAAATTGTTTACTGTTGGTTCGCAGTAGTTGTACCGTTGTTGTAACAACTGCTTTTTTAGTAATACCCATTTTCTGTATAAGTGTTACTGTAAAATAAATAAAAACGTACTTCCTTAAATTTGATTAATTACGATAGGTTATGGGCCCAGATCCGCGTTGGTTTGGTGTGCTATAAAAGGAAGGTGTGAATCTCGAGGTTGGGCCAACCAAAAATAAGAAACAATGGATTCGTCAGCATCAGTAGTTGTAAAATTCAATGGAGAAAATTGGATAACTTATAATTCAAGGTGCAAGTTGTTTTAAAAAAAAAGGACTATATGACGTTGTAACAGGGGTAAGTAAAAGACGAGCCGGGAATGCAGAAAAATGGGATAAAAAAAGATGCAAAAATTGTAGTAAGAATGGAAAAAAACCTATAACGCACATTTTGTCCTTTGGTACAGCGGCTGAAAGGTGAGAAAAACTTACTACGCAGTGGCGTATACTAAGGGCGTTTAGTGGATTTCAAAACCCGGTGCTTCAGCCTCACGTCTTCGGCGCATTTTTCTCGCTTAAGAAAACCGAAACCGAGATATCTGAAGAAGGATATGTCCACGTTTCCAAAATTGTTGAAACAGAAGCTGTAGAAAGTGATGATCAGTTTGTAGGAGTCTATTTATCTGATTCAGTCTTATATAAAAATGAAGTCCTTACTTCCAAATTAGTGCGCTCGTTAATCATTATAGGACCATGCCAGCCGGGTTCAAAAGAGAAATTGTATTTTCTAGAAGAAATAATATTAAATGAAAATGAAAAATGTAAGCGATTTTTAAAAGAATGGTATTGCTGTAGAGCAGCATGGCTCAGGTACTCACCAAGAGCCAACAAAATGTTCTGCTTTTCTTGTTCCTTGTTTAGATCAGATTCACAGCACGGCATGTGTAGTGACCCCACTAAAGGAGTGGGGAATTTCAGAATAGGTTTGAAAAAAATTAAAATTCACGAATCCTCTGCTAAACATAAAGAAACTTTAAATACACTTTTTCTTACTACTCATCGAATTAATATTGATAAAACTGTAGTTAACGAGCAGTTAAGTGCAATAAAAGAAGAAGAAGAACGAAATAGAAAAATAGTGTCTACTATATTAGATTGTAGGTATTTTATTTTTGGCCCAACAAGGTTTACTGCTACGAGGCCATCTAGAAAACAGTAATTTTGACGAAAGTGATAGTGGAAGTGGTAATAGAGGAAATTTTTTAGAATTGGTACATTTCTTAAGTAAATATGACTCAAGTTTAACTACCCATTTACATACACAAATTGGAACGAAAGCTATGTATTTAAGTCCTGGAATACAAAACGAATTCATTCATTCACTTAACTTGTTTTGCACAAAAGCAATTGTACGTGAAGTTCAGGAGTCGACTTTTTTTTCCATAATTGTGGACTTTTTTTCCATAATTGTGGATTCGACAATTGACGTTAGAAGAATTTTCACTATCAGTTAGATACGATGGAAAGGATGGTTACGCGCGGGAAAGATTTTTATTATTTGATGCTCTGCATAAGACTTTTTTAATACTTTAATGGCAACTTTAAGTACATTGAATTTAAATATCAAGTTATGTCGCGGACAAGCATATGATGGCGCAGCTACTATGTCTGGCCATGTATCGGGTTTATAACAGCGCGTCAAAGAAGAACAGCCAAATGCCATTTACATTCATTGTTTAGCGCATAATTTAAATTTAGTGCTAATCGTGCTTAAAGCTCGTTTAGATTTGTTAAAAAAACACAAAAGGAAGAACTTGAAAATGTAAAAACGGTAACAAAATTAACTTTAAAACGCCTATCAGATAGAGGAAGGGGGGGGGGGCAAAACCGAGTAGTGAGGCACACAGTAAATACACACCGGTATACTACACAGCCTGCCCGGATTAGTCGCCTTTGGCGCATGACGTCACGCTCGCACCTACTGTTGCATGCCACCCACAGTTGTTTACTGTGGTTGTATGCAGAACTACGACGTTTTGAGTTTACCGTGAGTTTACCCAAAGTTTTGTGCCTTTACTAAATATTTTTCTTTACCAAAAATGCCTGGTTGTGCTGTGGCAGGTTGCGGTAATTTTAGTAAAAATACTAAAGGAACCGAAATTAAATATTTTACCTTTCCTAAAAGCGACATTGCCAAAGAATGGGTTGTAGCGTGTAGACGAAAAGATAAGATAAATTTAAAAGTGGTAAGTAAACCTTTGTTAGTATGTGAAACATTTATTTTCATGTATCTTTACCTAGTGCTTTGAAAAATAGGACCTCTGAATGTTTTTTTTTTAAGTAAAATATAAAAATTACTTTTTATTTCTATAATAACCTTTAAAATATGAAAATTTAACTTAACTACTTTATATTTAAGTAGGTATACCTATAACAAAAAAAAAACTTGTGTTATACCTATTTGGGTGAAAAAAAAATGGGAATCGAGGGAGGGAGAATTATACCTATTTAAGGGGTTTGAACAAAAAGTAGTGAAGCATCCTAACTTTAAATGAGGCTGCTAGCATTAATTGTAATATGCTATATTATCATTTTTTTAAATGTGGCAATGCTATTTATGGCAAAAAATATAAATTTACTGATGAATTCAAGGCAATGTTTTTTTAAACATGTGTATGCTCTATTCATTTTGAAGCTGACTCATTTCAAATTCCTCTAAAGCAAAAATTATTGAACTACACCCCGAAAAATGCTCGCAATTTAAAACAGGATGCACGTCCCACACTGAACCTTCCTGGTAAAAAACTGGCCGTAACATCTCGCGAAAGATCAGAGCGACTGCATAAGAGAAAACGAAAGGCAGAAAATAAAGACATTGTAGATTCTATTTTGAGCCAGCCATCATCTTCAAAATGCCAATCTTTAGAAGAACCTACTCATGTTACAAATACTGTTGATGCAGCTATGGAGTTTCAGGAAAACAAGTAATTTTTTTTTAATAGAGTACCAGAATTTTACCAATACTTTTTGTAGGCCGCATTTTAAGAAATATGAAGAAGAAATCGCCGAACTCAAACTAAAACTTGAAGTGCTTACAAAAGAAAAAGCCGAACATGTAAAACAAATTGAAGCACTACAGAAAAGTGGGTCAATTAGAATTAATGAATTGAGTAAAAGTGGGCACTTTTACTCCTAGGACTAAAAGTGACATAAAATGAGCCAATGGCAACTCGTAATTTTTATTTTTTATAACAAAGCAACCCGTAGCAATGACAGCTGGTATGACGTTCATTTTTGACTTTTTTTAAATTTTCTTGCTGAATTGCTTTTAATTTATGCGTTTGAAGAAAAAGTAACATGTGTTATTCGGAGTAAAAGTGATTTTGTGTGCCTCGCATGAAATTGTACGACTCGCTAGCGCTCGTCGTTCAAACGTCATGCTCGGCACACAAAATGACACTTTTACTCCTAATAACACAATATACTATTGTTTCATGTGATTGGTGGTGATTGGTGAAAAAAGTGCTTGGACTCAGCGAGGTGTTAGTGATTTAAAGCATCTAAATCAACGTGCAACAAAACATTGCCATAATAACGAGAAACATTTGCATAATTTTAACCCTTTAGGTAAGATAGACATAATAAAGGCCGATTTATAAACTTGACGTTGAAGTTGTGGTTGACGTTTGCAGTCGTGGCTCACTGTTAAATGTGAGGTTAGCCTAAAATACGTTTATATTGTACTGATCCTCGCTTTGGCAACCAATATGTTAAAACGCCTCACGTTGGATTGACAATTTTAAAAATACTATGCTCTTTTAATTTAATTGAATTCCTGAGATCTCACCTCACGGGTTGTTAAGACGGTTCGTTGAATTTATAATTAATTTTAACAAAAATAAAATTTCACTCCAATTTATGATGTAGATCTTTTTATTTAGCTAATTATTCTCTAACAATGATTATAACAATAACTTATTTACATTGACAACTTAAATTTAATCTAGCTACTTAAAATGTATGTTACAATTTTTATATTAAAATCTGCATTAATAATCTTTGGAAAAAATAACTTTCGTTAACAAATTACAAATAACATAATCTCCAATCAAAGCATCCAAATCAAATACCATATCAATATGTATAGTCAGGTCCAGTTGCTGTTTGCAGTTAACGTTGCGTTCTTGTGATATTAGCTGCCCATACACACAGAGGTGGATCCGTCGGTTGTAACCGCCACGTATAAGTATGTCGGTTTCATCTGTCACGTATTGAAACCGTTCTCATCCGCTAACGCAAAACAAAAGTCCACGGATCAGTCTTTGACGGTTGATCTGTCATATGCAGAACCGCGTGTTAGTGTGCGAAAAACTGCAGATATATCCGCGTATTGAACCGGAACTGTGGAATTTCGACTTGGCGAAAGTTTTGTACTACAAGTATACGGTTTATAAGTGTTAAGGCCGCTTTACATTTAAGCAAGACCAGTGCAATGCAATGCAAGATGAAGAATTGCATGTAAAAATTAAAATTGCTTCCCACTTTACATTTATGAAATTAATGTGTAATATATGACGTTTATCAACAAGATTGCCAATCACCAAACATAAAAATGCACATATTAACAAAGTTTGGTTCTTTTATTGTGATTCTTTGCTGTGGATTTTTCTTATTAAAAAATGTTGACGCGTAAAATAAAAGCAGTAGTTCTATCTTTAACCATGATCCGTGCTGCGAATTACTGTTCGAAGGATTTGCTACTACTTGTAAGTGTTGGTAACACATTTATTACTAAAAAAAATACTAGAATTGCATGAAACTTGCAACAAAATTAGACCCGGCTCTAATCGTCTCGTCTTGCATCAGCTGACTGTAAAAATTGCATTGGCGCATGCGCTCACGATAATTTTGGTCTTGCCTTGCATTGCATTGCGAAAGAATTGCATAATGTAAAGCGGCCTTTAGCAAGTAAGTGAAGTACAAAAATGTTCGGAAATAAAAAAAAACGGGCTTTCTATTGTGCAATGATTAATATACATATAACAGCAAATAGTAGTGTAAGAAAGCGACGCTCTAAATGGGTTAAAAGTTATTTGCTTAAGAAAAGACAATTAAGCCATATTCCTCTATTAAAAGAGGTAAGAGAAAATGATCCGGACGATTTTAGGAATTATTTGAGAATGGATATAAAGACATATGACCTTTTATTAAGTTTAGTAAGAGGGGCCCTCACAAAACAATAAGCGCATTGCAAGCTCTCGTTTTTAGATTTCTGTTCGTATACTCCTTGCTTTTAATCTTCCACAGAGCCGGATGTTCTTTGTATATTTCTATAAATTTTGTAAGAAATTTTTTTGAGAAAACGACACCTTCAGAAGACATGTTTAAGAAACTGTGGCGATTGAAACGTTCAAATAAAAACTGTCACTCAAACCGTCTGTTAGTTACCGGGAAACGGTTTTCACACGCGGTTAATATGGCAAACAAATCTGCCCCGTTTAAATCTGGCGCGCGCATTTACCCACTAACTGCAAGATAAATATGCAGGTTTGAACTTCGCAGTTTCAAACCGGCGGATCAACCTCTGTGTGTATGGGCAGCTATTGGGCTACGTTGAAAGATAACCAAGTTTTAAGTTTTGCCGTTCACCGAATCACGTGATCACATGTTTGTCGTCAAATATTACTAAGGCTAGTTATCTCAAATATTGTACGTGTATTGTATGTTGTTTATCATGGCGCATTCTCTTGGAGAATTTAAAGAAAATGAGGAAGTTCAAATTGAAAGTCTTGAACAATTAGGTAATTAATTTTCTAGAGATCATAAATTACTATAATAAAGACATAAATTCTTTATAGACGTAACTGGCTTACTTGTTGAAGTTATTCAAAATTACCTGTGTCTTTATACGACTTATCAGACAAAGATTACAAAAATAACGTAAAAAAAGGAGAAAGCTGGAATTTCCTTTTCATATATACACTGTGGATAAATGAAAATGCAACACCTATAAATGGTAATCCTATTTTTCTCAAAATTGGTAGATATAAATGGTGAACCGAAAAAGGAAATTGGGATAATGACAGGCGCCGGGTAGTGTTTAGGGACGAATCTCGGTTCTCTTGAGATTGGCATGATGGCCGAATACAGGTCAGACGGCTTAAAAATGAACGACACAATCCGGACTGCACCAAAAACCGGGAGACGGCTGCTACTCGAGGGGTTATGATGTGGGGCGCTATCAGTTATGATGGTAGATCACCTTTGGTGATTATAAGAGGCACTTTCTATGTTGATGACAGTTTGGAACTGGTGTTGTTACCATTTATAAGAGACATTCCAGATGCCATATACCAGCAGGACAATGCACGACCGCATGTTTGTGATGTGGCTATGACCTTTTTGCGTCAGTCTGATATTCCCGTTCTTTCCTGGCCGGCTAGATCTCCAGATTTGTCACCAATTGAACATGTGTGGGATATCATTGGTAGCCAAATAAAGAGTTACGATGCGAATCCTGCGACGGTTGATGAATTGAAAGAGAGGTTGCAAGTGGAATTGGATCTTATACTGCAGGAGAAAATTTCATATTTGTTTAACTCCATGATTCGCCGAGTGGGGGAATGCATTAGAGCTCGTGGGAGTCACACTCATTATTAAACCTTTTTGGAATAACTCTACATATACTCAACGTAGAAGTTTGAAAATGTAATCGTTTGTTATTCTTGTGAATATCTAACTTACACCCAAATTTCATTCCAATATATTTATGCACTCTAGGTGTTGCATTTTCATTTACCCGTAGTGTAGTTATCATCGAATTTTAATTTTCAGTTGAAGATTGTCAGAGGATGTGGACGAATTTACGAGACCAGTTTACGAAGGAGAAGCAAAGTCATCCCTCAGGTTCTCAGAGCCCAGAATCTAATTGGCCTTATTTTGAGAAAATGTTATTTTACACTAAATATACGCGCCCAAGAAAGTAAGAACCTACCCGATTTCAATTTTCCTATGCATTTTACTAAAGATAAACCATATTTGTAGAACTCATACAGCTACACCAGCAAGGAACAAAGCAAGTGATGGAGAAAGTAGACCTTCCTGCTCATGTTCTTCTTCTGCGTAGTCAGCAATAGGCTTTATTCTTTCTGCTCAACCAATACCAAACGAAGAAGATGGAATTATACGTATGTCAATTGGAGAAGAAAAAGAAGCGGTCGAGAGTTGCCTCTAGGACATTAAAATCACATAAAGGTAAATAGTACGTAAAATAATTTTTATTTATTTTTATCAACTGTACTAAATTTTTAGAGGGCACCACAACATCAGGTGGAAAACGAAAAAAAAACGAGGATGAATTAAATGAAGTATAGTGAAAGTAGCAAAAAGTGTAGCTACAACACTTATTAAGGAACACGATAAAAAAAATTCCCCATGATTCAAATCGCACTTTCTTTGGATATGTGTATTCTAGATTATCTAAAATGACTAATGAGGTAGCAAAATCTAAACTTAGAGCAATGCTTTTACTTCTTGAACAAGATTAATATTAATTATTGTAATAGTATATTTTTTCAAACGATTATAGGTGCTTGTAAAGGTGCATACTGACTTGCAACAAAACACTCCGAACGAACAGAACGAACCGCGCGCGCACGAAGGAAATTTAATGTTAGTTCGGTTCGGCCGTAGTGAGTACGTGTTTGCACTGTTTGTGTTATTAAAATATTTTAAATATATAACTAAGTAGTTCAGAGTTTCTTATTTTAAACCATTTAATAATTATTTGGTATAAATGGAGTGGAGTCGTGATACTTCCATGTTATTAATAGACCAATTTGAAAAATTTTCCGAACTATGGAATCCGAAACATGGTTCTTATTATAATAAAATAAAAAAAACATGACGCTTGGGGTGTCCTAGCGGAAAGCATGGGATGTTCTCGTCAAGAAGTTAAAAAGAAAATGGACCAGCTGCTACAACCCCGTTGTCCATTTTCAGACTGGAGTTTATCTGGGAACAGGCCGAACACAACGTGCACTTCAAACATCGCGAACATTTGCACAAAATGTTTGCTCTGTATGTTCGTGCGCGCGCGGTTCGTTCTGCTTGTTCGTAGTGTTTTGTTGCAAGTCAGTACGCACCTTTATGCTGTAATGTTTCTTTACGAAAATTAAATGAAAAATATACATATAGGTACATAGAATGCAGACGAAATGCGGTTGCTGCTAGTAAATTCTATTTCGATAGGTAATTTTAACAGTAATTTTAGAAAAATATAATTTAATATTTCAAATATAATTTTAGATATCCTGAACATTAGACGATGAATTTAGATGGACTCGTAACACTGCAGAACATGTGTCGCCAGTGGGACAGTAAAGAAAAGACAATGCAATAGCGCTAGACTGTCACGTAACGCGGGTCACAGCCCACAAATTTACATCTGCATAGCATTTGCTTTGTGCATTCAGTCACGGCCTTCTCGTGATTCAGTCCGTTTGCTTCCGAATTTTTCGCTAATTATAAAACAATATACCGGGTGTCTCAGGTAAGACGCACCATAGGGAAACACCAATGTATTTTTTCATAAAGGATCCGCGATACCTTTGGAATATATAATATGGATTCAGTGTTCAACGTATGTTATTGAATATAGTTAACGCTAGAAAGAGATAGAAATACTGAAAGCGTCTGTCATTGCTACAGGCGATTGTTTCATTGTTTATTTTTTATATTTTTGTCAATTTTGACAGCAACAATACGAAAAATTGGTAAATTTGTAAGATTTCTGTCAGTTGTTGAAGAGTCTATTCTACAAATATGAGTATTTACACAATTGCTGAAAAAGTGCAAATTATTAAGTGGGTTTATAGTGGTGAGAGCTACCGAAGTACTTCTGCTTTATTTGCTGCGTTATATCAAGATCGACCGATACCCAATCACACGACAATTTTAAGAATTGTTCGCTTATTTGAAGAAACTGGAAGTGTCAATAAGCAACCTACTAGGCGACATGTACAAAACCCAAACGAAGCAAATGAAATTGATATACTTGCAGCCGTTAACTTTAATACAAATGTCAGCGTTAGGCAAGTCAGCAAAGATACTGGTTTGGCCAGAAGTTATGTTCACAGAGTCCTGAAGCAATATAAATTCCGTTCTTATAAATATGCCCATCACCAAGAGATTTTTAATAGAGATGCTGAGAAGAGAGCAGAGTTTTGTGAAACTATGATCGAAAAGTGTAACAACGATAACAACTTTATTAAAAATATTTGCTTTACCGATGAATGTTCATTCACGTTGAATGGTACTCCAAATCACCAAAATTATAGGTATTGGAGTACAGATAATCCACATCTTTATGGACCAGCTCATATCCAATATCCTAGAAAAGTAAACGTTTAATAATAATAATAATAATAATACTTTTTTATTTCCCAAAAAGTTCCATAATAAATAAAAAAAAAAAAGTACAATTTATATTATTTTAAGTACATGGAACAGGAAAGGAAAAAACAATGGTGATCAGATGGTTTCCAAATAAGGAAACCCCTGCTCTACCCCACCACCGTACGTATAATAAATATAAATATAAATAGCAGAAGGTTATTAAAAACGGATTGCTACATTAAAACAAAATAACATACTTATATCTAAATAAGTTGAAAAATAGGGTATAGTAAAAATAAACAAAATGATTCAATAGTTTAGAAAATACTGTAAAAAAATAATAATAATAATAATAATATCAATGAATTATTGGGTTGCAGCATGGAACATTATCATGAATGGAGAAGAACTGATTTAATTTTGTAGAATAATCCAGTTAAATAAGTCATTTCTAAAAGTTCTCAAGGAAGTTTCTTTCTGTCTAAGTGCGGCTGGTAACGCATTGTATATGTCCGAAATGGTATAAGTGAAAGATCGCTTGAAAAGTTCCGAATGATGTAAGGGGATATTTAATAGACCCCTGTGACGAAGATTAAGGTTATGAATATCTGTTCGAAAAGTAATTTTGTTATAAAGATATGCAGGTGATTTAAATAAAATAACTTTGTGATAGAAAAGAGCAGTATGAAAAAAGCGGCGCCTCTCCATATTTATCCAGTTAGTTTCCTTAAGCTTATGTGTTATATGTTCATGTTTTCTTATGCCATGAATTAAACGTAAACAAGAGTTTTGGACTAGTTGTATTTTTTTAGCAGTAATTTTATCAATACACGATCCATAAAGTACGTCGCAGTAATTGAAGTGCGATAATACCATTGTCTCACACAGAAGCTTCCTAACGCTCCTATTTAAAGCTTGTCTGTTACTGTAAATAAGTTTTAAATTACAATAAGCCTTACGTAAACAGTAGTTAATATGTGCGCGAAATCTCAGGTCTTTGTCTAGAAAAACTCCCAAATTTTTAACAGAATCTGTACAACTAATACACGTACCTTTGATTTTTATTTGAATTTCTGGTAAATAATTATTCCTGTTAGTTGCGTTACCTAATACTATAACGGCAGACTTCGACGGATTAATAGTCAGAGAATGGAGCTCTGCTAAATTGACGAGATTGTTTATTTCACTATTTATAGTAATACAGGCTGCGGTAGTATCGGATGGTTTAAAGGACATATAAACCTGTGTGTCGTCCGCGTATTGGTGAAAGAGACAATGCTTAAGAGAACTACTACACAAACTATTAGAATACAACGTAAACAATAAAGGACCCAAAATTGAGCCCTGTGGAACACCAAACTTAACATGGCGCAAATCAGATCGTTTGCCGCCCAGTGTAACACACTGCTGCCTATCAGTTAGGTAGCTTTTAACTAAGTTCAGGGCACTATCAGTAAATCCATAATGACGTAAAATGGCGTATAAAATTTTATGGTTTATCGTGTCAAAAGCCTTGGAAAAGTCAAGCAATATCAATATGCTAAGATTACCGGCATCGCTTGCTCTGAGAATATCATCTGTTATATTTAACAGTGCAGAACAACAACTAAAATTACGACGAAAGCCAGATTGGTAATCCGATAGTAACGAAGTTTTTTCCAAATATTCTCTTATTTGAGAATCTATTATCTTTTCCAAGACTTTTGACAGCACTGGTAACAAACTAATAGGCCTTAAATCTTTCATTTCTTTTGGATTATCAATCTTAGCAATTGGGACTACATTAGCTATTTTCCAAGCTTCTGGAAAAGTACTTTCAAGTAAACAGCAATTAACGATGTGCGTTACAAAGGGTATTAAAAATGGACAGCAAAGTTGAATCATTATAATATTTAGGTTATCATCACCAGCAGCCTTTGTTTTAATTGAATTAATTATTTTAGCAATATCTTCAACAGAGACAGTGACAAAAGTGAAAAATGATGTTTAATTTGGTGTAATTTTCTCATACATCTGCAATACTCGTCTATCAGGCTCATCTATGCCACGCACAGAGTTAAAATATGTATTAATTTCATTTACATTGCTTAAGTGTGTAGGTATATTAAAGTTTCTAGCTTTGGTATATATACCGCAACGTTCTAGTTTTTTCCATAGAGATTGGGGAGTACCTTGTGTTAACGTATGAGTTAAATATGCCCTTTTCTCGTTTCGAATTGCGAGCGTTGTCAGATTTCTGAGAGATTTGTAATAATTCCATTGTTCCAATTTTCGATATTTTTTAAATCGTTTATACGCGGCATTTCTTAAATTCATCATTAGTCTTACAGTATCTGTTATCCAAGGAGATTTCGGTTTTCTGAAAATAGAAGTTTTAAAAGGGGCAAAAACGTTAAATAGAGCGATCAAATTTTCATTTAAAAAGTTGATTTTTTCCGTAATGTTATTTAAATAATAAATTTGCCGCCAATCAATTCTATAAAGAGAGTTTTGAAATTCATCATTATTGAAATTTGAAAAGTCTCTAAAAGTGTACGTTTTAGGTTGTGATTTAGGCATTTCAATTAATAAGTTACAGTAAATAAGTTCATGATCTGAAAAAGAGCTCAGGTGTTTAGTACCCGATCCGATAATAATATCTGCGTTATTAACTAGAATATGATCAAGCAGTGTTTGGGTCTTAGAAGTAATTCGTGTAGGTTCTTTAATTAACTGACTAAATCCAAAACTCTCGATCATAGAGATATACTGATCAGACTCTGTACTATCAGGTTGTAGTAAGTCAATATTAAAGTCACCTAGGCATATAACATTATCATGTAGAGGAAGGAGAGTGCTACAAATAACTTCAAAATTATCAATAAAAGTTCGATATCTACTTCGATGTGGCAAATAAATTGTACCTAACAAAAATTTTTTCTTATTTATCTCAAATTCCACCCATAGTTGTTCATATTCTGAAATATCTGGAACTAAAAGTTTTTTAACAGATATAATTGATTTTATATACAGTGCGATACCACCACCAAATGTAAGCCGATCTTTTCGTAATAAGCTATAACCCGGAATTTTAATTATATTACTGCTTAAGTTTTCGTTTAGAAATGTTTCGGTAATAGAAATTAAATCATATTCATGACTTAAAATATGTTCACGAAGTAAATCGAAATCATCTGTTAATGACTGAGCGTTTATATGTGCTATTCTTAAACCATTCATTGAAATGTTCCGCCACAGTATAAAAAAAAAACAAACTATTCAGTAGGTACCCTAATAAAAACTAAATAAAATAAAAATTTCTAAAAATTAGAAGAAAAAAGGACTTATTAGCTTATTATCTATATATTATAGACTAACTAAATTACCCAATGAATGATATAGATCAATTAATCACTTAAGTAGGTAATAATTTCAATTTAAACCAAAAATAAAACTAAATTATAATAAGTATAAAGCCAGGTAACATGCACTTGGAAGCTATAACAATCAATTATTGTCGGCATCCCTTCGAAGTTTTTCAATATCTGTTAAACTATTTACAATAGATATTTTGTTTTTTACCTTCACAAAAATATTACCATCGAAAGACCATGCATTACCTTTCTGAAATGATTCTGTAGCCTTCTTTAGTAGCTCAAAGCGGGGTTTTGTGAGATCTTCCTTTATAACAAGTTTTGTACCCTTAAGACTTTTTTTATTTGAAAACACTAGTCGACGAAGACTATGTGAAATGAATTTAACAATAATCGCGCGAGGCCTGTTGGAAAGATTACCAGAGTTGACCTTTGCGTTGACTTTAATTCTATGGCACGTATCGATATGGAATTTCTGCACATCCATCTTCAATTTATCGTTACAAATACTTAAGACTTTATCGACGATATTCTCATTGGGAGCTTCCGAGACGCCATAAAAACGTAGGCAGCTCCTTCTTGAATACTGCTCTAATTTGTCGACTTTTTGAGCGAGTTTATTATTTTCAACTTCTAGTTTTTCGATTTTCATTTCGTAATCGTTAACAATTTTATCCATTTTATCACCGATGGCGTCAATACTACTTTTAATGTCGCTAATGTCCTTTGCAGTTGCCAAATTTTTAAGCGCGTCGGAATCAGACAGAACCTCCTTGATAATATCCATATATTCTTCTTTTTGAGCTTTAGTAAAAACCATTTCACTAGAATCACTTGAATGCACGTGAAGGTAATAAAGAGATAATGTTAATAAGCTGTTTTCAACAGAAATCACATATATTTAACGAATAAACTTTAATTTAGCGGGAGTCGCTTAGGCACACATCTACACCATGCTATTCGATCGCGAATGTTTGGGCTGGAATCTTTCAAAATACTATTGTTGGTCCAATTTTTATCGAAGGAACATTGACTGCTGATAAATACAGAGACATGTTATTCGAACAAATAATGCCAGCTTTAAATGAAATAGCAGAAGAAAATTCTGTTGTGTGGTACCAGCATGATGGCTGCACAGCTCATAATGCTGGCACGATTCGTGCTTTACTGGACCTAGCTTTTCCAGAATGTTGGATTGGGAGAGGTGGTCCGATACTCTGGGCTCCTCGTTCTCCGGATTTGTCTCCAAATGACTATTTCTTATGGCCATACTTATCTAATAAGATTTATACAGACAGACCCCATGAAACATTAGAGTCTTTAAAAGATAAAATTGTTGAAGTTTGTTTTAACATCACTCCAAACATAATAGCCAACGCACAAAAACATTTTTATGATAGACTGGGCCACTGTCTAGCAGTTAACGGAGAACTTTTTGAACATTTAATATAATTTTTTAGCCTCGCCACTTAAACTCACAATGATAAAAACGGCCCTTTTTAGGGCCACAAATAATAACAAAAAGAATTTCTAAAGTTGATTCATTACGAAGCATAATTAGATATACTATTATTATTACACTAAAAATCACTCAACAGTTCATTTAAAATCTTTATTTATAAAGCTACAACATTTATTTACTAAAATCGTTAGGTACCTACGTAGAACCCTATATTAATAAATTCTTCTTGCCAAATCTATACTTTTCCAAATTATATCTTTTTCGTTATGTAAGCAATTTCACATCTATCTCCATAAACCATAAGATTTGTAAGTTGCATTAATATTTCTGACAGATTAATTTTAGTAGGACATAACACATTCTTATTTTAATGTTACCACTACGCTTTAAGTGCGTTGTATTTGAGCAATGATCGTTTGCTCTCTGTTGATATGATTGAACACCGTTGTGTTTTTCTTGAAACAAGTTTGGCAATTACAAACATTATCTTCTGGTAATCTGAAATATCGTAAACATAACATTATGTTTTATTAGCATTTACCTACCTTTTCGTTAGGTGCGTTATTACAATAATAAGGTAAATTCAGTTTAAAACATGCAGGATGGAGAAACAGTGATGGAAAAATTACTGATTTATATTTTTTGCAGACGTTTATATTTTATTATAAGATTATAACCTTTACTATCACACCGTACCTCGAACTTAACGTCTTAACCTATCTTTCTGCGGCGGTGTCTCATCTACCTCTGCCGAACGTACACAGCACACATGTTTCATTTTCATCGCTGCATTTCAAATATTGTGTATGATTTAAGGAAAGGAATTTGTATTTTGGCATAAGCTTAACATAACAATGAATTTAATGTTCTTGTTGCTGTCAAAATTGACGGATAGAAAAATAAACAATGAAATAATCGCCTGTCGCAATGGCAGACGCCTTCAGCATTTCTATCTCTTTCTAGCGTTAACTTAATTCAATAACATACGTTGAGCCCTGAATCCATAAATATTCCAAAGGATTCGCGGATCCTTTCTGAAAAAATACATTGGTGTTTCCCTATGGTGCGTCCTACCTGAGACACCCGGTATACTATTTAATATGGCGAGAACGTGTGCAGCTTATAAATGTTCAGAGAGACATAGAAAAGGGCCAAGTATATCATTTCATAGGTACCTTTAGATTGAAACAGGGCCTTAATTTTTCTTTTAAACTGAACCCATATTTTTAGCTTTCCTACTGATCCAGATTTACGAAAAAAGTGGGTGATTTCCACAAAAAGAGAACATTTTCTTCCAACTAGGCATTCATAATTATGTTCTAAACATTTTAAAGAAGAATGTTTCGATAGAGAACGCCTTGGTGGATTTGCTATTTTAAAAAAGGTGCAATTCCGTCGATATTTGCATTTCCTGAACGTCTGAAAAAAAGTAGTACCAAAAGAAGGATATTAAAAAGAATACCAGTAGAAGAAATATCTAATAGGAAGGTTATATAAGTAGTACTGCATAATTGTTTGTTACCGTTGTTTATAATGCTATGTACTTGTTTTATTACTGTGTTACTTCTTGTTAACAGACCAAAAAAAATTGCTCTGTTCGGATTCGGTAAGAACCACAACTACTGAGATAATCAACAACAAGATTCCATATTGTGTCGATCCGTCTGGTATTGAAATAAAAAATGGCCATTTAAATGTGTCATCATAAGTATCTTCCACTTATAAAGTTGAAAGTCCTGCAGCACCTATAATACCAACTCCTACATTACAGCCACGAAAAAAGTAAAAAACAATAAAACTATATTAAAGATTGTGTAAAGATTTGGGGCACTTACATGTCATTATAACTTTCGAAATATTTAATCTAGATCAGTCTGTTTGCGCCTGAATTATGATCAAAGTAGCCATGTGTCTATTGCTTGACATACGTCAGTTGTTTGTTAATCAAAATGTCAGTCAAGCAAGAAGATACTCGCAAAAGGATTTTGTACACGTACCAAAATAATCCAAATTTATCCTATCGACAGCTTGCAAAAGAGCTATGTTTAGCAAAGTCTACAGCTTATAATGTTATAAAATTTTACAAAATACGTTTGACAGTTGTAAGAAAATCAGGAAGTGGCAAAAATCGCAGGCCATCAGATCCCAAAATGGATCGAAAGGTTCTTCTTCTTCTTCTTTATGTAGGCCTAGCCTGTTTTCCATTGACATCAATTCCTTCTTGGTGGGGTTTCAACTGATGATGATTTCCAGCTCTCTTTCCATCGTTTAGGTGATCTCCCAGGTTGTCTTTTGCCTATTGGTTTCTGTTTCTTTGCTATCTTCGGAATTCGTTCATCTGTCATTCGAAAGGTTGTGAAGCTTTTTAAAAAGAATCCGAACCTTTCGGTTCGAACAGTGGCTCAGAAGGTTGGCATGTCTTCTTCATACGCCCAGAAGGTAAAAAAACGTGAATCTTTAAAAGCCTACAAAGTTCAAGCTGCTCCAAATCGCAACGATAAACAAAATTGGACGGCAAAAACTCGTGCACGCAAACTGTACACAGAAATTTTGAGAAAACATTATGTCCTTGCTGATTTCAAACAGCTTCCAGGGCAAACTTTCTATACAGCAAAAGGGAAGAAAGACGTTTTGGAGGAATTTAGAACGAAAAAAGTGCCAAAGTTTCCCAAAAAATATCTTGTGTGGCTGCTCTTGTGGAACAAAAAGTCAGAGTTTTTTCACAACGGGTACCATAAATCAAGAAATTTACTTGAAAGAATGTCTTCAAAAACGTTTGCTGCCTTTTATCAACTCGCACAAGATCTCTACAGGATTTTGGCCTGATTTGGCTTCATGCCATTATGCGAAATCTGTTGTGGAATGGTACGAAGCCAACAGAATCCAGATGGTGCCAAAAACATGCTTCCCCCCAACTGCCCAGATTACGTCCGATTGAGACTTACTGGGCAATTGTGAAACAGAAGTTAAAAAAGAGTGGTGGCGAAGCCAAAGATCTTCCCGACTTCAAGAAAAAGTAGACTTCTGTGGCAAAACAAATTTCAGAAGACACTGTACAAAACTTGATGGCTAAAGTTAAATCTAAGGTCCGACAATTTTATCAAAAACAAAATTAAAATTATTACAACTGTTATTAATTGTTAATCTAGTCTTAAGTTATAATAATAAAACTATTAAGTTGTTGGGGCTATATCGAAATCTTTTTAATTTGAGTTTTTTGCTGTCCCAAATTTAATGTGCACAATCTTTATTATGTTTAATTGTATGTTCATTTTTGCTAAATTTATAGGCGGGTTAGAATCTGGAATCCTACCCGAATCGGCGATTGTTTCATCAGTGATATGGACTCGCCTACCAAGGCAAGGCGAAACTGGTAAATTGCAACAAAAGAAGTTTTTAACCATCGCCGTGAAGTCAAGTACCTTAAACAAAAAAAATCAGCGTCTAAAATTGAGAGTTGCGTCGCTAAAAAGTTTATTATCATTATTGAAGAACCGCAATCTAATCTCAGAAACCACGGAATCAACAATAAACGTAACATTTACACTTAAAGCGTTCCTCCTTAACTTAATGTTTATTTATTTTTAGGCTGTAATGCAAGGTTTTTCCGCAGAGGTTTTCAAGCGTGTTTTGAATGGACCTACTAGGAAAAAAATTTCCGCAGAATTACGCAGCTTTGCACTTACACTTAACTTTTATTCTACAAAAGCTTATAATTTTGTCCGCAACAAATTTAGCAATAGTTTACCTCACCCATCTACTATATCAAAATGGTTTCAATCGGTAGATGGTTGTCCTGGTTTTACGAAAGAATCCTTAAATGTACTGAAGATTAAAGTGCAAGAAGCTAAAGCAACTGGTAAAGAGGTGTTGTGTAATTTGGTAATAGATGAAATTTCTATTCGTAAACAAATAGAGTGGACGGGAAAAATATTTACAGGATTCATTGATGCAGGGACCAACATGGATTCTGAGCAACTACCCGCCGCAAAAGAAGCTTTAGTGTTCATGATGGTGGCTATAAACTCGCACTGGAAAATTCCAGTTGGTTATTTTTTACTAGACGGCTTGTGCGGTTCAGAATGTGCAAATCTAGTAAACTTATGTTTGGAATTTGTACATGGATCAGGCGTTTGAGTCATATCATTGACGTTTGATGGAGCTGCAAAGAACTTCAATATGGCTAAAGAATTGGGAGTAAATATATTTAATATAAATAATTTAAAAACTTCTTTTGAACATTCATCAACTAACGAACCGATATATATTATTCCAGATGCTGTTCATATGTAAAAACTCATTCGAAACTGTTTAGCCAGCCAAGGTACTCTAATGGATGAAAATGGAAATTTGATTCTTTGTGACTACATTGCTAAATTAGTAGAAGTTCAAGAAAATGAAGGATTGCATGCAGTTACAAAATTAAGAAAACGGCATATAGGGTTTCGTGAAAAAATGAAGGTGAAGGTGGCTGCTCAAACACTTAGTGAAAGTGTTGCATCTCTTTTGGAGTTCCTCGAAAAAGATCTAAAGTTAATGGAATTGGAAGGAGCATCAGCCACTGCAAAATTTTGTAGGATTGTGAATAACCTTTTTGATATGTTCAATACTCGTAATGCTTTATCAAAGGGTTGTTATCTACGGCCTATCAACAAGAATAATTTTCAAATTATATTTGATTATCTTGAGATGTGCAAACATTATTTTACCACATTAACTTTCAGCGGTCTACCAATTGTAACTTCGAATAGAAGAACTGGCTTTCTGGGCTTTACTGCAGGAATTGAAAGTCTAAAGTGCATGTATTACAAATACATTAAATGTGACGTCCCATTGTTAAATTATATTCTAACTTATAAATTTTCTCAAGACCACTTAGAAATTTCCTTCAGTGCAATACGAGGTAAAGGAAGATATAATAACAACCCGATAGCAAGACAGTTTGAAGCTGCATATAAGCGACTGTTGATACATGCAGAAATGAAAGGTTCTGAATCAGAAAACTGCACTGCATTGGATTCAACAAATATTCTTCATGCCAGTTCACAAACTTTAACAAAATCGCAGGAAGGAGAAGATCTTACAGAAAGCAAAGATTACCTACCTTAAAATAGTTGAAAGTATGGATAGTGATTACTATATTAATTCTCAGGCTTGGCATATGACCACGTATGTACACGATGTAGTTGCATATATGGCTGGTTCGGTTGTTCGCTGCTCAAAGAAATGCATATCTTGCCAGTTGCCTATCGGCATTAGAAACAAATTTACCAAATTCTATGTTACTAGTAAGAAAATCATTTGGAAAACTAATTACGGCGTCCAAATGGGTATAGATGTTTGCAAAACTGCAGAACGATGTATTAGATTTGTTCAAAATACTAAAGGAATCTATAACAAATGTTACAACAATCTTCATACCCATTTAATAAATACTTCTCTACGCAATATTCCACGAAAGGTTTTTGAAGCATTTGACGATCACATATTAAATACTGATATTATTGATAATCATGCAATAGACATTATAAAATTAGTTTCATTTCATTATATTATAATAAGAATTCATCATATTAATAAAACAAATGTAAATGCTAGTAGAATAAGAAGTTTGTTTACAAATCAATAAATTGGTGCTTCATCTAATACATATTTTTTAATGCTCAAATAGTTTTTTCTGCGGAGAAATATTTAACAACTCAAAGAATCCGGCACGCATCAACCTTGCTATTGCAATTTAGTGACCTGCGTCACGTGATTTCTATGGCTATTGCATCTACTGTCGCTGTCAATTATACTTGCTGCAACTCTCTTACCTGTAGTAGGCTACACGTTACCGGTCCATCTGAATGCATCGTCTAAATCCTGAGCGGAAAAAACCTAATATCAGTATTTTTTCAAAATTCGCCTTCAACTTATTTCCTTTTGAATCATTTTCAAAACCAAGAAGACAATATACAGTGTGTCCGCGGATGGAGTTGACAATAGGTATGATAGACCAAAAAATTTCGAATTGGATTTTCATATTTTGGAATTAATCCCTGATCGGTCTGAAACTTATTTTTAGTTTACTTTCGATTTTTTTAAATCAAGTAGGCCTTTACAGTTGAGCAAAAACTCTTTTCGTTTCAGGTAAAGTACTGTTTCCGTTCACAGTACGCCAATGTGTTACTAAGAAAAGTTGTTCAGAATGAAAAGTTATGGCGTTATGCAAATTTTCAGAACGATCGGCCTACTTTGATAATAGAAATTGACAATAGGAGAAAAATCTTTATTATTAATTTTAAGACGAAAAGTCATTCTTTATTAAAAGTTCTGAAAATTTACTTAACGCCATAACTTTTCATTCTGAACAACTTTCCTTAGTAACACATTGGTATACTGTGAGCCGAAACAGTACTTTTCCTGAAA
Organism: Melanotus villosus; assembly: GCA_963082815.1. NCBI lineage: Eukaryota > Metazoa > Arthropoda > Insecta > Coleoptera > Elateridae > Melanotus > Melanotus villosus. The sequence continues at coordinate 15,007,021 of OY720422.1, forward strand.
CAAAATTGACAAATAATGAATTTTATCAAAGTAGGCCGATCGTTCTGAAAATTTGCATAACGCCATAACTTTTCATTCTGAACAACTTTTCTTAGTAACACATTGGCGTACTGTAAACGGAAAAGGTACTTTACTTGAAACGAAAATAGTTTTTGCTCGACTGTAAAGGCCTACTTGTATTAAAAAAATCGAAAGTAAACTAAAAATAAGTTTCAGGCCGAGCAGGGATTAATTCCAAAATATGAAAATCCAATTCGAAATTTTTTGGTCCATCATACCTATTGTAAAACTCCATCCGGGAATTGGGGTTACCAAATCAAAGGCTTGATCAATATTAAGAAAAAATAAGTATAAACAATACAAAATTAAGATTACGCATAGTTTATAACCTGATGATTTTCAAAAGCGTATGGCTTTCTGTCGTTGGTATTTAGGAAAGTGTACTGAAATACACAATTTTGGAAGACAAGTAACTAATATGGTCTGATGAAGCTCGCATTACTAGTACTGGTATATTTAATAGACATAACAATCGCCACTGGTCAAATGGAAATGTGCATGTTACATTTTGCAATCGCCGTCAACGGAGGTTTGGTTTCAATGCGTGTTGTTATGTGTTAGATACGAAGCTCCGTTATGATATATTCGAAAAAACCTTACAGCAGCTCGTTACATCGAAATCCTAGATACAAATCTAAGTGAACTACTTGATGGTGTGCCCCCAAATATCAGAAGGAATCTATGGTTTCAACAAGATGGAGCACCGGCTCAAAATGCCTTGATTACTCAACGATATTTAATTTTCTGAAGTGAATTTATTACAGCATTACGTAGTTCTTCAGGACTATCATATTACTTTTTATATATTACATCTTTTATAAATCCCCACAAGAAAAAATCTAATAAAGAAAGATCTGGCGATCTTGGAGGTCATTTTGCTGGCTGATGCGTGTGTCAATTCATTTCAAATTAAACTTTTCGTTTAAGCAGGCTCATTTAATGAACTCTATTAAGTCTAAAGAAACAAGGATGTCAGTTGTGTTTATAAGAAAATGGAGGACACTTAACCAATATTTCTGAAGAACAATATTTAATTTTTATATTTATTAAGATAGAATTTTACAATGTATATTATTTAATTTTGTGAGTGGAATTAATTTGTAATAAAACTATGCAAGATGCCTTCTGAAAAGAAACTTGTCAAATATGCGTTGGATTAACTCTTTGTGTACAGTTGTATGAACATATTAAATAGATTGCAAGTTATCGAATTCCAACACCTTGTTACGTTTTTTATTAATATTATGTAAAAAAGTTTTCTTTCGAATTATTAATGTTATGTTTACTAAAATTGTAAATATGTGAAAAAGTAGCAGCCTATTATTAACAATCGGTTTGTGCTACAAGTCTATTTGATAACGTTTCCTTTTAACGCACAGCACTCTACGGCTAACTGTATATTTTGTTGCAATAATTAATGTTAATTTAAATATAAACAACTGACAATGCCCTTTATTAGCAAACACTAACTTTTATATTTTTGCTTTTATTTTGTTGTGTTGTATTGTGCTAAACTTTCAATAAGTACATTATAATATTGTTGTTATTAGTATTGTTAGCAACATCATGAGGTCATTTTGAAATGTGATCGTCAGCTCCAGGGGCATGACGTAATGGTTTTGATTATCGCGTGGCTGAGGGGAGGCATTCCGTTCGATTCTATTATTGCGTTAAGACGTTCTTTACATTTACCATTTACTTTTATTTTGTTATTTGCTTATATTCTAATAATCATTTACATTGTCCTTTTAATTAATAAAATGTTATTGTGCGATTTGAGGAGAGGTTTCCTTTTATAAGTTACGACAAGATAAAACTCGAACAGATATACAAAACTACCCTAACATTCGGATTTATAACATCAGAAGTGGGATTCCTACTCACGTTTTAACCACTTTAGGGAAGAGAAACATGATCCAAAATGGAAGAATTATTATCTGAAGTTTTAAAAACTTTCAAATCAGACAAGACCGCTCCTGAACAGATTGAATTGCCCATAGTTAGACCAGACAAAGATGATGCTAAGGTTTGGCTAGAGCAGGTATACAAGAGATAATAAATGAGTTCGAGTTATTAGATCTGCAAGTGGTGGTAAGAATTGGAAATTATTTAACTAACTATGCTAAATTGTGGTTCGAAAATTGGTCGCCTTTTAAAAGGGATTGGGTTACATTTAAAAGAGGATGTTTGGAATCTTTGTTACAATATTTTTGTAAGTAAAACGTGGGTTTGTTGCCACCTAGATGTTTAACGACAATTATGTCTACATGCAATTCGTAAAGACGGTTAGCTATGTAATCAAGCGTGAATGGAATTTTCGGAAAGATCGTTAAAAACAAGTTGGCGTTGTTTTTATAGTGGTAATGAACTAGCATATAACAGCTGAAAGTTTAATAAAAGAAGTCAGTTTACGAATGGATGACCTATAGTTAAGAACGATTGTAAACTCATGTTTTGATTCTATTAATTATACAATTGTTACAAACGACGGCGAGTCTCTCATTCCTGGATGCTGATGTCATGTTTGACACGTACACTTCTGGGAACTTTGGGAGAAACGCGGGCAAACGAAAAACCAGGGGCATTCAATATTAAGCAATCAGAACGAACGCTTGTTGTTACCATTATTCCTTTGTTGGAGTTTCCAATAAAAGTTATTTTTATAATTTGTGAATTTGTGATTGGAGGTATATGTTAACATCATAAGTGGGATTTAGTTTGGTGTTAGAGTTAAACTATTACAATGCCAAAGAACACCTCACGTTCACACTCGCATGAACGACGAGGGGCCAAGCAGCAAAAACGGAAGTCGCCGCCGAGGAGTTTCGCACGAAGGAGGAAGCGCACTGTTCTCCATCATCAACCGCCTCAACCAGCGGAACGACCTTGGCGGTGGTACCAACGTTAGGTGCTGGAACGCAGGAGGGTAGTGAGTTTAACTTCAATGTTTTGCTACAAGGGATTGAAAAGATTGTTAGTGGATCTACCGCTACGAAGAAAAACCTGACTGTTAGGTCTATCGATAACTAATAATATAATTAGCGAATTCGATCCCTTAGAACACGACTCACATGAATGGTAAAATTCCGTGGACGAATACGCAGCAATTAATGAGTGGTCAGATTCTGTTATTTGCCATTTCGTGATTTCCAAATTAAAAGGGGCGGCCGAAATATGGTATGGAGGGGGCTACCTACCCGTTTATCTTTGTGGACTGAGTGGAAAGATTTACTCAGACAAAACTTTGAACCGAAACGAAGCTTAAATAAACGAATGCATGATATGATTGCATTTGTTGCAAAACCCGGACAAAGTTTATATTCCTATTCATTTGAAAAATTGTCGTTAATTAACAAAGTGCAGTTGTTAATACCTGATTTTGATAAAGTAAATCTTATTATGGGTCGTACTGAGAACGAACAAATTCGATTTTCTGCAGAAACTGCGGAAATAACGGATGCTGCCAAATTAGCGCACCATCTAAAAATATTTAACGAGGTAAATGCACTTGGGATAATTAAAGACACAAAGAAGGGGGGAAACAAAAGTGATGTGGGAAGTAAAAATACGAACCAAATTAAATGCTATAAATTTAAAAATCGGGGCTATTATAAGAACGACTGTTCCCATAACAATAACCAGGCTCTTGTGCCATACGCCATTACCATCAAAATTACGACCTACATGTTGTCACTATTTGTGTCATCAAGTCTAAGACGCGACAGCACTTTCCAATAAACCATTATAAGAAACAACAACAGCCCGATATGAAAACGATAAGAGATAGAGTTGCGGGGTCACGAATGATGGGTTGGCGAAGGGGCAGTCGGTAACTTGCGATTGGACTTCAGGTCCGCTCTCGGCGTTATCGACGGCGCTCGCGGTCCAAGTCCCGGTTTGATCGACGCTCCGGAAGGGATGAATTTATTATAGAGAGAGCATCTTCGACCGCACGCAAGGAAAGCGACACACCGCAATCCCGGAATAATGAGTCAGTATCAGGTACCAGTAGTATTAGTCGAACTATTACAGCTGGATTTGAGAGGATTTTCAGAAAAAAAAAACAATACCGAGTCAGTGGGACGAAAGGTGAAATTAAGCATGTCCTTAACACATAATATTATTCCTGAGTTCAATCCGCTAAAGCAGGATATCACTGAATGGATGGATGCAGTAGATGAATACGCTGTATTGTATGAATGGACAGACTCGGTGGTGAGTCATTTGGCGTTAAGTAAATTACGAGGTCCGGCTGAAGTGTGGTATAAAGGATTACCTACTCGGTTGTTTACATGGCCTGAGTGGAAAGATCTTTTGTCAACTCACTTTAAGTCTAAACAAAATTTGCTTCAACGTATAGTTGATGTTATTGAGTACAAACCAACTAAAAATCAAACATTATATGAATATTGCTTTGCCAAGTTAGCTCTGATTCATAAAATGAAACTACCCCTAATCGGGAAAGATCAAGTGAACTTAATCATGGGCGGAATCGAGGATCAACAAATAAAATTTTCTGTAGAAACTGCTGAAATATCCGATCCAGCCGTGTTAGCTCGACATTTAAGAACATTTGACTGTAAACAGCCTTGGGCTACGCGAACAAATAATCATAACGGCACGGGTGGTCACGATCAAACATCAGTCCGTAAGGAGGTAATGTTAGAGAATTATTTGAATACACGTTTATTTACATGTCTGTAATATTAGCACTTAATAAAACTGCGATTTAGAAGTGTTCTAGTTTACTACATCCCAGACGAAAGCTATAAATTATCCCAAGGGCGAGCTAAGCATGAACAAACACATGCAGACTTAAGTTAGGTAAGAAGGGAGGGGTGCGTCTGTACCCCGATAATGGAGAGGGGTTGTTTTTGAGGAGAGTATTGGCGGTGACGGCACAGCCGACGGTTGAATTGTTACTTGTGTTGCATGTTGTGCATGTCTAATCAAAGGATTAGCTTACAGGAAAGATCATTTACAAAGAGGTGCTGCTCCTGGTTGTAATGGCAGTGGCCGCCAGAATGCCCAGTGTGGTGATAGGCAGACTTTGCGATAGGGTAAAGCAATGCAGATATTGCCGTAAGCAATTAAGATATTGCCGAGTGTGTGAATGAGGCCCTATCGACTCTTTGGTATTAACTACACCCGATGCTGTGTGACTCCGGGTGTGGGAAGAAGTGGAGGAGCTCTGTGATACAGCTCCGCAAGATGCGAACCAAGGGCTAGCCCGTGAATAAGGAGTGGATGGAAACCCAGTGGAATCGTAGTAGGTGCAATCCTGTATCCAGTTAGGGGCGCACCGAAACGAGGGGGCCGGGGACCCCCGGTGAGTACACCTTTAAAGAGGTAAGCTTTCCAGAACAGTAGACAGTAGACAGCGCTATTACAGTAAGATGTGTTTAACCTCTTGCTTTTTACTTATATTGTACTGTTAAATGATAACAGTTGCATTTATTGGTGGTTACCGTCTGTTGAGACCATTAGACAGACCCTTATTTATATGTTTAATGTAGGTTAGCAACGCCTTCAAGCTCACGAATTACGAATCCAGCGAAGATTATTGTTAAAAGTTTAAAACATTTGGTAGATTAAAGGGTGCTGCGAAAATTTGGTACGAAAGCTTACTTACGGTAAACTTTACGTTTATTATTATTATGAAGAAATAGCATTAATGAACAAATGTAAACTATAAATAGGTAAAGATGCTTCTGTTGTTTTGTTACGTTTGTTTACTTGGGGTAACGTGGACGCGAACCTTCAGGCAGCTGCCGGCCGGACTGCAGATTATTCTACTCCAGCTGATTTATTGCAGTTTCTGAACACATGCAAGACATCCAACGAATACCGCCCAATAATGCGCAAAATAAATTCGGCCTCCTATAAAAACTTAAAGTTTAGCAAACAAGAAGACGTCAAGCAACGCGGTGTTTTCTGTGCAATCGAGTTGACCATGTTGCACGTAACTGTTTTCTGCGCGGAAATCACATGGCCCTTATCAAAAACGATTTAAGACAAATTATAACGAACGTGAAACTGCAACTACGAATTCCAAACAACGTACAACATTGTGACTAGCTAAATCTAACAGCAATCTCAAATATTTTAAAGATATTCGTATTAACAGTAATAAATCGCGAGCATACGTAGACTTAGATAGTGGATGCAATATTATGCGTGACAGCACTTCCGTGGAACAAGGGTTACTAATCAACCCCCTTGAAATAATAACAATCAAAGGCTACGGTTCAGGCCAGATTCGAACTCTTGGGACAACATCATTTTCAGTAAAGGTTGATGATGTTCAAGAAGATATTCTGGCTCATGTGGTTCCGGATGATACACAAGATATCCCTGTTTTATTAGGGCAACCTTTTACTGAGAAGCCGACAATGTTAATCATTAAAGATTCCAAAACGTTGCGAATCACACGACCATTAACCGAGTTACCGAAAATAATCCCTCCCTAAAGCGACGAAGACCGTCCTTTGGGCTAAAGAAGCCACTGTAATACCGGCTAATCATTTAGTAAATTTAATCGTGACCACAAAAAAAAAACCCTTTCCATGAGACGTTTATGTTGAACCCAGCTTCAGAGGACAAGAAGGGCAAGAACACGTAATACTCCGTACTATTTTGACTTTGGATCTTGAAATTAAATCTGTTTTACCGATAATCAACGTTTCCGATTTTGATATTGTTGTTGCGAGAGGCTACGTTTACGAACCCGATTGTAGTAACGAAGTTGAGGTTTACGAGTACTTGAAAACACTACGATCCCATTGTCTACGGAAGAAGTAATTACTGGCCCCTTGACTCTTCAACAAAAACCCAATTCTTAAAATTGCTAGAGTCGTATAGATTGTTTCGCAGAAAATATGAACGAATTAGGCACTGCAAAATCGACACAAATGCAAATAAAAATTAAAATTGCTGACGAGAAACCGATTGTGTACCGCCCATACAGAATACCCCTTTCGGAAAGAGAACGTGTAAAAACCATCTTAGATGACCTTCTGATTAATAAAATTATCAGGGAATCAGAATCTCCTTATGCATCTCCCATTCTCCTTGTAAAAAAAAGGAAGAATGGCGAAGACAGAATGTGTGTCGATTATCGAAAACTTAATCGTGTAACAATAAAAGACCGTCGCCCTTTACCACGTATAGATGGCCAGACAGATCGCTTATCTGGTTGCACCTGTTTTACAAGTTTAGACTTGGCTTCTTATTCTCATCAAATTCCAATTGTTGAGAAATCGGGTTTTACAAGACCGTCGCCCTTTACCACGTATACATGACCAGATAGATCGCTTATCTGGTTGCACCTGTTTTACAAGTTTAGACTTGGCTTCTGGTTCTCATCAAATTCCAATTGCTGAGAAATCGGGTTTTACGAGCAGCTCACGACGAAATGGGTCACTTCTCTGTTGAGAAAAAATTAAATGCGTTGTGTGAAAGTTACTGATTTCCAAACATTCGAAATTATGTTGAAAAGTACATTGCCTGCTGCATTCCTTGCCTTTACAATAAAGTCCCTGCTGGGAAAAAGGAAGGACAACTACATCCAATACCTAAAGATCCAATTCTTTTCCATACCATACACATCGATCACCTAGATCCTTTCCAAAAAAAAAAACGTCAAGGGAATATTCATTTAGTAGCCGTCATTGATGCGTTTACAAAATTTGCGCTGCTAAAGGCAACACGTTCCACAAAAACCAAATACGTAATTAGATTTCTCCAGGTGCTTCGAGATGCAGCGTCCGCAAGAATAACCGCTGACCAGCGTAAGCAAGTAACGTGTTACGACAAAAACCAAAAGAAATCTAAGGTTTATAAGGTTAATCAGTTGGTTCTTATTTGAAAGTATCCATATGGTGAAGGAACGAGTCGCAAGTTACACCCACCATACGATGGTCCTATGGTGGTTGCGGGAGTCTTACCACACGATAGATATCGCATGGTAGATATGCCAAATTCCAACAGGAGCAAGAGGGCAAAATACAATAATGTTGTCGCCGTGGAGAATATGAAACCATGGGTTCCACCCGGTGGGATATCCGACACAGAAAATGAGGACGTCGATATTCTGTCATGTCCAGATTAGCAATCTTGAGGACGTGATTGATCCAGGTTGGCCGAATGTTAGAGAATTATTTGAATACACGTTTATTTACATGTCTGTAATATTAGCACTTAATAAAACTGCGATTTAGAAGTGTTCTAGTTTACTATTTCCCAGACGAAAGCCATAAATTGTCCCAAGGGCGAGCTAAGCATGAACAAACACATGCAGACTTAAATTAGGTGAGAAGGGAGGGGTGCGTCTGTACCCCGATAATGGAGAGGGGTTGTTTTTGAGGAGAGTATTGGCGGTGACGGCACAGCCGACGGTTGAATACGTTTAGCAGTGACATGACGACAATTAAACTGTGATAACAAAGTGGTACCTCTGTCTTAGTGCTTGTTACTTGTGTTGCATGTTGTGCATGTCTAATCAAAGGATTAGCTTACAGGAAAGATCATTTACAAAGAGGTGCTGCTCCTGGTTGTAATGGCAGTGGCCGCCAGAATGCCCAGTGTGGTGATAGGCAGACTTTGCGATAAGGTAAAGCAATGCAGATATTGCCGTAAGCAATTAAGATATTGCCGAGTGTGTGAATGAGGCCCTATCGACTCTTTGGCATTAACTACACCCCATGCTGTGTGACTCCGGGTGTGGGAAGAAGTGGAGGAGCTCTGTGAAATGCAAAATGCGAACCAAGGGCTAGCCCGTGAATAAGGAGTGGATGGAAACCCAGTGGAATCGTAGTAGGTGCAATCCTGTATCCAGTTAGGGGCGCACCGAAACGAGGGGGCCGGGGACCTCCGGTGAGTACACCTTTAAAGAGGTAAGCTTTCCAGAGCAGTAATTGTAATGTTTGTTTTATGGCATTGGCGAATGGGCCGCCACTGGAGCTGAAAAGGGTCGCACGTCTCACTGCACTGTTTGTGTTCCTCCGCTTTCTGTACAGCCCTTACGTAAGACAAGAGGTTAGCGGTGAGTTTAAACAACCGACTAACATAACTAACTAATAAACGAACTCATGCCTGACAAATGACCCATTAAATGACAAACAATTCCCCGTTACATTTTTCCTCCCTAACAGTAAGGACCAACCCTTATGTTATAAATGTAAAAATAGGGGTCATATTCAAAGGAATTGCCCAAACAATCGCCAATTAGTACCCCATCAAGCTCGCGTCAACTTTGCCGGAAACAACACAAACTGGAAATTTTTAAAAACGGTTTTCGTTAATAGGAAGCCAGCGAAATGTTTTATTGATTTCGGAAGTAAATACTCTTTAATATCGACCGCTGCTCTTCGGGAACTGGAGTTGAAATCAATAGCTTTAAAAACAAATGTTAATTTATGGTTAATATCTGGGGAGCATATGAAATCCAACAGTTACGTAATCGCAAGGGTAAAGATAGACAATGTGGAGCGACGAATTATAATATATGTAATACAGTCTCTTCCGCTGACGGTACATATTTTAATTGGACAAAATTTCACGAAACTGGTAACAGGCTAGCATTTGCAACTATTTTAAAACACAACTCGATGAATGTAAACATAGACTCGAACGCGGAGCTAAACGATGTAAACAGACTATTAGATTTATTGCGGGAATATGATATTTGCCTCGCAAGGAGCACGTTCGATGTTAAGGGAACAGATGTTATCCTAATGGAAATTAACTTAAGTACAACTCAACCGATTGTGCACAGACCCCGTAGATATTCGGAGTTCGAACGTAAACAAATTCGTAACATTGTTGATGAATTATTGCAACATAACATTATACGAGAGTCAACATCACCTTATGCCAGCCAAGTTTTATTAGTGAAAAAGAAAATCGGTGAAGGTCGCCCTTGTATTGATTACAGAGCATTAAATAAGATAACGGTTAAACAACACTATCCTCCACCCCTTATAGAAGAACAATTCAATCGTTTGTCGGGCTGTAAATATTTTTGCAGCTTAGACTTAGCTTCCGGGTATTATCAAATCAATATGTCCCCGGGGTCGGTTCCGTTTACAGCTTTCATTACACAGGATAGACAGTATGAATTTTTGAAAGTTCCTTTCGGACTTTGCAACGCTCCTGCAGTATTTATCCGTATGATCAACAAGGTCCTAGAAAATTTGCGGTTCACAAAGTAATTGTTTACATGGATGATATCTTGGTTACTGGAAAAACAGTGGTTGAGCTACTCACAACATTAAAGGAAGTATTGGGGCTACTAAAAATCCATGGGTTAACCTTAAAATTATCAAAATGTCTTTTCTTTTATACAACGATAGTTTCTAGGTTTTGAAATTTCGAATGCCACTATCCGACCAACTGATACCAAAATTAAAGCTGTTAAACATTTTCCAATCCCTGAGAATGTACACCAGGTGCGTCAATATCTCGGGCTTACTAGCTATTTTCGTAAATTTATACCGAATTACGCAGACAAGTCACGGCCATTGAGTAAACTATTACACAAAAATACTGACTGGAGTTGGGGTAAAGAGCAGGCAAAAGTGTTTACGATTCTTAAGGAGTGTTTAATTTCAAAGCCCGTATTAGGGCTTTTCGATCCAAATTTAGCCTGTGTCCTATATACAGATGCTAGTCGTCATGGTATCGCGGGAAATCTTATACAGGTTGAGAGCAATAAAGAATCTCCTAGAGCGTATTATAGTCGTCAAACAATTAATGAACAACCGAAGTACCATTTCTTCGAAATAGAGGCGTTGGCAATAGTTATGGTGTTATGGCAGACGCAAGTTTGTTATCATTACAGACTGTGCAGCGGCAAGTAGCACCTTTCAAAAGAACGAAATGAATGCCCGAATTGGAAGATGGGTGATGGAATTAAACGAATATAATTACGAAATGATACATAGGAGTAACCAACACATGCGGCATGTAGATGCCCTAAGCAGAAATCCTCCGCATATTAGCAAAAATGTCTCAGTAATCACTATAACTGAGCAGGGCTGGTTATTGGCGGCACAGCAGCACGACGAATCTATTTAAGAAATAAAACAAATTTTAGAAACAAGGCAATATGCACAACACAAACAAGTATTTAATCAATACCGTCTAAAGGGCGGCAAGGTGTACAGGAATACAGACAACGGTTTAAGGTGGTTAGTGCCGAGGCTTGCTAGGTTTCAGATTATTCGTCTGAATCGTGACGATATGGGGCACTTTGCCTTTGATAAAACGCATGAGTTGGTATCCAGTAGATAAGTATTGGTTTCCTCGTATGAGACGTGTCATCGCTAAATACGTTAAAAATTGTATAAACTGTCTGTACTTTAAAACAACTACTGGTTATGTACATCCCATTACTAAAATACCGGAACCATTTCACACAGTACATGCCGACTACTTAGGGCCCTTTATTAAAACTCGTCACAACTGCAAGGAATGTAATCAAATGCTTTGATGCAATGATTAGGATATTCGGTGTACCAAGGCGTACGATCTCGGACAGAGGAATAGTTATTTTCGTATCAAGTGTCCAAAGTAGCAAATATCATGCGAGTGTTTATAATAGATATTATACGAGTGCGGAGCACGAGTAGATGTATTATAAACACGAGCGGAGATATTTGCCTTTCGAACGAGTTACGAACACTATTTTTCCCAAGACCAAAAATGTACATGTCAAAAAGTAACAATGACAGTTTAGATAAAACGACCGTCATTTTATGTTTTGAACCGGCCGCAGCTTCCTATTATTGCGCAAACTGTGCGATATATCCCTATACGTGTTCATATCGCACGGGTTCTTCATTTGTTTTGCGAAAGTAAATCGCACAGACGATATTGTCAACTTTCGCGCCTGCTTTTTTGTGCGTAAGGAGCGACTTTCTTATATGGTCGTGGGAAAAAGCATTTGTTTCACGCCGATTTCAAGATTTCTGCCAAAACAAAGGTACGACTCATTATTTAAACGCTGTCGCTTTGCCACGCGGAAATGGTCAAGTGGAAAGGTACAATCGTACCATATTAGATAGCTTAGCCACCATGGTGGCGGACGTGGACGACGATCGGTGGGACGAAAATATTCCAAACATTCAACTGGGATTAAATGCTACTAAAAATCGAGCTATTGGTATGTCACCCAGCGAGGTACTCATGGGATTTAGAGTTTGTAGCAATTCACTAGAGCCTGGAAACAGGTCAACTATTGACGTGACCAAAGTTCGACAAGAATTATGTAACAAAACACGCGAGTACCAGCAGTGTCAGAAACAGTTATTTGATGCAAAACGCTGCAACCCTAAAGTTTATACAGTGGGGGATTTGTTTCTCCTGAAAGTTACTTCAAAACCATGCACCGGTTCCAGTCAGAAGCTATCGCCAAAATGGAGAGGTCCTTTCAGGGTAGCGAAAGTTTTGGGAAACGATCGTTACGAAGTGAAAGAGATTCCCGGAATGGTGCGATCGCAAACTGCTTATAATGGAGTCGCTGGGGCTGAAAACATGAAGCTCTGGGTTCACTTTGTGGACAAGGACTGATTATTGCTAGGTAACCTATGGCCAGGTCCTGGCTGCCAGAGATCAGACGAAATTACTATTTCCTATTTTATAAACTGCTTACTGCGCTTCTGCCGATTGACAAAGACCGAAATTTTTTGGACCGTGTGAACAAAGCCTGTGCTGGGATAGTGTAATCTATCCGTCAGCCGTGTGGGCGAACGTTCGTGTCCGTGGACCGTGTAGACCTGGTCAGTCTGAGTCCGTGTCTACTCTCTGGCGAAGAACGAAGGTTTTCTGTTCTCGAACAATAGATGCGAATAATTACTCCAGTTCTAGTATTTTGAAAAAATACCTATGTACATAATATATGATTTTCTAAATAGATGTTTCTGTTTATCCCAGGTTACCAGTGATCCCTGTCGCTAACTCCGTTGAGTGAGGACACTCAAAAACATCAGGAATGGCCGAATGTTGTCACTATTTGTGTCACCAAGTCTATGACGCGACAGCACGTTCCAATAAACCATAAATTATAAGAAACAACAACAGCCCGATATGAAAACGATAAGAGATGGAGTTGCGGGGTCACGAATGATGGGTTGGTGAGGGGGCAGTCGGTAACTGGCGATTGAAAGAGGTGGCAGCATCTGGAAGCGGGTCGTTTAGCGTCTTTTTTTTTAGAGATATACTTTGTTACTACCTTAACCGGAGTGTGGATAAATAAAGTTCTGTTAATCAGAGTTTACTTTATACATGTTAATTTTGCGGGAATAAATCCAATAAATAAATTTACAAAAGAAATTAAAATTGAAAATGTCTCAATGAATGCTTTTGTAGATCTAGGTAGCGAGTGTTCGTTGATTAATGAGGTAATAACTAAACAGTTGAAATTAATTCAAGAGAAATTAGATACTCCCATTCATATTGTGACTTTACGAAAATCGAGTCTCGATACACGTTCGTGCGTGAATGCGGCAGTAAACATCGATGGTGTTGAGCCCAGTATTAAGTTATATACTTTACAGAATTGGACGATGTTTTCTATGAAAACTCAACGGGCGTCCTGCGGTTCACATCGAACAAATAAAATACTTATAAACTTGACCTAAATAACGTAAATATTGCAATTAATGATCCGGTTGCCATACAAAATTTATTAAAGCTTTTGAACTCATATACAGGATTGTTTGCCCGTAGTGCTTTTGATGTAGGTACATGTGACGAAGTAATGCACATTAACCTGAAAACAGATCAACCCGTCTCTTTTAGGCCTAGAAGGTATTCCGAGTCGGAACGTGAAACAATCAGACAAATTGTTGCGGAATTATTAGAATACAATATCATCCGCGAATCCAAATCTCCTTATTCGAGTCCTATTTTGTTGGTATCCAAGAAAGATGGCAGGAAAAGATTATGCGTTGATTTCCGCGCTTTAAATAAAATTACAGGCTCTGATTGTTATCCGATTCCCTTGATAGAAGAGCAAATAAATCGCTTAAGTGGATACAAATATTTCTGTAATCTTGACATGGCGTCTGGATATTATCAAGTAAAAATTGCCCCAAAATCCATCCCCAAGACCGCTTTTATGACGCAAGATGGTTTATATGAATTTTTAAAAGTTCCTTTTGGCCTTAAAACAGTGCCTTCTGTATTTCAAAGGATTATTAACAAAATTTTTGGAAATTTCCGGTTCACGAAAGTATTGGTTTATCTCGATTATATACTTGTTCCTGGAAAAACAGTTGTAGAACTTTTAGATACACTAAAAGAAATTTTAGACATCTTAAACACTCACGGTCTAACTCTTAAACTATCTACTATCTAAATGCTATTTCTTACAGACTCGTATACATTTCTTAGGTTATGAGATAGCGGATTCTATTGTACGCCCAACAAACGAAAAGATTTTAGCAGGATGTAAAGAAATTTCCTATCCCTGGAAATATTCACCAAGTCCGACAATACCTTGGACTGACTGGGTATTTTCGAAAACTTATTCCAAGATATACTGAAAAATCTAAACCTTTGACTGAATTGTTACATCAAGAAACCCCTTGGAAATGGGAACTTAAACAACAAGTCATTTGACGTATTAAAACAAATCCTTTCGACAAAACCAGTGCTCAGAATTTACAATAAAGATTTAGCGTGTACATTACATACAGATGCAAGCCAAATAGGAATTGCTGGGGTTTTAATGCAAAGTGAAAATTACAAAGAACATGCAATTGCGTATTTTAGTAAACAAACTTCTGCGGAAGAACAAAAATATCATTCTTTCGAACTCGAAACATTGGCGATTGTGTTATCGGTAAAACGGTTTCGTCAATATTTATACGGAAGAGCGTTTATAATAATCACTCGGTGGCGAAGTGAGGGGGTGTTCAGGGTGTTCAAAAAACACGGGCCCGCAGGCTCAGGGGGGCCTGTCGGCCATATGTTACTGGAATATTGCAACATAATGCTATTTCCTATTTCTTTATAGATCAATAATTAAATAGTGCAAACGCTAACGAATATACATATTTTTCTCTGGCACTAATTATTTTGACTAAGTCGCAACGAATTTAGATAAAACTGCAAAACGATAAATTATTTATTATTTTCACACGTGCATAACTCTGATATTTACTTTTTCGTTTTTGGCCCTTTGATTTGCCTCAGTTTACTTGCCGTGTTCAGTGTCGGTAGGAAATTCATTTCGTTTGATTCTTGAATTGACATATTTAGTTTGTTATAAAAATAATGGTACGATAAATACACTGTACATTTTTGAGTGGTGCTGGAAGGTTTGACGTTTGGCGTTTGGTGGTATTGTTGATGGACGAATTCGAAAATAATTCAATATGAATCCCTATAAGCACCAGTCAGGGGCAACTAAAAGGAAAAAGAAACTATTACAAAGTGAAAAAGCTAAAAAAACTCAACAAAATCGATTCATTTTTCGTTCCCACGACCAACGGCGTCAGTGTGTCTACGCCCCCGGTTTTAACGGTTTCTGCTGTAAATCAGACTACTTCTGGAATTGGAACATCATCCAGTAGTACCGAAGTTGTTGATAGCATTCCCATTCGTAAGTCAATTTTTGTTTTTCCTATAGCATGGGTTTTATATTACATTCAAAATTGCAACTACAGAATGTAGTGGTAGCAGTAATGTGTCTCAATCGGAAGCGGGAAGCTCAGCTCCGGAAATTAGTATCTCGGAACAGTATCTCGTTAGTGCTGCAGCTAGTATTGGTAATTTTTTTTTAATTGAGTTACTGTTATTTAAGCAATAAGAAAATATTTCCTGCAGTTTCCAAAACCGCTTGTGCTTCCACTGATGAACTAATTAGCGCCTGTATAAAAGAAGATTTGGGCCCCGGCTTGAAATGCCATTGTCTAGTGAGCAAAAGCGTTTGGTCATCAACTCCGGACCATGTCAGCCAGCAGGACCTTTTCCAAAAGACGTGCGAGGAAAAAGTTTTCTCAGTACTTTTATTTCAGTGTTTCTAAGTCCGGTATTAAAACCGATCATGAGTCGTTGTGCTACTCGAAAATTCTAAATAAGTGCTAATACAAGCCCTGCTGGTTGTTTTCGCTGAAATTAGAAAGTGCATTTGCTGACGGTTATAGTGACTGGTCTCACTTGCATCAGGGTATTAAAATGCATGAAAGTACAACAGAACACAACACCTTGCGTAATATATGATCATTGGAAGTTGAACAAAACGGTGGATTTCGAGCAGGGAAAAGTGGTTCGTGAAGAAGTTTCTTTTTGGAGAAAAATTCTGGAACGAATTGTCAACGTACTAACTTTAATGTTAACCACTTCTAATCTTCCATTCAGGGGCCACAACGAAAAAGGCAATTCTGATAATCGTGGAGTATTTTTGTCTGTAATCAATCTTCTTTCGAAATACGATCCAGTTCTTCAAAATTTATTAGAAAACAAAACTAAAAAATCCACCTCCTATCTAAGTCCCCAAATCCAAAATGAAATAATTGATCTTCTGGGAAACACTGTCACGGCTGCAATTACGAAACACAAGATGAGATCTCCATTCTTTGCCATCATAATTGACACTACCCAAGACTTTACCAAAGTTGACCAACTAAGTTTGGTATTTAGATATTTATGTCGACGTAGAAAATTTTGAAGATAAGCCTGCAAGGATATCCATAAACGAATCATTTTTAGGCTTTATTCCTGTAACTGATCAAAGCGGGGAAGGGCTATCCACTACAATAATTAACTGCATAAGTAAACACGGTTTCGATTCTCAGCAAACTTCGAGGGCAGGGTTATGACGGAGCGGCCAACATGAGCGGCATCTACAGCGGAGTACAGGCAAAGCTTGCTTCTGCAACAAAAAATGCTCCTTACGTACACTGTGCGGCTCATAGTTTAAATCTTGTTTTGAATGACTCTGTGACTAACACAGAGGAGGTCAGAAATTTCTATGACGTCGTACAACGCATTTACGTATTTTCTGGCTACTACTTGTTGCGTCATTTGATACTGCTAGCAAGACTGCTCTGAAATAGCTTACTCCACATGATGGTCCTCAAGACATGAAGCTCTATACAAGATGCAGCGAGACTATTGACGACAGCATACAATAATTTGAAGACGTTGCGCGGCAACTTTGATGATGTGGAATCCGAAGCAATTCTCTTAGCGAATGAATGGGGTGCTTCCACAGAATTTGTCACAAAACGAATTCGTAAACCAAAACGTTATTTTGATGAAATAAGCAATCATCTGTAAACATCTAACTAATATTGATGCTCCATGTATAAATTGATGGGTAAATAAACTTATACTTATCACAAAATTGAAAATGGTGGAGATTTCTTCAAAATCAACGTATTTTATAAAACGCTGGATATCTCAATTTCCTAGCTTCGAGATAGATCGACGGGGCTTCGTGAAGTGATTAACAATATTGTTATCACTAAGGTAGGCATAATATCACAATTTCACTGGCCATTGTTAAGGATTATCCACACAGCAATTTTGCAACGAATTGTAGTGCAAACAGAATCGTACTGATTGTTATTATTTTTGAAAAGGTAAACACAAGTTAAAATATGCTACGACGACGCCATTATTTCACACCTTGTATGTAAAAATAAAAGTAGTCAAATAATATTGTTGATGGTATTATTATTATTAAGGGTTCTATTGTTATTATTTTGACAGAAAAGACAAGGGCCCGCGGGTAGTTTGAGGCACGAGCCCGCGCAAGCCTCATTACGCCACTGTAATCACTGACTGTGCAGCTGTTGCCAGTACTTTCAAGGAGGCAGATATAAATGCAAGAGTAGGACGATGGGTGATGCAGTTAAGTGAATACCAATACAATAATACAGTATATATGATAATAGTACACATGTTAACATTCTCACTATAGCAGAGGGTGATTGGTTATTGGCCGCCCAGCAACATGGCCCACATATAAGGGCAATTAAGGAAATAGGTAACCGTGAAGAAAATAAACAAACTTTCGATCAGTACGAGTTAAAAGGCGGCAGAGTCTATAAAGACAACATATTTTGGCTCACGCTGGGTTGTTCCCAAAGAAGCTCAGCTTCAAATTGTCAGATTAAACCACGATTATGTCGGACATTTCGTGATGGGCAAAACTTATGACCTTGTAGCGCGTAAATATTGATTCCCACATATGCGACGTTTTATAAAAAAAATATATAAGAAACTGTTTAAATTGCTTATATTTCAAATCACCATGAATAAAAAACCAGGGTTTCTTAATCCTATTCCAAAGGTAGCTAGGCCCTTTCATACCATATACATCGACCATTTGGGCCCATTTATTCGAACTATAGGTAGTAATACACAAATTTTTGTTGTTGAGGATGTGTTCACCAAATTCGTTTTGATTTATCCCGTAAAGAATACTAAAGCTAAGCACGTTTTATATAGTTCATATTATAGTTATTTGTATACTAAGGCCGCGAAATGCCTTTTTAGCGTACCGAGAGAAAAATTGTCGCCGAGGCCGCTTGCAGCCGAGGCAGGACAATCTCGAGGGCGCTAAAAAATTTCGCGGACGAAGTATACACAACATTTTTTGTGCAACTGTAAAAAATACATAATTACAGATTTTATTACCTTTGAAAAACAAGCAGTTTAATTCATTGTAAATAGAAAGTCGGCTTTCACGTCACAATGTTTCTATGGAAATAACATAAATAAAACAATCAGTTTTGTGACAAAAATCGTAACAATGTCTGATAGCGATAGGGATATTTCAATTTCTTGTACTCCTCCAGAATTAAAGAGCGTTATAAATTCTGCGCTTGCTGAATTATTAATACCGGAAAAGTCTAAACGGCATGTGTCAAATAAGTGATTTTTAGTTTAACGGCCGTTACTATTACTAACGGCCGTGAAATCCAATTTCGCGGCCGCTACTGGGTACGCGAATTGTTTACTTCGCGTACAGCTGCACAAAAAAGACATTATAAAAGTCTTCGGAGCGGCGCCTAATAGGGTTATTAGCGCTAGAGGCAAAGCATTCACGTCCCATAAATTTAAAAAGTTTTGTATCAAACAAGGAATAACTCACTACTTGAATGCAGTTGTACTACCTCGCGGTAATGGTCAGGTTGAGAGATATAATCGTACCATTTTACACTCTCTATCTACGGTAGGTTGCTAACCTTGATGATGACGAATGGGATACAAATATTCCTAATATATCCAAATTTACGACCTTTATCAGACTAAACAACACATGAATAAGTGTCTAAATTGGGTTTACTGAACTACGTTTCGATCTGGTTCTAGATCCTCCTCAGGTTACAGAACTGTGTTCGGATTATACTTCAAAAAAGTAGTTTTCAGAATGTCTGTTTTAACAATTTAAAATGTAAAAAACGCGTACACATTTAACTAAAGACAAACAATATCACAATTTACTCCGATCGTCAAATAGACAAAAATTAAAGTTCAATAGTGAAACGTACTTTCTGAAGAATATTAACAGACTGAACCACAGCACGATGAAAGCCAAAAATTATCTCAATGATTGAGATAATTTAAACACAGTTCTGTAACCTGAGGAGGATCTAGAACCAGATCGAATCGTAGTTCAATAAACCCAATTTAGACACTTATTCATGTGTTGTTTAGTCTGATTAAGGTCGTAAATTTGGATATATACGAGTATATTCTGCCAGACGTTAATATTATATTAAATATTCCTTATGTTCAATTCGGATTAAATGGCGGTATTAACAATGCAATAGGGTCATCTCCAAGTGAAGTGCTGATGGGTTATCGGGTAACTGGTCAAGTGGCTTTTAATCCCCCAGAGGCAACTGACATAGTTGTTGTCACTAATCTTCGACAGGAAATAGTCCAAAACACACTGGACTATCAAGCAAGACAAAGAAAGTATTTCGACGCAAAACGTTGTTCACCACTTCTTTACAAAGTCGAGGACCTGGTGCTTTTGAAAATAACATCTCACCCAGCTAGCGGCACCAGCAAAAAACTCTTGCCTAAATGAAAAGGTTCCTTCAGGGTATCAAAGGTCCTGCACCACGATCGGTATGAGATCAAGGAAATACCCGGGATGGCTCGGTCAAAGGTTTCCTATGTTGGGGTGACCGGAGTGGAGCACATGAAACCCTGGATTAATTTTAGTCAGTAAAGGTAAATATAAGAACTCTGGTGGGCAGAGTAGGGTGGCTCGGTTCTAGGTAGTAGGGCTTAGGCCCGGTACTACGACTAGAACAGATGAAAACCCGGTACTCTGATGAACCTGTTAAGAGAGACGAGAGAAGGGAATTGCAGTCTGGAGACAGCAATTTCTCTCGTACGGCCCCTCAGCCCATAGATTTACGTTAAAAACTTTTAGATTTAAGCTGACTCCCTGAACGTAGAATATTATAAACAAACTCTTTGGAGTGAACTAATCCAAATTGTTTCTGCCGATAGGTCACTTAAAGACAGTCCGTTTTGAGAGTGAGGACACTCCACCTGTCAGGAGGGCCGAATGTTACAAACAACGGCGGGTCTCTCATTCCTGGATGCTGATGTCATGTTTGACACGTACACTTCTGGTAACTTTGGGAGAAACGCGGGCAGACGAAAACCCAGGGGCATTCAATATTAAGCAATCTGAACGAACGCTTGTTGTTACCATTATTCCTTTGTTGGAGTTTCCAATAAAAGTTATTTTTATTATTTGTGAATTTGTGATTAGAGGTATTTGTTAACACATTATTATTTTATTGAGCCTGAGTATTTTAATCCTGACAAGACAGAGAAACCGTAACATCTTTTCCTCATAAGAAATTTCTTGGCAGATTATTGTGCGACGCCGCTGTATTTAATAGTTCTGCTTGTAATACGTATGTTTCATATGTTCATCAAAAACTGTCTTTACTTAAAAATTTGCGAGCTAATTGGGCAAGTAAAGATGTAATTGAATTAATTATTCATGGTATTACTGAATATAAAATTCGAGTTTCTCTCGTAATGCATGATTTTGAAAACATTTCTGATCTAATTGCATATCTTCGTACAGTTACGAAACCACATAAAATCGCTGAATAGTTTCTCAAAATTCATCATCTGCGAAACGACCCCGAGTTGAAAGAAATGATTCCCGTACAGCCAAAAATTCACATGTTTGTTTTCATTGTGGCAAGACCGGACATTTCAAACGTAATTGCAGAGCGCTATTAAGTTTAAATAGTTCTACTAAAAATATTAAACACATAACACAATTTCGTTCAATGCCAACAAATACGAAAGATTCTAATTACCCCAGTACATCCACTGAACAAAATTCACTTGCACTAAGTGGAAATCGAGACTCGTGTGCATTTTGTTTTAAGAAAGGCCATTCAATTGAAAATTGTTTTGTGAAGCGTTCTATTGAGCAACGCAAAAATGTTAATGTTGTCACTTCTGATAAAACTGTTAATCCTACAGCAATTAAAAATTGATTCTCAAATTTATATGGGTCTCATTGACACAGGTGCCGATGGGTCATTAATTTCTAACAAATTTATTCCCAATTTTCAACATAAACTTGAGAAGCACACATCTGTTTTGTGTGGTATTGTGCCCGGAAGTATTAAATACGAGTTTAAATTCGCAGCTGATGTTGAGATCACTGGGCAAAGGACTCATTTGTCTTTCATGGTTATTCCTTCTGAACATTTTGATTATGATGTCATTGTTGGATGTGATTTATTTCAAAATAGTCAGCTCGCTGCTGATACTGATTGTGACGGTACACGCATTGTACACCGACAGCTTCCTGGCGTCTTGCGTGTATTTGAAAGTGAATCATCCGCCCGGTATAATGTCCCTGACGAATACTTTTCGCAATTGTCTGCTTTACTTAACAAGTTTTCTGATCTTATTGTAACAGGAACAAACGTTTTCCTTGTAAACAATGCGTTCCTCGAAAGTAATTTGACTGATAACTTCATTGTATGTCGTCGACCTTATAGACTCTCTATAAGCGAACGAATCAAAATAAAAAATATTGTTCAAGAATTATTGACCAATAACATTATACGTGAAAGTAATTCGCCATATTCAAGTCCCATTCTCTTTGTAAGAAAGAAGACAGGTGATTATAGGATGTGTGTGGAGTTTAGGGAACTTAATGCTCACATAGTTAAAGTTCGATATCCCCTACCAAGGATAGACGATCAGCTAGATCGGCTAGGCCAAGGGAAATATTTTACGTCTTTAGATATGACTTCAGGATCTCACCAAATTCCTATAAGCCCCGAGTCAGTTTCGAAAACAGCTTTTGTCACGCCAGATGGTCACTACGAGTATCTTCGAATGCCATTTGGTTTGGCCAATGCACCTGCTGTGTTTCAGCGATCGATCAATAAAGCTCTAGGTACCCTTAAGGACACCGTGGCCCTTGTCTATTTAGACGATATTCTTATACCATCCCAGGCCGTTGAGCAAGGATTATCTTCTCTCGATCTAGTACTAAAAGCCCTACGAGATTCAGGGTTCTCTCTCAATATTGCAAAATGTTTCTTTTTACAATCAAAAATTGATTATTTAGGACACATATTTCTTGCGATGGTGTGCGCCCTTCTTCTTCTTCTTCAGCCTGTTTGAGTCTACTGCTGGACAAAGGCCTCCTCCATTTGTTTCCATTCATCTCTATCTCTGGCAGTCCTCATCCAATTCTTTCCAGGTGTGCGCCCAGGTACACGTAAAGTTGAAGCACTTCTAAAAGTGGAACCCCCCAAAAACGTTAAACAGGTGCGTCAATTGATGGGCCTGGCCAGCTGTTTTCGTAAGTATGTACCCGAATTTACGACGAGAACTGCGTGTATAACAGCGCTTACAAAAAATCATGTTCCTTTTGTTTGGACTGGTGTACACGAGCAAGCCAAGAAGTATGTCATTACGTGTTCGACATCCGAACCATTGTTAGTTGTCTTCAACCCTAACCTTCCAACAGAATTACACACAGATGCAAGTTCAATTGGTAATGGGGGCATTTTAATGCAGAAACGTGCTGGTCAAAACAAGGTTGTTGCATATTTCAGTAAACGAACCTCTTCAACCGAAGAGAAGTATCATTCATACGAACTTGAGACTCTCGCCATTGTTAATTCGTTAAAACATTTTCGTGTTTACTTGATTGGCATAAAATTCACAATCATGACAGATTGCAACTCTGTTAAATCCACCATAAATAAGAAAGACATTATCCCTCGTATAGCTAGATGGTGGACATGCAAGACTTCCATTACGAAATTGTTTATCGTAAGGGTTCATCGTTAGGTCACGTTGATTTCCTGAGCCGCAACCCTATTTCTGTGTATATGTAGAGTTTCCCATTACGATACATGGTTACACATTGAGCAGATGAGTAATGCTGAAGTGCAGCAATTACTAACTTCATTTCGCGAAGGAAAGCTTGATTCTAATCAGTACATTGAAAAGAACGGTCTTTTATGCTATGAGACCATATTACCTGATAAATCCACACGCATTCGTTATTTTGTGCTCCGGCACAGTATAGTAGGATTACTTCGTTTATTTCATGACGAACAGTGCCATATCGGTACAGAGAAAACTACCGACTCCATTCGCAAAACATTTCTCCTCGTATGAGATCCTTTGTGAAAAATTACATTAAGCACTGTTTGATTTGTGCAGTGAAGAAAACTCGCACTGGGCCGTTGCAGGGATTAATCAAATTATCTGAAAAACCAGCCGAACCTTTACATACTATTCATATCGATTGTTTAGGTCCTTTACCCGTTGCCAATGGGTTCAAACGCGTTTTTGTGATAATAGATGCATTTTCTAAATACTGCAATCTAATACCGAAGAAAACCATAAAAGCTGATGAAACTGGGCAAGTGTTTTATTTCACTTTTTGGTACGCCAAAGCTAATAGTCATGCACACAGGACTAAATTTTCATAATGCAAAGGTTTGTGAGATTTTGGATAAATGGCATGTTCAGTATCACTTTATTACTCCTGATGTTCACCGTGCTAACGGACAGGTTGAACGTTACATGCGTACTTTAGTGAATCTAATACGTATTGAAACACATGTAAAAACAGAATGGCCGAACACAATTTGGAGAAAATACAGCTCGTGTTAAACACCACAATTCAGAAGTCAATTAAAGCATCACCACTACAGACTAGCACGCCACTCATTCAATCTGCTCTGTGACTTAAGCAAAGATCTGAAACCAATTCGTAATCTAGAATTAGATCGAAAACGCATATCCGAACGTTTGAAAGCATAACAGGCAGACCAGCATAAATTAAATGTGAAAAGACGTGACAATGTCCAGTATTTCAAATTAATTCATAATTTGATTGATTGCTCATATATACTTGCTAAATTAAACTTTTACACTCCCCGCATTGGCACCAGAAATAATTACACCTTTTACATACAATTCTCAAAAACAAATTTATTGAAAAAATCACCTGTGGTAACCATGTGCTCCCATTACAATGAAATCTGTAATAGCTATGATATCTTTAATTCTAGTTTGTCATCTCTATTGCATGCTTTAGATTAGAAATAGTATTTTATTAGTTTTATTTAATGTATTTATTAATGTAATTATTATTTTGTCTGCTTGTTAACTTAAGATATTGTGCATCATTGTATATTGTTTTACCCATATTTATAATGTTTCTTTTCTTTCTTTTTGTCCTGTAATTGGCATTTGCTGTTGGACAATAAACTATTATTATTATTATTATTATTATTATTTGATTGGAGATTTTGTTCTTTGGTATCAAGTCAGTAAAATGCATATCAGCAAAACTAATTTTGACTTTATGGGTCCCTTTGAAATTATGTGTGTAACAGAAGAGGACCGGCGAGAGTTAAAAAGGGTAGGCAAGAACAAAATTGTCAAAGCTGCCAAAGAGCAGTTAAGGCCTTGGCCCATTGATTGGAGCCTCTCTATTGATATGAGTCAATTACTTGACATACTTGAGAAGGAAGGAGACACTCAAGGTAAAGTGGATTAGAATTAAGTTTTCTAATGAAAGTTGTTGTTAACGTTTTGGTTGGTAATTCGGGTCTAGATTTGATTCTGACCCGAAGGTGGAGTCAGTATACTTCCACGTGCTAGTAATAAATTTTATTCTTGTAATTTGTGTGTTCCTGGTCTAGAATTGATTCTGGCTTGAAGATGGGGTCAGTATACTCCCATATAAATGTTTTCCAAGGTTGAAATGACTCCTTGAAGCTTGGAGTCAGCATACTTCCATGAGGTACGAGTTTGTTGTTGAAACACCAGACCTGTGTGCTCTTGAGTCACAGGGCTAGGATGTTGGTTGACGGTGCCAGCATCTCGTCAAAACACATTGTTAACGTATTTGCAACATTGTAGGTTCTGCTACTTGCGTTTAGCACTGAATATCAGGCACTGTAGACTTGTTCCGTGGAGAGACTTGTCTATGAAACGCATGTTTTGAGATCGACCAGTTCCAGAGAGAGAATGGTTTTGTTCCATTAGGACAATAGTTAAATAATCATTGTCCTGTAACTAAAATCTTGTCTTGTTTCAATATTACACAGGTGAAGAACAAGACGATGCATGTTCCGAGAGCAAAACATCTGTCAGTCTGGCCGTGTTAGCAACATCAACATCATGAAGGCACTTTGAAATGCGATCGTCAGCTCCAGGGGCATGACGTAATGGTTTTGGTTATCGCGTGGTTGAGGGGAGGCATTCCGTTCGATTCTATTATTGCGTTAAGACGTTCTTTACATTTACGATTTACTTTTATTTTGTTATTTGCTTATATTATGATAATCATTTACATTTTCTATTTTAACTAATAAAATGTTATTGTGCAATTTGAGGAGAGGTTTCCTTTTATAAGTTACGAGAAGGTAACCCTCGATCAGATATACAAAACTACCCTAACATTGGGATTTCTAACAGTATTATTATTGCTATAACATACTGTTAACACTTTTATTCACAATTCTGTAACAATAAATTTGCTATAATTATTGTAAGATACATTACAGGACCTTTGAAGAGGGGACAGAACAGAACTATTATCATTGTTATTATTATTATTATTATTAATTTCTTCATTTTTCACAGTAAGTTCTTCGTACCGGTATTAAACAATTGAGGGAGAAGTCACTAGTTCCAATTCATTTATATACCTTACGACACGAACAGTAGGACAATGTGGCAAGTCCGCAGTATCACTGCTTTTTGCATTAAATAAAATAAGTTACTAGAGAGTCCTCTCACTTCAAATATTATTATTATTATTATCCATTAGGGACAGATGGTCTCTCTGGGAAGCCCTCCTTCGTTCACCCCGGGGATAGGACAGAACCTAGCACCCGATCACTCACGTTGGAGGGTTCCCAGATCTCTTACAGGCTCTACCAACTTCAGGCCGGGTGACTCATCATACCTGGCATCACCTGTAGGGCCCTTCCACGTGCTCGCATCCCAAACCCTGGTGATGTGCGAGCACGGATTACACCACCTCGTGCGCCCTCGCGATGTGGAGGGAGCCAAGAAGAACGGTTTTTTGTATTCTGCAGGTCAGGGAGGCCGAAACTGACCTGCATTCCGAGATGATCTCAAGTTCCCGGACGAAGCTTGCCTTTATTCCGCCTAGGACCTCAATAATCAAAACGACCAACTTGACTCTATGTCCTGGATACAATTTTCCAAGTTCGGACAGGAGATCTCTATACTTCTTCCTCTTCTCGATCTCCTTAGATGTGATGTTAGGTTCTGCTGGACAAGAAAGTTCGATGACATACAATCATTTGACATCTAAGTCCAGCAGGACTATGTCCGGCTTGATTGCTTGGAGCTGTCTCGTGGTGGGAAATGAATAATTCCAGTATATACGACATCTGGTATTTTCCACCACGGACTCGATCTCAACGGGGACATACGGTATTACAGGTGCATTGTCAATACCGTAAGAGTGCCTTAGATGATAATAGAGCACTCTCTTATTATTATTATTATTAATATTATTGTTATAAATTCGAAGACTTCCACGGTCAGTGTCAGTATTAACAAAACGTCTTCCGGATTGGGACCGTGTCATTTTGAGACAAGACTCAACGTTTCGCCCACTTTTATAAGGGGCTTCTTCAGGAGAAAAAGAGCACTAAAAGAGCACGGTAACTAACGTGTCAACCACGCCAGAGGCGAAACTCTTTTAGCAAGAGGCAGAAAGGTAACGGTAACTCAACTTGTCAACCAATCCAGAGGCGAAACCCTTCTGAAGAGAATCAGAGGGAGCAGCGACTTTATACCGGCCGTACCCGGCCAAGCGTATCCGACGTGACACGGGTTATTATCTATCCGATATTTGGAGGTCCGCCATCATTACTGGCTCCGCCCCCTCCACCGCTGACCAATCGTCGTCACAGTCGGATACGCTTGGCCGGGTACGGCCGGTATAAAGTCGCTGCTCCCTCTGATTCTCTTCAGAAGGGTTTCGCCTCTGGATTGGTTGACAAGTTGAGTTACCGTTACCTTTCTGCCTCTTGCTAAAAGAGTTTCGCCTCTGGCGTGGTTGACACGTTAGTTACCGTGCTCTTTTTCTCCTGAAGAAGCCCCTTATAAAAGTGGGCGAAACGTTGAGTCTTGTCTCAAAATGACACGGTCCCAATCCGGAAGACGTTTTGTTAAAATATTATTGTTATTTATTCTAAATTTTTAAGGTAGTTGGTGATAAAATATTTCATTCAACACTTTATTATTATTTCATGGCTAGCTGTTTATTGTGTTACAATTTGTTAATTTAAGTATAAATGGCTGATAATGCTCTTATTTCAAACACTACCTATAATAAACTATATATATTTGAAAACCTCTTAAAATTGTCTTTTAAATGGGGTCTACGCCGACTATGATTCCCATTTTTAAAAAATACAAGTTCATGCTGTAACTGAAAAATCATAGCAAACAGAAAAATCTCCGTACGCAACTGGAATCTACGTAAAAATATCTATAAATAACCTCTATACTGTATTCATATGTTTCTATAAATAAAGGAGTTATAAGACTTAGTAGAATTGGAGTAATTTTCAATTTGCCGACATTGCTCGAAAACAAGAAAAGATCGCTCATTTCTGTTTCTACCATTGAATTAGTCTCAAAAAGTTGGCCCAATAACGTGCAATCGGTTTACAAATAAATCTACGTCGAATTTAGGACACACTGTACAAAATGAAGGCGGCGTTAATTTTGCTGGAAAGTTACGATCGATTAGGCGGATTGTTTACAAAATGGGTTTCCGATGGAGAAAATGTCAAGACAATAGACAAATTCTGATAGAGAAAAGAGAAATTGCGATACAATAAGGAATACACCAGGACTATTTCAACGAATACGCCAGTCAATGACGCGAAGAGTAGACTCTTGCATCACGGCTGAGTCATTTTCAACATCTGTTATCGTTTTAGTTACTTTTTAAAATTACATCACGCTTGTTCTCGGAGGCCGGGGCAACCATCACCCAGGAAAGAAATAGACTTTTAGGGACCAGATTATCTAAGCTTCTTTTCCCAAACTCTATTTTAAAATTGTTAAATTCAAAGAAATAAATGGTTTAATTATAAAAAAAAATGAATTTTCTTTTTAAGATCCATTTTATTTAGTTTCGTAATCTGGTTAATATGAAGATAGCTAATCAACGCATCGGTCAGCATCATTGCGCCTGATGTAAAGTAACGTTAGGAAAGGTAGGTAGGTAGAGGTAGGTAGATTTGTGATGAAATAGGTGAGTATTTCTAGTTACTTTGTATTTTTAAATAGCTCTGACCATACTACTTACAT
Source organism: Melanotus villosus (assembly GCA_963082815.1). Taxonomy (NCBI): domain Eukaryota; kingdom Metazoa; phylum Arthropoda; class Insecta; order Coleoptera; family Elateridae; genus Melanotus; species Melanotus villosus. The sequence goes on from OY720422.1 coordinate 15,035,938, forward strand.
TCTATTATCATACTACTTAAAATAAGACCAGTTCGGCATACTTTTCCTAATATTTCTAAAATATTTAAAAACATCGGAAAAACATCGATGTATCGTTCTTAGGAGCGATGTTTTTTAACATAGATGCTTTTTCGTGTGAACATCGATGTTTTTAAGAGCGATATTGCATCCCTAGTTGTGCGAACATTACGCGTAATGCTCGCCGAACGGTTCGAACTGATCCATCGGCTGTCGGTTTTTACCCCGAACACAAAGGATTAGGGTAGGTTCGTACTGTACGTTTGGACGTCTATTAAATGTGTTTGCGTAGTTTGGACGGCTCGTCAGTAAATAACTAAAATGTGAAGTGAAGAGAAATCTCTCGAATTAATTGAAGCTTATAAAAGCAAAGAAGTCTTATGGAATGCTAAGGACCCTTACGTCCCTCAAAAACGATGCTTGGCGGGAAATTGCTGATTCCATTGAGATGGATGTGGAAGAGTGCAAAACTAAAATAATAAGTTTACTTGCATCTTATCGAAGAGAAAAGAGCAAAGTAAGAAAACACCAAGGAACTGGAATAGGTAATTATTTACTCTAATTTATATTATTGACAGTATTACATTGATATTATAATTAAAATCATTGTCCTAGCATATATACACTGATATTATTTTCCTTTTATATGAGAGTGATGGGCAAATGTGTGGAACCAAGTAAATATCTCTGGAATTTTTAGAGATATTGAAATGAAATTTGGTGGCATTTCGATATCTCTAAAATCTCCAGAGATATTTACTTGGTTTCACACATTTGCCCATCACTGTATACGTGAGTATGTGGTTTGGCTTTGATGCATTTGCATTCTTGGGTGACAGGGATAAACCACGTAAACGACTTAATACAATGGCAAGTATTTTTTCAGACATTTAGTTTAACAATATTGATTCTGCCATAAAACCTTTCCTTCGTTTAAGAAATATGCAGCTACCTCATTCCTAATTACTTTTGCTGTGAGAGGAGCTCTTCCTTCAATAACTCTTCCATTTTCTTCATGGTCGAAAGTTCCGGGGATGTATACATATTTCGAGATGTAATAGTTCTTCTTAAAGTTATGCTTAAAGTTATGGATATGTGAAATTGTCATAACTACAATTTTGGCTTTTTCGGGTTGTAAAAGCATTGGTTTGTGTAAAACTCGGAAGACAGATGCTGTAATACCAAAAACATTTTCAAGAATTCTGCGGGCTCTACTTAGACGGTAATTGAATACTCTTTGTCTAGATTCATTAGGATAATCTCCTGAATAGGGTTTCATAATATTGTTAGTTAATGAAAAGGCGTTATCGGCAACGAAGACATATGGCACTTCATAATTTTGACCATGCAGTAGTTCGGGTGACGGTATATACAAATTGTGCGCCTCCAGTATTTGGAAAAATGTTGTATCTTTGAATACACCACCGTCAGAAATCCTTCCTTGACACCCCGCATCCACTGAACGTCGACTTATAGTTGCGAAATTCTATTATTATGAATACGATGCAAACTTTGACCAGTATCCACATTATCAAAATCATGGAGGACACAACGTTGCCCAAACGCAGGCATATCCCAGACCCATGACTACAGCTCTTTTACCAAGCTATACCTCGACTTCTCAACCGTCTCCTGCGGATTCACAACAGTTCCTCAATATTGAAGACCTCGTATAAAATCTATTTTTTTTTCTAAATTTCGTGATTAAGATTGTTATTTTTAAAATTAATAAAGTGAATTAAATACATACCTGAATGTTTTCTTTTGAAGCTTCAATAATAGCCAAACAAACTTCTGGAATAATAACAGCGATGCTCGAAATAGATATTGTAGACTGGTGTACGAATCTCCCGTAGCTAAAAATGTAAGTGTTATAGCTAGCCTGTCTGGTGCTGAAATTGAAGATTTCATTGGTGTATCGTGTTTGGCTAGTTTCGGTCCAATAAATGTCATTAAATATTCAAAATCTGTAGGTGACATTCGTGTGAAGTTTTTGTATTGTCCACTAATTTGCTAGCTCTTTAAATCCAACATTAGTTCTGAACCGTTCCTGTTCCTGTACATTTGCGTTTCCCACCTACGACGTTTTCGTGGCTTTCGCTCATCTTCTAATAACAAATACGTTAATACAAAAGTACTCCCGGCAATGATTAACTGACTATTCGGCATGTTCTCAACGACTAAACGGATCCGTCAATTCGTAGCTTATTCGCTGTATGCTCGTTGTGACGTCCAACCAAATTCACGTTACATTACAGATTCGGTTACACATGTCTGTACAAGACCTAACACCAACGTGTAAACGATTACTTCTCACTTGTCACTAAGCAGCTTAGTACCTACTAAACGATAAGCACTAATGACAAGCACTAAGCTCGTGTAAACTATATCTTAGACCCTTAGACGTGAATTTTTAACGTTAGCAAGACGTGAATGATTCGACGTTTCTTTGACGTTGACGATAGGTCATTTTTGACTCCTTGTTTAAGGTAAAATAAATTTAATGTAATAGATGTAAAAAACAAAAATAATGAGATTTAGATATTAATTATTTTTAACTGTAAAAGCAATAACAACATTTTACATTTGTTTTTATTTAAATCTGCTGGAATTCTAGTGGTTGCACCTGCGCAAACTGTTACACTTTAAGGGCCAATTTTCTGCGGCTGCGTGGTTGTGTAATGTCTTGTGGTTTTACGAGCACAGATATAGGAGTAGGTTATTTGTGTTTACGCGCCAAGGGATTGATAACGTGGTGGCCTTTTGTGTTTAGGCAATCCAATTTTCGTTTTCGATACAGGTATGTAATTTACTATTAAAGTATCATGTAATTATGCAGTTATAGCTATTTTGATCTCAGACAAAAAATATGTTTTAGCGGTCTGTTGTCATTTATAGCCTAACGTTCTTGTACGTGTTGTTTTCATCATTAACATTCAGATTTTTTCAGTGCTTGTTAAATTTTAACTTTAAGCTATAATTATAACTAAAAATACAAGTATGGATTTTAGTGGGGTAGAATTTCCAGAGGATAACGGTGCAGTAGCCCTAGTTTGTAGTTCATGGTTAACGCCTCTAAAAAATGAAGTTTTCTGGCCACCTTATAAGCAGCAAATGCAATTTGAAAGTGCTTTAAAAAAATATCTAGAACCAGATGATAGCTGGCAAGTGTACCCTATATCACGCTGTTTTTTCGAATGCAGTAAGTAGATCAAACCTATAATCGTGTTTCACAACATAACGTTATACATTTGTAGGTAACTATGAAAAAGCACGATTTAAAATAAAGCAAACCGAAATAACATCTGATGTACAAACTGACATTGACGATGTACAAACTAAACGAAAACGATCTGTACCTCGTCGACTAAATGTATGGTAGCAGCGACGAAGATCTAAATGATACTGCAACAAATTCGTCGCAGTTTGAAGGTCCACCTATTCTGAAAATAAAAAGAGCAAAAACAAAGTCTCCAACTGCTGATTTAAGCGAAAATGTATGTAAAACAGTAAGCGACATCTTTAGAACTACAGATGTTCATTCAAATTTCAATGCATAGCCTTCACCATCAACATCGTTTTGTAGCAACAATGATTCTACTTCTGATGAAGGTTTAACCAATCTAGGTATACATACGCTTAGTTGATCAAACTAAAGCATGTTATTATTTTTTGTTAGTGTTTCAGTAAAACGTTCTTTTCGATTCTGCATCAAATAAAAGAACAGAATAGTACAATAATAGATTTATTAAGTAAACAAAATTCTACTAGTACAATAAATCAAATGCCAGAAAATCTTCCGGCAGAATTCCCCATTTCCTCACAAGAAAACTTAAATGCTTTGGAGAGTTATCTTCGTAATAAAGAAAATTTCTCTGCCTTGGTAAGATACTATTTTCTACACATTTAACAGATACAATTTTTTTCTATTGCAGTGCTTGTATCTTTCTACTTTGGGAGGCCGACACTTAACAGTCAAAATAAATAGAATCCCCAAAACTGATATAAATGACACGGTTCTTAGTACTTTTAGTTTTTATGGAAAGAGACAGAGTAAAAGAGCTTTCAGTGATTTGACTTTATAAAAGGTTATTGTCGGTAAGTACAAAAGTCCTCTTGTTATTGTTACATTATGTTATGATAACATTATTATAGGTGCTGTAAAGACTGATTTACCAAATTCGTACCTATAAGAAGGATATTGAAGACAGCATTAAAGTATGGTTAAAACATGCTCCTCAGCGTGTCAACTTGTCGAACTCCAAGCGTCTGCGCACTGTAACTATAGTTGATAGAGGTTAGTGTAAGTCATAATTTAGGTATAGTAATGAAGTCCAGCATGAGTTTTTTTATAAAATTAGTATTTACATTAACCATTATGTATAAAAAAGGAAAATTAGGGAACTGGGTGGGCAAAAGACAATTTTATAGAAGAGTTGCAAAAACAGTTAATAATACATAGAGTAAAAATGTGAGAACTGACACTTTAATTGAGAAATCGACTAATAATGATGACAGTATTCCATCTAGTGCAATATGTCCTGATTCATCGGGAGTCGATTTTGCAACAGATCAAAATTTGCTCGGTGATCCTGATCCACAAGATACTTGTGCTATTACAGATAATGTTAATGATTTACATACAGACTTGAGTCATTGGGCAATAAAACATAAGATTGCTCATTCTGCTACTAATACAATCAGTAGACCACTACAAAACGGTGAATATTGTCATTTTGGATTAGGTGCTTATCTGAAAACTTTTCTACTACATTATACTGACTATCCATATGATTCTATCAAAATCAGTTTTAATATTGATGGCTTACCTTTGTTCCATAGTTCTAATATGCAGTTTTGGCCAATTCTAGGACTTGTTAGAATTATTAGCAGTAGCCCATTTACTATAGGAATTTTTTGAGGTCAGTCGAAACCAACACAAATATCTGCATTTTTAGATGATTTTGTTACTGAACTTTCACATTTATTAAAAGAGGGATTTATGTTTTCTAACAAACTGTATTCTATAGAAGTTCATAGTTCTATATGCGATGGTCCGGTACGTGCATTTATGAAACAAGTATAATCACATGGTGGATATTCATCCAGCGCCATCTTTACTCACGGGCTCTCTAGGCTAGTGCCCAGGGCCCCGCGATCCAAGGGGCCCCCGAGCTGAGCCATTTGCTAACATAATTTACCAACAACGAATGACCAACAGACAGAATGTAACAAACGTAGGCAAATTGTATGAATAATAATAATGAACTTTTATAAAATTTAATTTTGATCAGCACAGCTTTTAATGTGTTTTTTTTGTGAGCCCACAATGTTTATGCTACTTCATATGTACGAGTGCATGTGAAGTTGCATATGTTTTACAAGTACATTCCCACTTCCCACCCCAACAGCTTCTGTTTCCATCCGCCAACTAGTGCTGGACACTGGATTCACTTAATGCAAGGTAGTGTTGTCATTTTATTACAATTTTTTCAATATTTAATTTTTTTTAAATTAAAATCAACCAAATCACGATATATTTTACAAAATTGCACAACAATGTAAATTTGAATAATAGCGCTCGTACGTAGGGATTTTAGTGCTAAAATGGGGAAATTTTAGTACGTTGGTAGGGATCATTGTAATAGCGAATTCCATTGGGCTCCATTTTAGACTGCACTGGTGCGAGTGTGCACTGTCACATGACTTACACTACTCCAGTTCTGAAAATTACCCACGCAATATTTAAATTTAAATCTTCTAATGAAAAAACCAATCAGTCCCTAAAATTCCAGTTGAAAATAAATTTTAACTGTGAATGTCAAAGAAGACTAGCTTAAAACGTTTTTCTCTTAGGATTATTATTTATAGTAGGCATGGGGTTACAGGTTCTTTACAATTTGTTTGTCCGAGAATAACTTAAAATTAAATTTTCCATGAAAACCCAACTAGTAGGTACCGAACTTTAAAATGTCAATCTGTCAATTACAAAGAAGACTAGCTTAAAATTAAAAGCTTTTTTAGAATTATTATAAGTAAGCCATGCACTAGGGCGAATCTTTCCTGGAATTTTTAAAGCATGGAAGAATTCTTAGTACCTATGTACAATGACTAGTCAACTGCATCTCTTCTAACTTTCATTTACTTGCATACCTTTGCCTAAGCAACATCTGCAAATATGATAGAATTTAACGAATGTGTGCGTGATGCTGAAGGAAATGTGATTGAAGTTGAAGGAAATAAAATTTTATGCACCGTTTCTTCAGAGAATGGTAAGAACGAACAGATTTAATATTCTATTAGGTTAATATTTAAAAATGTAATTTTTTAGGCGAACCAAAAGTTACAGCCCTGGGAAAAGCAGACCTGATAGCTGCAAATACAGGGTGGGGCAATAGTGCATCCGACTTCGATAGCTCGAGTTCTATGATAGCTAGAAATTAGATTAAAAAACATAAATAAACTAGAGAAAAAAGTCTATAACCGGAAATTATTTTCGAATATAAAGGGTGGGCCAAAACGATTCTACAAGGTCAAGTGACTTTTTTTTAAATGGAATGTTGTGTATAAAAGTAGATTTTTTGAAGCCTCTTCCTAGGCTCTTCTCACTCCCATATTATTATTGACTATCTCCAAACCACTTGTATGTAGTGATTTTTTTTGTTCAAATAATGGCATCTGCAGATGCATATTAACAAAATCACTACAGCCACAATTACGGGTTTTAAGAAAAAATTATGTAAGTACCAGTTAGGAAACACCTGTGCGATGTCTTTGAATCATTTTCACTTCCTAAAAAATATACAGGGTGGCAAAACATGATTTTTCAATTTAGAACTCTTTGAATTGAATTTTCTCAATTTTTTCAAATAGAACACCCTGTATATTTTTCAACAATATGATGTAGAAACTAAAAAAGAACATTTTTTGTATGTACATCCCTATGGCTATTTGTAACCATTTTCGATTTATTGGGCAATAAGTACAAAATTCAAGTATAAAATAACTCAACAGATAAAATTATAATAAGTGCTCCACATGTTGCCCATTTTGATTGACACACATCTCTATGCGCCTTTGAAATGAGAGTTCTACTTTTCTTAAAATTGCCGGTGTGATACTTCTAAAAGCAGTTATTATTCTTTCCTTCATATTTTGGATTGTTGTTGGTGTTTCTTTATAAACAATTTCCTTCACGTATCCCCATAAAAAGAAATCAATTTTTGTAAGATCCGGGGATCTAGCAGGCCATTTAGTGGGGCCATTTCTTCCAATCCATTGGCTTGGGTAGATATTATTTAGGTGGTCTCTTACTGCATTTAAATAATGTGGTGGAGTACCATCTTGTTGAAAGCATATCCTGTTTCCGATCCATTCAGGAACATTCACCAATAACTGCGGCAGATAGTTTTCCAGAAAATGAAGATAAATAGCTCCAGTCAATGTACCATCAAAGAAATGGGGGTCCATCATGTCTACAAGCTACAAGTTCCTCCGCTTTGTTAAAATTCATTTTGGAAAACTCCAAATATTTCAAAATTTGCACAAATGAGAACTGACGACCGGTAACTGCGATAAATGTGTATTGTTTGTCGAATAAAATAAAAATCAAAAAATGTACGTACAAGTAAGATCTTAACAAAAAATGGATGTGCTGGGCGAGATCGAGAATCAAACATAAAGTGAACTCACTAAAAAAACTCATGCTGTTTTCATGGGCAACATGTGGATCACTTGTTATAATTTTATCTGTTGAGTTATTTGAAAAACGATCTAATATTTTAAGATTATCCTTGAATTTTATACTTATTGTTCAATAAATCGAAAATGGTTACAAATAGCCATAGGGATGTACATACAAAAAATGTTCGTTTTTAGTTTCTACATCATATCGTTGAAAAATATACAGGGTGTTCTATTTGAAAAAATTGAGAAAATTCAATTCAAAAAGTTCTAAATTGAAAAATCATGTTTGCCACCCTGTATAATTTTTAGGAAGTGAAAATGATTCAAAGACATCGCACAGATGTTTCCTAGCTGGTACTTACATAATTTTTTCTTAAAACCCGTAATTGTGACTGTAGTGATTTTTTTAATATGCATCTGCAGATGCCATTATTTGAACAAAAAAAATCACTACATCCAAGTGGTTTGGAGATAGTCAATAATAATATGGGAGTGAAAAGAGTCTAGGAAGAGGCTTCTAAAAATCTTCTTTTATACACAACATTCCATTTAAAAAAAAGTCACGTGACCCTGTAGAATCGTCTTGGGCCACCCTTTATATTCGAAAATAATTTCCGGTTATAGACTTTTTTCTCTAGTTCATTTATGTCTTTTAATCAAATTTCTAGCTATCATAGAACTCGAGCTATCGAAGTCGGACGCACTATTGCCCCACCCTGTATATTATCGGAAACATCAAAATCAATGGAAGTTGAGAACAGAGTAAATGAAAGTGAGTATTGTTACAACTGTTATATGTTATATGTTATATGTTTGATTTAATTAATCAATTATTTTATTCTCAAAATAATAAGTATTATTTTATATGATTATTACTATACTTGTGCGATCGTGTTGCTTTAAACTAAAAAGAACAAACTACTTTTTGTGTGCATTTCGAGTATGCAAGAGCATGCTTTTTGGCATGGGCACCAAAACAATACCTTAAAATGTTAATTTATTGTAGATGTAGATAATGTATAGCAAAAACTTGTGTCCTATGCGAAAACCGTTATAAAACGGTTATTCGTAGAGAGACACAAGCCCGACCATTAAATCGGCAGACGGGAGGGGTCCGACAACCAGTAGAGTTTGAAGATGAAATCACAAAAATCAGTGCCACTGATGACACAATTGAACCAGAGGTACTACTTTCCCCTGGCAACGTTATAATTAATAAAAAAAAAAACGCCATCGGAGACATGTTCCAGCCAAAAACGACAATCGGAATTGGAGGACGATAACACCCCCAAAAAACAGAAGAAGGATAGCGTTGCTGCTACCTTATATAAATTTCACCAAGAGCAGCAAGAAGCTAAAGAAAGGCGCCACCAGGAAAAAATGGAATTCATTAAAGAGCTATTTAAAAAATGAATTATTAATCTGTACTTATATTTTTTTTGTTGTACCTATGAGTATACACACAACACTGCTATTGAACCAGACACTATTAAACCTCGTCCCCTCGGGAAATTCAGGACTTCATCAATCGTCTTCCCTCGAAGAAATCGCCCGGCTACCATTTGATTCCCAATGTCGTTTTCAAAAACCTTACCCGAAAGGCACTAGCGTTACTTGCCACACTGTTCAATGCTTGTCTCCGATTAGGGTATTTTCCCACAATGTGGAAGCAAGCAGAATCATTATTTTCCCCAAACCTAACAAAGATAAATCTCTACCCGACAACGACAGGCCGATTAGCTTGCTGCCCACATTATCTAGGCTTACATCCATACCAGGTTGTGTTACATTAGTCGCTCCCAGAAGAAGGTTTTTGTAAGCAGACTGAACTTATGTCACTGGATGCGAAATATGCTAGAAGAAACTCCTAATTTCTTGAACCCGATTTGGTGGACCGACGAAGCTACATTTAAAAGCAACGGCCGGGTAAATTTCCACAATATGCACTTTTACTCTAAAAAGAACGAGAACTCACATTGGATGCGCAGTGTGGACAACCAACATCAGTGGTCCGTAAATGTCTGGTGTGGCATTCTTGACGGACGGATAATTGGCCCTCACATTTTAAATGGGACTGTCAATGGTCAAGTGTTCCTGGACTTTTTAGTTGACACTTTGCCAGGTCTCTTAGATGACGTTCAATTGGCCACCATTTTAAACATGTGGATACAAATTTAGAATGTCCTGCTCACTTTTCAGGGGCAGTTAAAGATCACCTTAAAACGGAATTCCCTGATCGGTAGGTTGGCAGAGGGAGTGTGTTTCCATGGAGCTCAAGATCCCCTAATCTCTCGTGCTGGGATTGCTTCCTCTGGGGTCGTATAAAAGACATTGTTTATAAGAACCCCACAACTACCCGTATTGATATGATACACAGAATTAGAAATGCAGTATACAACATTTCGAGAGCCGAAATTGAATCTGCTGTTCTATCGACTCTGAGAAGAATTGAGGACTGTATTAAAAGTAATGGAAAACAGTTTAGTTTGAATATCTTTGTTAAACTTATTTAAAATGTAAAATAAAATAAAAGCTAAATCAACCAAGTAGGACTTCCTTGTTCCGCTAAATTCTTTATTATTGCATTTTTTCATACCTTCGGTTTTTAGCCGTTCCTTTTTCTTCCGATCTCTCTTACGATGATAACGAAATTCCCATTATTTTGCAATAAAAATTTTAGAATAAACGTGGGGAATAATATTTTTAATAGAGAACCTTTAAAAATGTTCGGAAATGTCGAATGCTTTGAGAAAAAATTGAAACCAGGAATATCGCCATTTTAATTTAAATGCTAATCGCCCAAACAGACTTATCGACTGGGTCTTAATATTGCCGTAAGCTTCAGCGTTTAAAGGTGATAACAAAGGAAAACAAAGTCTAATTAGAGATTTGACGTTTCAGATTGATAAACAAATGAAATCAACCCATTCATGACTTAGCTAACTCGGAAAAATACATCGTAGTTGCATTTTGCTCAATATTTCCGCTTCTATTGATGGTAGAAACCTCCGGTTTTTTGCATTCTGTTCGTCTATAATTTCTTCATGACGCAATAATAAAATTATTGTGCCTTTGTATTTAAAATTTTTGAGATACTTGCAATTGAAAGCCAGTTTCCACTAAAATGCTCCGAGAATTTTAGAAAAAAAGTTGGACTGTAGCCCTGGCAGAAATTATCGATATGTCGATAATATCGATATTTAATGAAATATCGGAAGACGATATTTAAAACATGAATATCGATAAATTAATATCGAAAATTTCATACATCTGTCACTGTCACCTAAACAACCAATCACATTCTAGCTATGAAATTATTTTAACCAATCAACATTCAACAAAATTTAATTACTCGATAATTTTTCTTGTCAAAAAATTATCGATAATTGCACATGTGCAACTGCTGATAATTTTGTGACATTTAAGTTAATATAATAATAATATACCTACCTACCTAATTCAATCATGCCAAGTATCAAATCACCTATGCTGTTCAAACAACGAATAAGTAATGTCAAAATGGTTCCAGTTTAATATTTTGATTTATGAAATTTTCTTACCAAATATAATACGTGCATAAAAAAATTATTTATAATTTTGTATGCACTTATTATATTATTACTGATAATATCTATTAATATCGATATTTATCGATATTATCGATAATTTTCAATAGTATCGATAATCGATTATTTTAATAATATTGGTGACTTCGATTATTTCGGTTAAATCGGCAATATTAATATAGATAATACCATAATTAAATTCTTCTAAAAATATCTGACAGTTTTAATTAATTATAATATAAATAGATTTCTTTGAGAAATCAGGTTTGTTGTATTCTCAAGTTTTATGAAATATTCCCTTCTAGAGGTGTGTAACGTGAATTGATCATTCGTTAGCTTAACAAAAGCTTTGTGCAACCCGCACTTAATTGTGTTTATGCAACAGGTCAGCAAATGAAAACGAAATCAAGCTTTTGGGATTTTTACTTACTGGCTTTGGAGAATTTATAGAATAAAACAATTTTTCTGTGGCCTGTTTTAGGCAATATATTAGAAATTACCGTTTTTTACAACAAAAATCAAACTAGTTTTTATATTCTGAAAACAGGCCAATCTAGATATGGGTCTTATTTTAAATCAATCATTCCAAACGGTAAAAAATGGACAATTGGCCCTTCTTGAACTCCCACAGATCTATCGAAAACCTATTTTATGAAGAATGATTAATTTTGATCTTAGGTTACTTAGGTATTTGTAATTGATCATTGTTTTAGTGACAGTTAACACAAGAATTTAGTAAAGCAGAATAATTTTACACAAAATGATATAAATTAACCCTTATTTAACAGAAATTGGCTGGGAATGTCATATCTAAAATAATGCATTTTAGATGGGTTTTACTGTTACAGTAATTAAAGTATGAATTTTGAGGTTCATGCCGCCGCTTTTATTGTGGAAATTTGGAAACGTCGTAAAAATGTTATACACCTGCAGATTTTTCGGAAATATAATACCAAAGCCCATCTATAAAAAAAAATTTGCAGGGAAGTATCTATTACCATAAAAGTTCCTAAAAGCGTGCAAGAATTTTTATAATGGTCAACGCCAAATGTTCGAAGTTCAAACGGCTCAAGCTTAATATTATTATCCCTCTATTTTACTATTTTATTGGTGACAAATATTTTTCTTAAATTAAGTATTAAAGTACGAAGTGGGGATATTGAATAAATCGTCTTGGTGGTTGAAATTATTTTGTTTTTTTTTCACTCCTCGTGTTGCTTTCTGCGAGTAAGGAAGAATTTTGACGATCTGGGAAAAGTTATTAAGTTGTGGAATAAATAGAAGTGTACATAAAACTTTGTTGTGGAAGTGCATATAAAGTTATTTCGAATTACGTATAAGGTAAGTCATTTTTAATTTTTATAAATAGAAGATAAATAATTCAGAGATAAAGACAACTGAAATTAAAAATGTTTTATATGCAGTAAAAATAATAATTGTAATAGCTTTTTTAAATTAATCAACAATAAAGTAAATTACAAACTCGACTGTGCTTAGTCAAGATTTTAGTAAACAATAAATTTTGATATTTTAACCCTTTCAATACCGCTGGGATATACATATACATCTCAAACAATGTTTGAAAAATACTGTAGTATAGTATATTGATTTAAAATACACTGGGATGGGATTTGTTAGTACTTCTGGTTCTATATTGTATGTGAATCACATTTATTATTTATTAGGAACACGTGCTGCTCCTATCAGCTGATTTTTGCTGACCATGTGCTTGTTTGTGTGCACTTATACAGTTATTGTTTCTAAGATTATTTCTGTGTAGTAATACTAATAATATTTACATAAGTTTCTCTAAACATTTCCTAACGGTAAGTTACATAGACTCATTCTTTATAAAAGTATATGCCCACATTTGCCCAATTTTGTAAAAAAAGATAAGTTGGGGGACTAATAAATACCTGCAGTACTGTAGCTAGGGATTTATTTATCCCCACAGTATTTTATGGTATACATAAATATAGTTCATTTATTTATTTCATTACTGCAGGGACAAAATTATCCCAAGCAGGCACTACTGCTGGGACATATGTATCCCAAATCCTTTTTTTATAAATACTAAAAGATAAAAAAAATTTGCATACATGTATTTTGAAGCCAAATCAACAACTTTATATCAATTACACACAATTTACTGCATTAAAAAGTCGTATTGAAAGGGTTAAAAACTAGTACTTAAAAGTCCTAATGATTTTGCAGTTAATTTTATTCAAGAGGAAGCTATGAGTACAGTAAGCAGGACCTTTGTGTGGGAGTTTTTTTACAAAACATAGCAAAGGTGCAAAATGTAGACGATGTGGAAAGTAAATTTCTAATAAGGGTAATACCTCGAATTTGTCATCACATTTGAAAAACCACCACCCAAAACAATATAGAGATATGCAGTATATGAAGCAAGTGGAATTGGAAAATTCTGAATCTGACAATGCTAACTGCACTCTAACCGAACAAAGGTAAGTTTTCACAGTTTAAAAATTTTGTAATAATTATACAGGGTTACTGGTAATTCGATACATTCCTTTGGAGATGTGATGGGACAGGAGCTAAGAAACAAATTTAACCCTAACATACATTATGCAAAACTCAATAGTTTTTGAGATATTTCAATTTTTGTGTTTTTCTCAAAAAAGTAGATCTTAATGTTTTTAAAGTTAATTTTTAAAAAATCTACTTGACATTTTCTGAACTTTTTGACTGGGTTACTTGTCCCACTCTATGGTCATCCGTTTCGAATGGAAAATATCCTGAAACATTTCGATCATGTGAAAATTTTAAATAAAAACTTATTAAAAATGATTTCTAAAAATCAGCTACGAAAATTACCTATTCGTTTTTCTCAGAAATTATTTTTTTATTTTTGCATAATGTATGTTAGGTTTAATTTGTTTCTTAGCTCCTGTCCCATCATATCTCCAAAGGAATGTATCGAATTACCAATAACCCTGTATAGTGTGTGCTAAAAAGTCCGCATCGTACGGTAATTTTTGTTTTGTTTGGTTTACCGAAAAGCAGATTAATAATCGTTTGTACAACATATCCGAAGACTAAAAGGACGTTACTTGAATTGTATCGTGTGGCTTTATAGTAATATGACATTTTCCTGAAAGAAATACCAAAAACGGGGTTGTTTTTGTAAATTCAATTAATCATAATTAAATTAAAAAAGAAGTAAGGAAACTTGTTTAAAACAGATTTTTAAGTTGATGGGTAAATTTTTTTCAATAGGTAGTAAATAATTGTAACTACTACCGATGTCAAATATTCACAAGCTTACTCAATGTCATTTGACAATTTTTTTATTTAAGAAGTAACAAAAAAGCGATTAGTTTATTTCGATGTATTTTGTTTTCTATAAACAACTGTATTACTGAAAAACAGAAACAAACGAATATTAAAAGTCATATAAAAATGCAACATTAAATTTATTTTGAGTGATTTTGTCGATTTTCACGCTACTTTTGATTGCGTAAAATCCCATTTTTTATATTTGTTGATTCATTTTTGCGTTTTATTTTAACAGCCGAATTTTTATAACTGTACTGTCTTCATTACAGTTTATTGGACGTTCAAGAAGCTGAAAACAATACTGAAGAAATGAGCATATTAGATAATTCTGAACCATCTTCCAATTCACAGTTGGAATCTGCGGTCAATATCAACCCTACAACAGTTCAAAATGATTTATTTCCGTATCTTCCGTAGCAGCTCCTTCCTCAGCAACAAACAATGTACATGTTACTTCCAAAAGAAGAAAAATGTCTCAGCAAACAACATTAGATTGTTATAAATCTCTAGATACTAAAGGGCAAGACAAAATTACCAACGCTTTGGCATATTTTATTTCTGTTGATATGCTTCCGTACAACACTGTGGAAAAACCAGGATTTAAGCATTTCATTAACACATGTATTCCTAGTTACAAATTACCCAGTAGGCCGACAATTGCTAACAGTAAAATGCCTTAACTGTATCAAACAACAAAAGAGGTAATTGAAGACCACATATCTAAGGCGCCGTTTATTAGTATAACGACGGATTGTTGGACATCGGCTGCTAAGAGCCGTTTTTATCATTAACGGCTCATTACATTAGTGGTACATGGGATTTAAAATCCGCATGTTTAAACTGTGTATTATTAACCGAAGATCACACTGGAGAAAACATTGCCAATATTCTTAAAGATGTAATATTCGGATGGCACATTCCCGACGAAAAAATTGTGTCTTTTACTACTGACTGTGGAGCTAACATTTTAAAGTGTATAGAATATATGTTAAAAGAGCACATTTTCTGCTTCGGCCATACTATTAATAACGCCGTGCAAAAAGTTTTAGAAACTGAAGCTTTACAGGGCGCTATTATTAAAATCAAAAAACTTTTAAACCTAATGTCGCATAGCTGGAAGATAAAACGAAATTTTAAAGTTGTTCAGAAGCGTTTAGATCTTCCCATAAGGATGATACCTACATTTTGTAAAACAAGGTGGTGGTCACTATTAAATACAATGAAAATTATCGTGGAGCAAAATTTAGCATTGTGATTACTTTTCTGAATTCTTATAATAAAGGAAAATACAGATCTTTTATTCTATCACAATCAGAGACAGATTCCTTAGGGGCTGTAATAGAAATATTACAACCAGTCCAAGTCGTATCAGAGTACATGAGTGCTGAATATTACGTAACAGCCTCAGCAATGATTCCAGTATGCGAAAAATTGTAAGCTCACTTAGATTTTTTAGGCGACGAAACTCAAATGGAAGAAACAGAAGATAACTAGCTAAAAAAGGAAATTTTGGAAATAATTACTGATAAGTTAGAAACGTGTTATACGCATAAAGAAAACACCTATATCTTCCTAAATAAATGCATGTTTTTAGATCCCCGGTTTAAAATGAGTTATGTCCGAGATGATTTTAAAAGTCAACTTAGAGGCATCATGATAGATGAAATGATGCAAATAAGCACACAGGTACAAACAATAGAACCAAAAAAAGGAAAATCTGTGGGCTTAGGGGCAATGTTTAAAATGGGCAGTAATTCTGCAAATTTGGAACAAATGACTCCTTATGATCGGTGCAAGTTAGAATTTGATAGCTACTTGCGCGTATCAGAAATTGACGTTGAAGAAGAACCACTACTTTGGTAGCGTCAAAATGAGAGGACGTTTCCCAAATTAGTTTCTTTAGCAAAAAAGTATCTGTGTGTAACAGCAACTAGTATGCCATCGGAAAGAGAGGATAAATTGTAAGCGACAATAGACATTCTCTCACGGCTGAGCACGTTGAAGAGTTAGTCTTCTTGGCAATGAACAAAGACTACATAAAAAAAATAGTTTAAAAAATTTATTTATGTAAAAAAGTGTATAAAAAAAGTGTAGTTAACATTAGAGATTATGTAGAATACATTAAGTTGTTTGTATATACAGGGTGACATTGAAAAAACTACAATGCATAGTACCACGCGATAGAGGACCATAAAATAATAAAAAAAGTTCTTATACGCTAATGTCCGATCGCCTTTTGTTTTCAAGATACAGGATGTTAAAGGTTTGTTAGAAAATTCAATTTTTTTTAAATTTCGTCAGATTGTGAAGACATAATTGAACCAAAATTAGTGCACACTATATGCCCTTGCAGGTGGCTATTTTGTGTAGGTATTTTAGTTTCGAGCATTATTAGAATATTATCATATCATAACCTAACCTAACAAACTTTTAACATCCAATCTTGAAAAAAAAATGGAAATCGGACATTAGTGTATAAGAACTTTTTTTATTATTTTATGGTCCTCTATCGCGTGGTACTATGCATTGTAGTTTTTTCAATGTCACCCTGTATACATATAAATAAAATATACAGTGCGAGTGTAAAGTCTGGAACTATCGCAATAAATCGTTTATTAAACGTTTTTGAAAAAAATCCTCGAACACGTCAATTTTTATGTTAAATGAGACATATTTTACTGTAATCGTCACTTAAAGATCGTCTTTTGTTTTTGAGTTATGACGTAAGCGATAATTTTTTTAAATGGAAACCCTAATTTTTTATGGTGAATTTGGAAAAAGCATGTAATTCTTAGACCAAATATTATAAAAAAGTGTGATATTGTATTTTTTCTATTTGGAAGATATTGTACAAGGTGGTCCAAATTGGACACTTTTGATAGGAAACACCAATTTCTAGAGGAGCTAGAAAAAAACTAACCTACATGTTACGAGCTCGATTTTTGTGAGAAAGTGAATGCCGAAAACCGCACATCGATATCTTGAACTGTTTAGGAGATATAGGGTGGTTTTCAATTTTGTGCATTTTTGACCCACCCCCGTAACTTATTTATTTATGAATATTTTTTGTTTCTGTAAAAACATTCTTAAGACACTTTTTTTAAAGGAATCCAATGGTGTTCCAAGTTTTTTTGTAAAAAGAATGGTTTTGAAGATATGACATAAACTTGTATTTTTTCTTATGGACTACCCTATATATTTTTGCATATTCTTTTTCTAAATATATAAAATACTTGCTACGTTCCTTTTTAAACATTTATTTTATAACAGCTGTAAGTTTATTTCGTTTTATTGTTCAACATGGCACTCCAGATTAACAAAATTCATCTTATACTATTTTAGAAACAGCAATAAGAAGAAATACAAGTTTATGTCATAGCTTCAAAACCATTCTTTTTACAAAAAAACTTGGGACACCATTGGATTCCTTTAAAAAAAGTGCCTTAAGAATGTTTTTACAGAAACAAAAAATATTCATAAATAAATAAGTTACGGGGGTGGGTCAAAAATGCACAAAATTGAAAACCACTCTATATCTTCTAAACAGTTCAAGATGTCGATGTGCGGTTTTCGGCATTCACTTTCTCACAAAAATCGAGCTCGTAACATGTAGGTTAGTTTTTTTCTAGCTCCTCTAGAAATTGGTGTTTCCTATCAAAAGTGTCCAATTTGGACCACCCTGTACATAATAGTAATGAAAAATCGAAAACACGTCAAATAGGTCAATGCTTTGATAGCTTATTTACTGTTTCATTGCGTATAATGTATTGAAATTATTATGAAATACAAAAGAAACAAGAAATCACATGGCTACTTGATTTTTTTATTAAAACTTGGAACTCTTGATTGTTATTAAATTTTTGTTTTAAAACTTTAACGGCAATTATCTCGAAAATTTCAAAATAGAGTACCATACTTTTTTAGCATATTTGGTCTTAGAATTTCATGCTCTTTCCAAATTCATCATAAAACATTAGGGTTTCCATTTAAAAAAATTATCGCTTACGTCATAACTCAAAAACAAAAGACGATCTTTAAGTGACGATTACAGTAAAATATGTCTCATTCAAGATAAAAATCGACGTGT
This sequence comes from Melanotus villosus, assembly GCA_963082815.1. NCBI lineage: Eukaryota > Metazoa > Arthropoda > Insecta > Coleoptera > Elateridae > Melanotus > Melanotus villosus. The sequence goes on from OY720422.1 coordinate 15,054,595, forward strand.
TCGAGGATTTTTTTCAAAAACGTTTAATAGAAGATTTATTGCGATAGTTCCAGACTTTACACTCGCACTGTATACATAAATAATGTATGCATTTAATATCTGACATTGTACTGATAAGTTGATATTCACTTAGAAATCGATGAGTATTTAGCAGATTTAACAATTTCTCATAATAACTGCCCTTTTTTGAATTCTTCTAAATCGCAAATTTTTCCCCAAACTTTCTGCACGTTATCTCTTATACAAGGTGTTTCAAAAAAACATTGCATAAATGACACGGCTGATAGAACATTGAAAAATAAGTGGGGTTTGCCTAAAAAACATATGTCCTAGGACCCTCCATTCTTATGTTACAGGGCGTGAAAGTTAAAAATTAAAAAAGAATATTGCCCATAACTTTGATGGTAGTATACATTTTTTTCCTAAACTTGGCAGACAGTTTTACTGATCTAAAAGACACTGCAAAAAATCCGTTTACTCACTTTTGCCTGTGGCGTACAGCAGCAGTACGGGACCCCTTAACCCCCCCCCCCCTATTTTGTACGACACTGCTTAAATTTTAATTTTTGTTGTATTTTTGAATTTGGCAATGCTTTTTACGTAAATAATGTATTGTTGTTTCACTTCCTTAAAGTGGATATTTTTGGAGATATTCGTACATAAAGAATGGGGTTTACGATAATCCTTATTAGTGCTTAAAAAAAAATTAAACTCGACATATCAATACAGTGTGGTACAAAAGTATGGAACAAATTCAATATCTACTGAAATAATTGTTTTTTGGAAAAACGCTCGGACAAGTATAGCGATTTAAATTACGGTGCATATTTTAAGGGGAATCGAATTTTTTTTGCGACAGTCATTTTTCTACGGTGACGTTATCGCCCTTTTTTTTAAATAGGAACTTGCATATTTGACAATTGCAGTAGATAGTCCTTTGTTTTCTCTTTCTAACCGTGCAAAAGTTTTATACCCTCACATAAGATTTTTTTGAGATATGGTCCTTCGAAAATGCCAAAATCGACTTTTTCGTAGAAGGTTGAAATTCGGATTAGGGGGTAATGAGACCCTCCTAATGACGTTTCCGTGGTCGGTTGTCCCTTAGCGTGCGTAATTTCGAAGATACGGCCGTTCCCACCTATCAAAAGTGGTGGGGGAAATTTTTTAAAACCCGTTTTTTCGTGTCCGGCGGGGTCGCTTTGGGGATTCGGAAAGAGAGGGGTCGATTTAGGAGAGAACAATTTTTTATCCGAAACATTTTGGATTCGAAATGCCCGAATGGCAGGGTCGATTTTTCGTATACGTGTCTATTGTTATCCCACCCATGCGGAACGTGAGCTGGGTCTAGTACTCCAAAGCGACCCCGCCGGACACGAAAAAACGGGTTTTAAAACATTTCCCCCACCACTTTTGATAAGTGGGAACGGCCGTATCTTCGAAATTACGCACGCTAAGGGACAACCGACCACGGAAACGTCATTAGGAGGGTCTCATTACCCCCTAATCCGAATTTCAACCTTCTACGAAAAAGTCGATTTTGGCATTTTCGAAGGACCATATCTCAAAAAAAATCTTATGTGAGGGTATAAAACTTTTGCACGGTTAGAAAGAGAAAAAAAAGGAATATCTACTGCAATTGTCAAATATGCAAGTTCCTATTTAAAAAAAAGGGCGATAACGTCACCGTAGAAAAATGACTGTCGCAAAAAAAATTCGATTCCTCTTAAAATATGCACCGTAATTTAAATCGCTATACCTGTCCGAGCGTTTTTCCAAAAAACAATTATTTCAGTAGATATTGAATTTGTTCCATACTTTTGTACCACACTGTATGTTTCAGCCCCATTCTAATTTCTATTCACCTATTACTTCTGAAATGTAAAGGGTGTTTATCTGTTTACCGATGTTTATCGATATTATCGGTATTATCAACAGTAATATAACAAGTGATGCCGTTTTTCCGATAAATTTGGATCGGATAGTTTATGAGTGCTAGTTAATTTGACAATTTCACGAGGCCGTAGGGCGAGTGAAATTTTCCAAAATTAACTAGCACGAATTAATTATCCGATCCAAATTTATCACAGGAAAATCGGATCACGTCTTGTATTCGTTAAGACTATATCATGAACAGTTAATTACTATTTATGAATTGTTTTCACTTATTAAAACGCACGTGTGCTTTTTTCACCTGAAAATTGTTTTTATTGGCTGTTGCTAAGGAAATCGATCAATCTGATTGGTTAAGCAAAATGTGAGTGGTATAGTCGATATTATCGGTATTATCGATATTATCGATAACATTTTGGCAAATATTATCCATATTGAAATTTCAATATCGACAGGGCTAGTTATAATCACGTCTTCAAATGACGTCTTTGGGCTGTGACATATTGTCGTTATATTTACGTCATCTGTAGTTATTTTGACGTAAACCATGACTATAAAATAACGTCAAAATGACGTAGCTATGCTAGCTGGGATGTGGTTACTTAATAAAAAAGTGTTTAGGAGTTCATAGTTGTGATATGTTTTGTACACATGGAAATGAACACGCATATATAGATGAAACCTCTCTGTATGCTCATTTTAAAGCTTACCAGTCTAGTAATTCAAAAAATTTTGGTAAAATGTACATGCCAAACGATAATTTTCTTTATTATATCTGTGAGCTGGATCAATTATTTGAACAAAATTTTGAACATCTCATTACGTAAGAGAACACCTTATCCAAATTTACATTGGTATGTAATACAGCTGTGTTCAATCATCCTTGTCCAGGCTTCCTTCAACAATATTTAATAAAACTTTTTGGGAGGATGACCTTATTCGCTTAAATTTGTAACTGCAAACTCTAGAGTCTCAAATCCAAGTGGCGAAAAATTTTTAGGAAAAAAATTATTTGGAACCACCGATAGAGATTGCGCTGCATATATTGTCATATTTTCATAAATGTAATTGTAACTACTTTTAATTTTTGTAATTATTACTATTATTAAGAAGCTGAAGCATAGTTTGTAATAGCATAATTTTTTTAGTTAATTTATCTATTAAAACATTTATATGTATAATGTACTAAATTAAAAATATGATTCAGTATTCAATATTAAATTTGTTTCCAGACATAAATACCTAATCAACAACATTTGTAAATAAAAGCTGGTTACTTTTATCTTATAACTACTGGCGTGTGTGTATATACATTCATTTTATTTAATATAATATAATATGTATGTACCAAAATCTGTCAATATTTTCAGTCGCGCCGTTTTTGTTTGGCGACATCTATACACAATTCAGTGATGGCCCGTCAAGACGGCCATATTGGTTGTAAAACTCGCGCTATGAACACGATACAATACTCATAACGGTATGTCAGGTAGCCGAACCGAAGTTGGCCGATCTTGCGCACGACGTAACGTGCGAGCCAGTTTATGCGCGAACCGCCCACAATTGCCTGGAAATGCTATCGAAGTTCATGTCCGCAATTTACAATTTTAGGATCTGTTGCGCTCTGTGTGCTTGTGAGTTGTGGGCAGGGTACAAGAATATACAGGGTGAATAAAAAGTAAGGAACCTCGATGCTGGGGCCTTTATTATTAGTTTTAGAAAAAAGGTTTTAGACAAAAGTTTTATAACAAATTATTTTCCACAAACTGATGGTTTTAGATATTTTTTTCAAGGTCATACTTTTGCGCTATGACGTCATCGATACTTTTTTTAAATAGCAACCCATATTTTTTATTTCGAAATTTTATAGCATTTTTTATTCTCTTTATGACCGTCTAAAAATATCATACGGTTGCATAAACGAAATTTCTAGAAAAATCAAGTTAAATGTTATTCGTACCAGTATTTAACGTACGTACTTTTATCACAAAAATTAAACACATGACTATTAAAAACAAATACAAACAATGTTTAACATTACTTTATTACAGAAGATGTATCTGACAATGTCCAATTGGATGAGAGAAATATGAGAAATGAAAGATTGCCTTTGAAACAAATGGAAATTTCACTTGTGACAATTTGTGTTTATTAAATAATAAGACAATAATTATTGTAATTTAAACTGCTTGAGAAAGTGATTCTCAACTATGGTACGTTTAACAGAAACAGAACGCATCGAAATTTTGATGATACTTGGATACGGTGAAAAAAGAAGATCCCATTTCGAGGTGCGTGATATATTTAATAGGGAACATCCCTTTGGTTTCAGCAAGATGGAGCGCCCCCCCATTATGGCATTCACGTTCGAAATTATTTGGATACAATTTTCGAGAATAGGTGGATCGGTAGAAGGGGTAGTATCAAATGGCCAGCCCGATTTGAATTTGTTGGATTTTTTCTTGTGAGGCCTTCTTAAAAGTAAAGTTTACACAAACAGACCCAGAAATTTAGAAGAGTTAAAAATTCGTATTCGGAAAGAAGTACGGGCAATACCGGCCGAAGTAATTCGGAATGTATTACAGGGATTTTCGCATCGAATTGAATATTGTCAGATAGTTAATGGCGAACAATTTGAACATCTTCTGTAATAAAGTAATGTTAAACATTGTTTGTATTTGTTTTTAATAGTCATGTGTTTAATTTTTGTGATAAAAGTAGGTACGTTAAATACTGGTATGAATAACATTCAACTTGATTTTTCTAGGAATTTCGCTTATGCAACCGTATGATATTTTTAGATTTCGATCTAAAAAATATAGGTTGCCATTTAAAAAAAGTATCGATGACGTCATAGCGCAAAGGTATGACATAGAAAAAAATATTTAAAACCATCAGTTTGTAGAAAATAATTTGTTATAAAACTTTTGCCTAAAACTTTTTTTTCTAAAACTAATAATAAAGGCTCCAGCATCGAGGTTCCTTACTTTTTATTCACCCTGTATAGGTAGGAGTACGACATCGGCCGATTTCGTCACATAAGTGTGCACGAGACAGTGGTAATATGGCCGCCGTAATGGCTTATTTTTGGTGACGTGCAGTAACAGTTTTAATTGAAATTGATTGAAATAAGATCGTTTTATTGAAGTGTTCTCTATTGGAAACTCATCGTTTGCGGAAAATCAAACAGTTGTTACTTATAAAGGTAAGTTTTTAACAAGTAGTTTATGCTGAGAGTGTGTTTATATACGCGATTGAATTCGGTGCAAGTAAAATAACTTCAAAATGCTAGTAAGATCCGGCTATACTGTCTAAAAATTCAATAGTGTAAGGTGATGGAGATGGTTGCCTGCCACTATATTTTCCTAATATCTAATTACTTTAATTATATTTACATTACTTGTGCATCATTTCCATTACGTTCAAATATTACAAAGTTGTATTGCGATTTATTAAAAGTACCTAATTAAGAAAGTGATGTAATTGTGTAATCTAAATTACCAAGGTAATTGCTAATTTAATTACTTTCAGTTTATAGTATGTAATTAGATTATAAAGTAATGTAATAGTAATTTAAAATGGGTAATTTGTAATGCATTACTTTTTTAAGGTAATTTGTCCAACACTGTTTTATATGTTTATTAAATGTTCATAAATTTTCATTAAACCTTTATTTACACATTGTTTTATTTTTACTACCTTTAAAAACATGTATTTTATAAATATAGGTACCTAAATTCTGGGGCACTTGGGGCTTTTGTTCGTAGAAGTTATTGTATTTATTCCTGGAAAAAAATGGAAACTATTACAAAAAATGTTTACTTTCAGTGTAGATATAAAAAGCTCTTATTATCTGTGTGAAAATTTCTATCATTTTAATTATTTACGACAATTTGCACTACAGGTATAACAGCATTTTCAAATGATTTAAAATTGCGGAGAATGTAATGACAATAATGGAATTTTAACACAATAATAATGTGTTTTTCATAAATTAAAATGAAAGAGGAATTTCAGAAAATAAACACTGAAAATATTAGGTGGGTATGTAAATGAAAAAGTTAAGTTGAACATTTCTTTAAACCCTTAATTTGTAATATTTCTAGTGAATTTCTATAAAAGTGTGCATTATCTGTTTATTCTTGGAGAAACAATAGTTATTTATTATACATGCGGATTAAATTAATGTTTAACGAGCGGTACGTTCAACCGCGCGAGCGGCGGTAGCCGCAAGCGCGTTGATACCGCGAGTTAATAAATTAATTTTAATCCGCAAGTGTAATACAACTGTTTATTCAATTTTGACATTTATTTGACATTTTTAAAGCGATTTGACATTTTTAAAGCGCTAGCGGAATAAAAATTTTAAATCGCTAGCGGAATAAAAATTTTAAACGATTGTTTATAAAACATCAACTTTTATGGGCAGGCCAGAAACAAATAAACGTCAGTTTAAAACGTCAAAATTGAATAAAATATATTTGTGTATGTAACGTGGCTAAGAACAATAACATAACGATTTTAATAATAAAACTTGCACTAACAGAGTAAAATTCTATTTAAATTAATGTTAAAGTGACACCATTATTGTCAGTGCCATCTAGTAGAAAACTATCGAGGCGGAACATTTATGTCGTCCAAGGTCACGCGATATCGCATATGGCGTACTCCTACCTATATATTCTTCTACCCTGGTTGTGGCTATACTTTTTATTAAACAATGCCACGCTGTGCTGTTGCAAATTGCAATAATTATAATCAAAAGACCAAAGGAGTGACGTTATGTAGATACCTCCGCTTTCCCAAGAATGAAAACTTAGCAAAGCAATGGGTGACTGTGTACAAAAGAGAGGATAAAATAAATTTAAAAAAATGGTAGGTACTATGTTTGTGTCATTGTAATTTGTCTACAGTGAGCACGTAAAGGTTGGAATAAATTCGATAAAATCTTTATTGGGCAAATAAGAAAATAATGCTCGGACACGTCGATTTTCTTTTTTAGATGCGCATTTTTTAGTATACGTATATTTTTTATTATGTCATCCCTCTTCGAGTTATGACGTCATCATCAGTTTTTTTAAATAGCAACACCCTCTTTTGATAATACCATTTAAAAGAGCACATTTTTCTGGGTATATACCTACGCCAAATTTTGTGGTATGTTACATAACAATATGTTCGAAAAAAAACGTTTTAGAATT